>OX579657.1:2500-602500 GCA_951230895.1 Carpatolechia fugitivella
ACCTAACCTAACCTAACCTAACCTAACCTAACCTAACCTAACCTAACCTAACCTAACCTAACCTAACCTAACCTAACCTAACCTAACCTAACCTAACCTAACCTAACCTAACCTAACCTAACCTAACCTAACCTAACCTAACCTAACCTAACCTAACCTAACCTAACCTAACCTAACCTAACCTAACCTAACCTAACCTAACCTAACCTAACCTAACCTAACCTAACCTAACCTAACCTAACCTAACCTAACCTAACCTAACCTAACCTAACCTAACCTAACCTAACCTAACCTAACCTAACCTAACCTAACCTAACCTAACCTAACCTAACCTAACCTAACCTAACCTAACCTAACCTAACCTAACCTAACCTAACCTAACCTAACCTAACCTAACCTAACCTAACCTAACCTAACCTAACCTAACCTAACCTAACCTAACCTAACCTAACCTAACCTAACCTAACCTAACCTAACCTAACCTAACCTAACCTAACCTAACCTAACCTAACCTAACCTAACCTAACCTAACCTAACCTAACCTAACCTAACCTAACCTAACCTAACCTAACCTAACCTAACCTAACCTAACCTAACCTAACCTAACCTAACCTAACCTAACCTAACCTAACCTAACCTAACCTAACCTAACCTAACCTAACCTAACCTAACCTAACCTAACCTAACCTAACCTAACCTAACCTAACCTAACCTAACCTAACCTAACCTAACCTAACCTAACCTAACCTAACCTAACCTAACCTAACCTAACCTAACCTAACCTAACCTAACCTAACCTAACCTAACCTAACCTAACCTAACCTAACCTAACCTAACCTAACCTAACCTAACCTAACCTAACCTAACCTAACCTAACCTAACCTAACCTAACCTAACCTAACCTAACCTAACCTAACCTAACCTAACCTAACCTAACCTAACCTAACCTAACCTAACCTAACCTAACCTAACCTAACCTAACCTAACCTAACCTAACCTAACCTAACCTAACCTAACCTAACCTAACCTAACCTAACCTAACCTAACCTAACCTAACCTAACCTAACCTAACCTAACCTAACCTAACCTAACCTAACCTAACCTAACCTAACCTAACCTAACCTAACCTAACCTAACCTAACCTAACCTAACCTAACCTAACCTAACCTAACCTAACCTAACCTAACCTAACCTAACCTAACCTAACCTAACCTAACCTAACCTAACCTAACCTAACCTAACCTAACCTAACCTAACCTAACCTAACCTAACCTAACCTAACCTAACCTAACCTAACCTAACCTAACCTAACCTAACCTAACCTAACCTAACCTAACCTAACCTAACCTAACCCAAATTTTTTGACTAATTACCTATACGACTAAATATTTTCCGATTTCCTTCAAATTTTGGAATTAGTCGCCTCTTGAGCTGCCCTCGCTGTGCGATAGCCATTTTGTATTTTTTCATACACATTTTTCTCGAAATAAAATAAAAACATACACTTTTTCGAAAATCTTCGTTTTTAAAATTTTTTGTTAGTAATTTTGCTTACTCAATAGCTTCAAACCGTGTTTCTTGTGTCTGCCGGTCCTCGTTCCGTCGTACCGCTGCACCTGAAATACAAAAACATCATTTTAAATTGACACTTGGAAAAATTTCCATACAAAATTTTAATAAAATTCACTTTTTTGGAAAAATTTCAAAACTTTTCTTCTGAAATTATTTTCATTTGCTGTCCGTAGCGTAGCTGACCTCAAGACGAATCGATCGAGCCCTAAACGGCCGTCCTAGCTCGATCCGAACGGAAAAAAATCGCCCGCCCACCCTCCCGGTGGTGATTACGTACGTGGGCAGGGGTCGATTTTATAAGATACTTTTATTTTATTTTTAGTTTTAGTGCTAAATTAGTTGAGACTTGCTTACTTTAAGCATTTAGACCTACGTAAATTCCACTTTTGTGGGCTTTGTTTAATGATAGTACCCCACCTGACTTACTGTTAAAATAGTTTTACAACTGTATTATTCTTGTTGTAGTTTTTATATCATTGGCTTTATTCCACTTTTGTGGGCTTTGTTTAATGATAGTACCCCACCTGACTTACTGTTAAAATAGTTTTACAATTGTATTATTCTTGTTGTAGTTTTTATATCATTGGCTTTATTGAACCATAGTTACTTACTGTCTGTTCAGGTACGGACAAATATTCTCTTTTCTTAATATTAAGATTTAATTTATAATTTGTTTTATTTTTCTTTGTCTTCTTTGACCGGCTTTATTGAGCCAAATTTAGGTGTTACAAGTTTAAGTTTTGTATTGACCACACCACCGGCAGATTTTCCTTTACAATGTATGGCATAGGTATAAGGACGCCAATGAAAGGAAAAGAGAAGGCAGCAAAACCTGACAACGGTTGTAAGTTGGCTTCCCCGGAAACAGCCGAACTAATCGATCTTGCTGGGATGGAAGACCTATCCCAAACATTTAATGTTCGGCGTAGCATTGGCGAGCTCGAAGCCCGCAATGCGCAGAACTCACCTTCGACTGCTTCGGTGGTAAAACCCCCCGCGAAAGTGACCCCCGCTGTCCCGAAGATAAAGCTCACTTTTTCGCAGAAAAATTCAAAATTTGCCAGCCCGGAAAAAGCGTCGAGTGAATCTGAAAAAGACAAACTTGCGCCGGGGGCAATAAAACCTGTCACCAAGACGGAGGAGGCCAGGAATTGCCTTCTAAAAGCAAAGAAACACCTAAGTGACTCAAGAAACCTTAAAGCGGACATCAAACTTGGAGTCACACAAGCCATAGACAGGTTGTATCAACTCGTCAAGGAAGCCGAAAATGAGACTGCCAAGTCCGGTGGCAAAAGAAAGGAAGAGGTCTTACAGGAAGTGGACAAACAACCCTCTGGAGATACACAGACGGACATCATCATCTTGAAACTCGTTGCAAAACTAGACGAGCACAAAAAAGCGCTCACAGACTCCAAAGTCCACACGGGAAGACTAACAGAACAAATAAAGAATATCTGTGCTTCAGAGGAGAGTTTAGTCAAAAGAATTGAGGAGCATAGGGAAACGCTACAGGAAAGCCAGAACAGAGTAAAAAATCTGAATGAAGCTCTATTGAAGCAGGAAGAAGCGATAAAAAAGGCAACATACGCCAGTGTGACAGCAGGCGAGCCACGCAAAAAACTACCTGAGAATACCACTCTCCACTCCATTATCGTCACTTCGAAAGACGAAGGCGAAACAGGAGACCAGGTAATGGAGAAAATGCGAAAAACGCTAAACACTAAAGAGGACGAAATAAGAGTAGAGCGGATCAGGAAAGCAAGGGACAGGAAGATAATTGTTGGCTTCAAAACTATGGAAGAAAGAAATAAAGTGAAGGCAAGACTAGAAAAAGCAGGAAACCAGCTCAACGTGGAGGAAGTCAAAAACAAGGATCCGCTCCTAGTCCTTAGGAATGTCATAAACGTCCACACTGACGAAGACATCGTCACCTATATAAGGAGCCAAAATCGGGACCTGTTTCAAAACCTAGACGTTGAGCAGGATAGGGTCGAAGTTAAGTATAGGAAGAGAGCAAGAAACCCTCATCAGTCACACATCATAATGAGAGTGTCACCTGTTCTCTGGCGAAGAGCACTGGAAGCAGGTACTATGAGCATTGACATCCAGCCCATAAAGGTAGAAGACCACTCACCGCTGGTTCAGTGCTCTAAATGCCTAGGATATGGTCACGGCAGGAGGCACTGCACTGAAACCGAAATAAAATGCAGTCACTGTGGGGAAGCTCACCTTAAAACAGAATGCCCAGGATGGCTTGCGCGAGATGAACCAGAGTGCTGCAACTGTCGCAAAGCCAAAATTACAAACGCCCAACACAATGCCTTTAGTGCTGATTGTCCTGTCAGGAGGAGGTGGGATACATTGGCTAGGTCTACTATAGCATACTGCTAAGGGCGCACCAGTGGAAACCCTTCCCTACCATGTACTCCAAGCAAATTTGCAGCGCAAAAAACTAGCTCAGAATGAGCTAATGATAGAAGCCACAAAGCGCAAAGCAGCAATCGCCTTGATTCAAGAACCCTACGTCGGTAGTGGTAAAAGTATGGGCTCCTTTAAAGGTGTAAGAGTCTTCCAGAACTCTAGGCCTGGAAAAGAACGAGTAAAAGCGGCTATCGCTGTCTTTGATCCAAGCATTAATATAATACAATATCCGGAACTTACCACAAATAATATAACAGTTGTGGGTATGCAGACTAGAGCCTGGAGGATTACACTGGTGTCGATTTATTTCGAACCAGACCCAGAGCCTATAGAGCCCTACCTTGAACATATGAAGAAGATATGTCAAAAGACAGGGCCCACTAAGCTTATTATCGGCGGTGACGCAAATGCCAAGAGTGCATGGTGGGGGGGAACTGAAACCGACTACAGGGGGATCGACCTCATGGGTGTTCTCGATGAATTCAGCATGCAAATTCTTAATAGAGGAGAAACTCCGACCTTCGACGTAATAAGGGGCAATCGACACCTTACGAGCTTTGTGGATGTGACTGCATGTTCAGCTGACATGCTTGACCTGGTGGTGGACTGGAGAGTCCTGACCGACCTGACTGGATCCGACCACAATGGCATCGAGTTCAAAATAAACCTGAAAAAATCTACCGGATTAAAAGTAAACCGAACCACCAGACTTTACAACACAAAGAAAGCAAATTGGGTCCAGTTTCATGAGAAGCTTGACCAAATTACACAGGAGAATAAAATAACCTTAGAAAATATCAATAATATAAAAAATACAGAACAATTAGAAAAAATAGTAGAAATTTATGAAAAATCAATTATGGAAACATGCAGACAAACAATTCCTACTAAAAACAAAACAGAAATACTTACGTTGCCATGGTGGACGGATGAACTCGCCAGGATGAAATCCGAAGTCGCCACCAGGAAAAGAAGAATTTCACGCGCAGCACCTGTTCGAAGAAAAAAGGTCGTCGAGGAGTACCTGGAAAAGAAAGAGGAATATGAATTAGCAGCAGCAAAGGCGTCGATAGACAGTTGGAAGGAGTTTTGCGAGAAGCAAACAACAGAAGGAGTCTGGGACGGCATATACAGGGTGATAGGCAAAACAACAAAGAGGGAAGAGGACGTTCCGATGGAAGTCGAGGGAAGGACGTTTAACGCTGAGGAGTCAGCAAAGCTGCTCGCAGACACCTTCTATCCAGAAGATAGCAAGCAAGAGGATAGCGAGGAGCATAGGAGGGTGAGGACTTTGGCTGAAAGTGTAAATGAGGAGGACGATGGTAATCACGACCCGAAGTTCACTCTCCATGAACTAAAAAAAGCCGTAGCATCCTTTAACGTCAAAAAAGCCCCCGGCTCCGATGGACTGACGGCAGATATATGTGCACACGCCATAAATGTAGCCCCGGAACTCTTTTTAGCCATAACAAATAAATGCCTAGAGCTGGCTTATTTCCCTAAAAGATGGAAGGAGGCAACCGTCGTTGTTTTGCGCAAGCCTAAGAAGGACAACTATCATACAGCAAAATCCTACAGACCGATCGGACTTTTGCCAGTGCTCGGCAAAATATACGAGAAGATGTTAGTGGCTCGGCTAAAGTTCCACATCCTTCCGCGCATGAGTCCCTGCCAATATGGTTTCATGCCACAGAGGAGCACTGAGGACTCCCTCTATATCCTAACGCAGTACATCCACAGAAAACTAGACGAAAAGAAACTTATAACACTAGTGTCATTAGATATAGAGGGAGCCTTCGATAGCGCCTGGTGGCCGGCCATAAAGACCAGACTGGCAGAAGAAAAGTGCCCAGTAAACTTAAGGAGGGTATGGAGTAGCTACATGTCGGACAGGACAGTCGCTGTACGTTATCTGGGTGTAGAGCACCGTAAAAACACCGAGAAAGGATGTGTGCAGGGATCAATAGGCGGTCCAATACTTTGGAATCTCCTACTAGATCCCCTGCTCAAAAGCTTACAATCCAGAGGAGACTATGTACAAGCGTTTGCAGACGACGTTGTCCTTATATTCGATGGAGACACAGCTCAGGACATTCAGAGACGTGCCAATGCTACTCTCGAGCATGTTCGGGAGTGGGGTGTGACAAACAAGCTAAAGTTTGCGCCACACAAAACTTGCGCTATGGTTATAACTCGTAAGCTGAAATATGACACCCCGCATCTGAGCATGGGCGGGACTGACATTGGCATGTCAAACGAAGTCAAATTATTAGGGCTGACCATTGACCATAAATTGACTTTTGACCAGCATGTCGCAAACGTGTGCAAAAAGGCCACAGCCATCTATAATCAGCTCTCGAGGGCCGCAAGAGTCAGTTGGGGCTTACATCCTGACATAATAAGATGCATCTACACTGCGGTGGTAGAGCCGATAATATTGTACGCGGCAAACACATGGGCTCCATCAGCTAAAAAGCTAGGAATCAGAAAACGACTGGACGCAATCCAACGCAGCTTCGCTCAGAAGCTCTGTAAAGCGTACCGAACGACTTCCTTAAACTCGGCGTTGGTACTGGCTGGAGTGCTCCCTCTTGACCTCCGGGTCCATGAAGTGGCTTCGCTATACGAGGCCAAGAAGGGGGTACCTCAGCCGGTCATTGGAGATAGGAAGGTCGAACGGATGGCGCCAGCGTTAGAAGCCCCGCATCCGGTCGAGCAGGTCGCCATTGAGCTGAGACATCTGATAGACCAGGAGCAGTACAACGACCACAGCAATTATGCAGTGCGTCTATTCACCGACGGCAGCAAGATCATGGACAAAGTTGGTGCGGCCATATCCATATGGAAAGGCGACGCTGAAACCAGATCACGTAAGCTCGCCCTGCCGTCATACAGCACCGTCTACCAAGCTGAGCTCCTGGCTCTCTGTGAAGCAGCGAAGGAGGTTCGCAATATGAACGAACGGACTTTCGCAATTTACAGCGATTCAATGGCAGCCCTCCAAACCGTTGTTAACCCCGATGCCCCTCATCCCCTTGCGGTGGAAACAAGAGACGCCATCCGCCAAAGTAAAATTGAAAACAAGAGCGTCTCCTTGTTCTGGATCAAGGCCCACGCAGGGTTAAGTGGCAACGAAAGAGCTGACGAACTGGCAAAAGAGGCTGCCCTAAGACTGAAAAAGAAGCCGGATTACGACCTGTGTCCAGTCTCATATGTGAGGCGCCATATCCGTATGGAGACGCTTTGCAAATGGAACGATAGGTATAGAACTGGAGAGACCGCTTCTACGACTAGGTTGTTCTTCCCGGATGCAATCGAAGCCTACAAGACGGTACGAAAAATTCAAATAAGCAAGGAACTTACTCAAGCACTCACGGGGCACGGTGGGTTCTCTGAGTATTTGACACGCTTCAAATGCAAAGAGAACCCAGCGTGCGTCTGTGACCCAAGTCAAAATGAGTCGGTTCCTCATCTGCTCTTAGACTGCCCGGTTTTCACGATAGAACGGTTTAACCTGGAACAACAGACAGGCATAAGATTGACAAAAGATAATTTAAATACATTGATAACAAGCAAGAATAATAGAAACGTGTTTTTGGAATATATTGTAAATATTGTAAAAATGGTAAACAAAAGGAACAAAACCGATTAAGAAATATGATTATATAATATTTTGAGTAATATTAACATAGTCATAAGAAAACATAGAAATAAGAAATCAAAATGATAACTACAATATGTACAAAAATGCATAAAGATAAAATTGTAAATAGCATGTAAGATAAAACGAATTAAAAATTGTACCCACCTTCCCCCCTCCTTCTTTCTCTCCGTCGAAATAAGAAGCATAAACACACACGCAGGGACTGGAATTACAAAGATACCTGAAACAAAAGAGGGAGAAGATTAGTATATTAGCCACCTAATGGCCAGAACTAAATAAGTAGAAAGAAAGAAATGTAAAATCCTGTAAGCAAAAAATGTCAGAAGCCTTATGCTCCTGGAAGTGGAACTTTACAGGGATTCCGTCAGGACCAGGTGCAGTGTTTCGGGCGGAGAGGCGCCTTACCGCGTACACTAACTCTGCGTCAGACACTTCCAGATCACTGGACCACGACACATCCGCAGAAATTTGTGGAGCAGATGAAACCTGAGGAAACAAAACGTCCACCACACTCCGTGTAAAGTTTTCCTCGAGAGTCTCAGTCAACGGAGGAACCCAAGGTCGTAATTTCCCTAGGACCATTTTATACGGCCGACCCCATGGATCTCTATTCAGTCCATCCAACAATTCATCCCATGATTTACTTTTGGCGTCTGCAATCGCTGTCTGTAAAGCCACCGTTGCTGCTCTATAGGCTGCATAAGCCCTAGTCTTTTCATCTTCAGTAGCTCGTCTTCTTCTTCTGGTTCTCGTGAAAAGACGACGAGATGACAGACAAACCTCACGCAACTGAGCGATGTGTTCTGACCACCAATATACGGGAAACTTAAGGTTGCGTTTCACCCTCGGCATAGCAGCGTCGCAGATAGAAGTCATTGTGTCTCGAAACCACAGTGATTCACTTTCTGGTATGGAAGGATCATCCCATTCGGGTGGAGGCACCCAAGCAGCAGAATGTGCAGCAGCAATCAAGAGATCTTTATCGAGCCGCTTCAGCGCCCATCCAAGTGAGGCGCCGAAACGACGACGATTAGTACCATCTGGGCGACTGTGAAGCACGTTGAAAACGATAAAGCGGTGATCTGATAACGTGACCACTTCTTCTGCCACCCTCCACTCTGAAACAAGTCGCTCAGCCGATTGACTTGCCCATGAGAGATCTACGATGGATTCCCCTTGCCACCGGACACATGTGCTGACCGACCCTTGGTTCAGCAGCCGTAGATCTAAGGCGGCCGCCCATTCTAGAAGTGTTTCGCCCCGTACACTATCCTGCACGTCTCCCCAAACTCTGGAACGGGCGTTGAGATCGCCTAGGACCAGTATTGGACGAGAGAAATATTTGCGGACAAATACTTCTAATTTGCCCAGATACGTCTCGTAAGCACTAAGGCTGCAGTTTGGAGAAACGTAACAACCGCACACTATGATAGATCCCCATTCTACCACAACAATTCCTGAATCGGAATCGACTTGGCGACATGGAGGATCCCCTCGGGCACCACCCCAGTAAATGGCAACCTCATTTGCAGCGTCTCCAAACCAGCGAGGATGTTTAGGGACTTTGTACGGCTCCGAAATAACTCCAAGGGCTACCGACCACTCCGAAACGGTTTGCATGAACAAGTCTTGTGACCGGCGGGAGTGATTCAGATTGCCCTGGAGAACTTTTGGCGGCAGATCGAATTTTATGCCTCCATTGCCTCCTGGGTCGGGTCGTTACCCGCATTGTTCTGCGCACTAGTGGGTGCGGTTCTACCTTCCGTAAGAGCTTTCTTAGCTTTCCCCTTTTTAGGAGGAGTGCACTTCTTGCTACCGACTCGATGGTCGGCAGGACGACCGAGGTCAGCGCAAAGTGGACAGGTAGGCGTTGCAGCATCACACTGTGCAGCCTTATGACCCAGTTTACCGCACCTGTAACACAATGACGTGCGGTCCACTGCGCTAGTGCATTGGTGGCGAGCGTGTCCTTGCTCTAAGCACCGGAAGCATTGCAGTGGTCTTGCTGCCAACACCTGCACTCTGGCCGATATCCAGCCAATGCACAGACGCTTTGCGGCCGCCACCTTGTGAACTGCAGTGAGTGGACATCGGACCCAAGCTGATCCAAGGGATCCAGCTCGAATGCCCCTAATCTCTCCCACCTGCACCTCTTCTGCAGCACAAGCTCCAGCTGTGGCGATAGCGGATGCAACATCCCATGGCGTGACAGACTCATCCAAGTCCATCACGCGCATCTCTCCTTTTTTCATGGGCCTCGATATGTGGATGTTCATTCCTTTTAGAGCCTCCTTCATCTCATGAGCCAATTTATCAGCTTTTTCTGCACTATCAGCTCCCATTACTTCCAGAAGAATTCCACCATTAAGAGCCCGCTTTTGTCGCACTTCGGTGATCCCAAGGTCTACCGGCTGCACCTTCTGCCTGGCTGCTGCCATCACCTGAGCATAGGTGACTTGAGCCCCCTCTGGAATAGAGACTGCAACAGCCATAGAACGTGGCAATTTCAGTGGTTTTACTTTATTTTCCTTCCGATTCAGTTCCTTCTTTTTAGACGGCTTTACTGCGCTTCCCTGCTTAGGCTTTGCCTTGCTTTTTTTTTTGCTGCCTACGGTGATCCATTCGGATTCACGCTGAGGCTGGGGCATAGACACCGGTTGAAACCGCGTAACAGCCTGAGGCTGTGGCGTTGACGTTGCCTGTGCGTTAGGTACTGATGGAATGCCCTTTTGTTTTTCCTTCTTCTTTTCCTTTTTTGTCTTTTCTGTCCCTGAACCTTGCAGATTAGAATTTAATTTCCCAACCTTTTTCTGCAATGGTGGTCGTAAAATCTCCTTTTCAGGGAAGAGCTTCGACTCAAAATGCGCCAACTTTCCATCAATCATAGATCTTATTTGCGCAATAAGCACTTCATCCGAACTACGAGAGGGCCCAGTTTGGGGAACAACTACCTCCTTCGAGTGTCCTCCAGATTTTTTCAAATCAGCTAGCTCCTTTGTTATCTCCGTCACTTGTGCACGAAGCTCATTCAGTTTGGCGCGCAGCATTTCGTTCTCCCGTTCTAAGAACTCAGCGGAATTTCTTTGAGCTAACTCCGTAATAGCAGCTTGAGCAACCCGAGCTGATACTCTCAGAGCACGAACCATGTCACCCTTGAGGTTTTTCGATATGGAAGCAACCCTTTCTACCTGCTCAAGGCTTTCCAAGGCCCTGCTTGCCAGATCGGCATTCGGTTGCTGCCTCATTTCTGAGCACAGGTCCTCCAGTGATGGTAAGGATGCTATCGACCTTGTTTTCTTCACCAAGGGTTCCGGTACAGAGAACAAGTCGACGTTACTAACCGTTGTCGTCTGTCTCTTTCGAGACTGTGAAGCCGTCGAAACAGTAGATGCCACAGACATAATTGAGCTATCAGACTCATCCCCATTGTCACCTTCTTGTCCGAAAACATAAGGAGATGCAGAACTCAAAGGCTGCGATAGACTTTCTCTCGAACTAAGCGTTCGAGTTCCCCTTCTTGGCGGGCGTTTCGCCACACCACGCCCAGAACTGCAAGATCGTTTGCTAAAATCAAAATCCATTGCATAAGCCAAGTCGTCAGATTGTACATTTTTTGATGGCGTAAAGTTGCCCCCCCCAGAATACGTGGGGCAGCCCTCCGAAGAGGGGAGGGATTTTCCAGCCGAAGCTGACACACCCTCCTGGGGTAGTTTACCAGTAATATTTCTTTCCGCCATTTTTCTTCTACTACATTCTTCAGTTTGCAGTACGCCCGCCAGTTTCCTGCCGGCCGCTGTCCGGTACTGGACCAGTTTCGGGAATCTAGTCCCTACTCAGCTCCAGCCCGGTACTAAGGGCGCTGCGCACATACCACCCTTAGGAGTATTGAACGGCTCTCCAGCCGGTCTGCCTCTTAGTTCTCGCTATGCGATTAAGCCCCACCGCCACGACAAGGCGAGCAGACATCGGGGGGAACCTAACCTAACCTAACCTAACCTAACCTAACCTAACCTAACCTAACCTAACCTAACCTAACCTAACCTAACCTAACCTAACCCAAAATTTTTTGACTAATTACCTATACGACTAAATATTTTCCGATTTCCTTCAAATTTTGGAATTAGTCGCCTCTTGAGCTGCCCTCGCTGTGCGATAGCCATTTTGTATTTTTCATACACATTTTTCTCGAAATAAAATAAAAACATACTTTTTCGAAAATCTTCGTTTTAAAATTTTTTGTTAGTAATTTTGCTTACTCAATAGCTTCAAACCGTGTTTCTTGTGTCTGCCGGTCCTCGTTCCGTCGTACCGCTGCACCTGAAATACAAAAACATCATTTTAAATTGACACTTGGAAAAATTTCCATACAAAATTTTAATAAAATTCACTTTTTTGGAAAAATTTCAAAACTTTTCTTCTAAAATTATTTTCATTTGCTGTCCGTAGCGTAGCTGACCTCAAGACGAATCGATCGAGCCCTAAACGGCCGTCCTAGCTCGATCCGAACGGAAAAAAATCGCCCGCCCACCCTCCCGGTGGTGATTACGTACGTGGACAGGGGTCGATTTTATAAGATACTTTTATTTTATTTTTTAGTTTTAGTGCTAAATTAGTTGAGACTTGCTTACTTTAAGCATTTAGACCTACGTAAATTCCACTTTTGTGGGCTTTGTTTAATGATAGTACCCCACCTGACTTACTGTTAAAATAGTTTTACAATTGTATTATTCTTGTTGTAGTTTTTATATCATTGGCTTTATTGAACCATAGTTACTTACTGTCTGTTCAGGTTCGGACAAATATTCTCTTTTCTTAATATTAAGATTTAATTTATAATTTGTTTTATTTTTCTTTGTCTTCTTTGACCGGCTTTATTGAGCCAAATTTAAGTGTTACAAGTTTAAGTTTTGTATTGACCACACCACCGGCAGATTTTCCTTTACAATGTATGGCATAGGTATAAGGACGCCAATGAAAGGAAAAGAGAAGGCAGCAAAACCTGACAACGGTTGTAAGTTGGCTTCCCCGGAGACAGCCGAACTAATCGATCTTTCTGGGATGGAAGACCTATCCCAAACATTTAATGTTCGGCGTAGCATTGGCGAGCTCGAAGCCCGCAATGCGCAGAACTCACCTTCGACTGCTTCGGTGGTAAAACCCCCCGCGAAAGTGACCCCCGCTGTCCCGAAGATAAAGCTCACTTTTTCGCAGAAAAATTCAAAATTTGCCAGCCCGGAAAAAGCGTCGAGTGAATCTGAAAAAGACAAACTTGCGCCGGGGGCAATAAAACCTGTCACCAAGACGGAGGAGGCCAGGAATTGCCTTCTAAAAGCAAAGAAACACCTAAGTGACTCAAGAAACCTTAAAGCGGACATCAAACTTGGAGTCACACAAGCCATAGACAGGTTGTATCAACTCGTCAAGGAAGCCGAAAATGAGACTGCCAAGTCCGGTGGCAAAAGAAAGGAAGAGGTCTTACAGGAAGTGGACAAACAACCCTCTGGAGATACACAGACGGACATCATCATCTTGAAACTCATTGCAAAAATAGACGAGCACAAAAAAGCGCTCACAGACTCCAAAGTCCACACGGGAAGACTAACAGAACAAATAAAGAATATTTGTGCTTCAGAGGAGAGTTTAGTCAAAAGAATTGAGGAGCATAGGGAAACGCTACAGGAAAGCCAGAACAGAGTAAAAAATCTGAATGAAGCTCTATTGAAGCAGGAAGAAGCGATAAAAAAGGCAACATACGCCAGTGTGACAGCAGGCGAGCCACGCAAAAAACTACCTGAGAATACCACTCTCCACTCCATTATCGTCACTTCGAAAGACGAAGGCGAAACAGGAGACCAGGTAATGGAGAAAATGCGAAAAACGCTAAACACTAAAGAGGACGAAATAAGAGTAGAGCGGATCAGGAAAGCAAGGGACAGGAAGATAATTGTTGGCTTCAAAACTATGGAAGAAAGAAATAAAGTGAAGGCAAGACTAGAAAAAGCAGGAAACCAGCTCAACGTGGAGGAAGTCAAAAACAAGGATCCGCTCCTAGTCCTTAGGAATGTCATAAACGTCCACACTGACGAAGACATCGTCACCTATATAAGGAGCCAAAATCGGGACCTGTTTCAAAACCTAGACGTTGAGCAGGATAGGGTCGAAGTTAAGTATAGGAAGAGAGCAAGAAACCCTCATCAGTCACACATCATAATGAGAGTGTCACCTGTTCTCTGGCGAAGAGCACTGGAAGCAGGTACTATGAGCATTGACATCCAGCCCATAAAGGTAGAAGACCACTCACCGCTGGTTCAGTGCTCTAAATGCCTAGGATATGGTCACGGCAGGAGGCACTGCACTGAAACCGAAATAAAATGCAGTCACTGTGGGGAAGCTCACCTTAAAACAGAATGCCCAGGATGGCTTGCGCGAGATGAACCAGAGTGCTGCAACTGTCGCAAAGCCAAAATTACAAACGCCCAACACAATGCCTTTAGTGCTGATTGTCCTGTCAGGAGGAGGTGGGATACATTGGCTAGGTCTACTATAGCATACTGCTAAGGGCGCACCAGTGGAGACCCTTCCCTACCATGTACTCCAAGCAAATTTGCAGCGCAAAAAACTAGCTCAGAATGAGCTAATGATAGAAGCCACAAAGCGCAAAGCAGCAATCGCCTTGATTCAAGAACCCTACGTCGGTAGTGGTAAAAGTATGGGCTCCTTTAAAGGTGTAAGAGTCTTCCAGAACTCTAGGCCTGGAAAAGAACGAGTAAAAGCGGCTATCGCTGTCTTTGACCCAAGCATTAATATAATACAATATCCGGAACTTACCACAAATAATATAACAGTTGTGGGTATGCAGACTAGAGCCTGGAAGATTACACTGGTGTCGATTTATTTCGAACCAGACCCAGAGCCTATAGAGCCCTACCTTGAACATAATAATATGAAGAAGATATGTCAAAAGACAGGGCCCACTAAGCTTATTATCGGCGGTGACACAAATGCCAAGAGTGCATGGTGGGGGGGAACTGAAACCGACTACAGGGGGATCGACCTCATGGGTGTTCTCGATGAATTCAGCATGCAAATTCTTAATAGAGGAGAAACTCCGACCTTCGACGTAATAAGGGGCAATCGACACCTTACGAGCTTTGTGGATGTGACTGCATGTTCAGCTGACATGCTTGACCTGGTGGTGGACTGGAGAGTCCTGACCGACCTGACTGGGTCCGACCACAATGGCATCGAGTTCAAAATAAACCTGAAAAAATCTACCGGATTAAAAGTAAACCGAACCACCAGACTTTACAACACAAAGAAAGCAAATTGGGTCCAGTTTCATGAGAAGCTTGACCAAATTACACAGGAGAATAAAATAACCTTAGAAAATATCAATAATATAAAAAATACAGAACAATTAGAAAAAATAGTAGAAATTTATGAAAAATCAATTATGGAAACATGCAGACAAACAATTCCTACTAAAAACAAAACAGAAATACTTACGTTGCCATGGTGGACGGATGAACTCGCCAGGATGAAATCCGAAGTCGCCACCAAGAAAAGAAGAATTTCACGCGCAGCACCTGTTCGAAGAAAAAAGGTCGTCGAGGAGTACCTGGAAAAGAAAGAGGAATATGAATTAGCAGCAGCAAAGGCGTCGATAGACAGTTGGAAGGAGTTTTGCGAGAAGCAAACAACAGAAGGAGTCTGGGACGGCATATACAGGGTGATAGGCAAAACAACAAAGAGGGAAGAGGACGTTCCGATGGAAGTCGAGGGAAGGACGTTTAACGCTGAGGAGTCAGCAAAGCTGCTCGCAGACACCTTCTATCCAGAAGATAGCAAGCAAGAGGATAGCGAGGAGCATAGGAGGGTGAGGACTTTGGCTGAAAGTGTAAATGAGGAGGACGATGGTAATCACGACCCGAAGTTCACTCTCCATGAACTAAAAAAAGCCGTAGCATCCTTTAACGTCAAAAAAGCCCCCGGCTCCGATGGACTGACGGCAGATATATGTGCACACGCCATAAATGTAGCCCCGGAACTCTTTTTAGCCATAACAAATAAATGCCTAGAGCTGGCTTATTTCCCTAAAAGATGAAAGGAGGCAACCGTCGTTGTTTTGCGCAAGCCTAAGAAGGACAACTATCATACAGCAAAATCCTACAGACCGATCGGACTTTTGCCAGTGCTCGGCAAAATATACGAGAAGATGTTAGTGGCCCGGCTAAAGTTCCACATCCTTCCGCGCATGAGTCCCTGCCAATATGGTTTCATGCCACAGAGGAGCACTGAGGACTCCCTCTATATCCTAACGCAGTACATCCACAGAAAACTAGATGAAAAGAAACTTATAACACTAGTGTCATTAGATATAGAGGGAGCCTTCGATAGCGCCTGGTGGCCGGCCATAAAGACCAGACTGGCAGAAGAAAAGTGCCCAGTAAACTTAAGGAGGGTATGGAGTAGCTACATGTCGGACAGGACAGTCGCTGTACGTTATCTGGGTGTAGAGCACCGTAAAAACACCGAGAAAGGATGTGTGCAGGGATCAATAGGCGGTCCAATACTTTGGAATCTCCTACTAGATCCCCTGCTCAAAAGCTTACAATCCAGAGGAGACTATGTACAAGCGTTTGCAGACGACGTTGTCCTTATATTCGATGGAGACACAGCTCAGGACATTCAGAGACGTGCCAATGCTACTCTCGAGCATGTTCGGGAGTGGGGTGTGACAAACAAGCTAAAGTTTGCGCCACACAAAACTTGCGCTATGGTTATAACTCGTAAGCTGAAATATGACACCCCGCATCTGAGCATGGGCGGGACTGACATTGGCATGTCAAACGAAGTCAAATTATTAGGGCTGACCATTGACCATAAATTGACTTTTGACCAGCATGTCGCAAACGTGTGCAAAAAGGCCACAGCCATCTATAATCAGCTCTCGAGGGCCGCAAGAGTCAGTTGGGGCTTACATCCTGACATAATAAGATGCATCTACACTGCGGTGGTAGAGCCGATAATATTGTACGCGGCAAACACATGGGCTCCATCAGCTAAAAAGCTAGGAATCAGAAAACGACTGGACGCAATCCAACGCAGCTTCGCTCAGAAGCTCTGTAAAGCGTACCGAACGACTTCCTTAAACTCGGCGTTGGTACTGGCTGGAGTGCTCCCTCTTGACCTCCGGGTCCATGAAGTGGCTTCGCTATACGAGGCCAAGAAGGGGGTACCTCAGCCGGTCATTGGAGATAGGAAGGTCGAACGGATGGCGCCAGCGTTAGAAGCCCCGCATCCGGTCGAGCAGGTCGCCATTGAGCTGAGACATCTGATAGACCAGGAGCAGTACAACGACCACAGCAATTATGCAGTGCGTCTATTCACCGACGGCAGCAAGATCATGGACAAAGTTGGTGCGGCCATATCCATATGGAAAGGCGACGCTGAAACCAGATCACGTAAGCTCGCCCTGCCGTCATACAGCACCGTCTACCAAGCTGAGCTCCTGGCTCTCTGTGAAGCAGCGAAGGAGGTTCGCAATATGAACGAACGGACTTTCGCAATTTACAGCGATTCAATGGCAGCCCTCCAAACCGTTGTTAACCCCGATGCCCCTCATCCCCTTGCGGTGGAAACAAGAGACGCCATCCGCCAAAGTAAAATGGAAAACAAGAGCGTCTCCTTGTTCTGGATCAAGGCCCACGCAGGGTTAAGTGGCAACGAAAGAGCTGACGAACTGGCAAAAGAGGCTGCCCTAAGACTGAAAAAGAAGCCGGATTACGACCTGTGTCCAGTCTCATATGTGAGGCGCCATATCCGTATGGATACGCTTTGCAAATGGAACGATAGGTATAGAACTGGAGAGACCGCTTCTACGACTAGGTTGTTCTTCCCGGATGCAATCGAAGCCTACAAGACGGTACGAAAAATTCAAATAAGCAAGGAACTTACTCAAGCACTCACGGGGCACGGTGGGTTCTCTGAGTATTTGACACGCTTCAAATGCAAAGAGAACCCAGCGTGCGTCTGTGACCCAAGTCAAAATGAGTCGGTTCCTCATCTGCTCTTAGACTGCCCGGTTTTCACGATAGAACGGTTTAACCTGGAACAACAGACAGGCATAAGATTGACAAAAGATAATTTAAATACATTGATAACAAGCAAGAATAATAGAAACGTGTTTTTGGAATATATTGTAAATATTGTAAAAATGGTAAACAAAAGGAACAAAACCGATTAAGAAATATGATTATATAATATTTTGAGTAATATTAACATAGTCATAAGAAAACATAGAAATAAGAAATCAAAATGATAACTACAATATGTACAAAAATGCATAAAGATAAAATTGTAAATAGTATGTAAGATAAAACGAATTAAAAATTGTACCCACCTTCCCCCCTCCTTCTTTCTCTCCGTCGAAATAAGAAGCATAAACACACACGCAGGAACTGGAATTACAAAGATACCTGAAACAAAAGAGGGAGAAGATTAGTATATTAGCCACCTAATGGCCAGAACTAAATAAGTAGAAAGAAAGAAATGTAAAATCCTGTAAGCAAAAAATGTCAGAAGCCTTATGCTCCTGGAAGTGGAAATAAAAAAAAAAAAATAAAAAATAAAAAAAAAAAAAACCTAACCTAACCTAACCTAACCTAACCTAACCTAACCTTTTTTTTTTTTTTTTTTGACGTGGGGAAATCCTCATGGATACCCAGTCACCCCGGGGAGGCGACTAGGTTATGTCGGACTCCTACCGACTAAAACCCCACGGTGTTTCCTTCTCGCACCGTATGGTGGGAACACGGGTACGCTTTCGCATTCATCCGCGAACCCACCAGTGCCCGGCCGCATGCGCAGCCCCTCCTCAAGGTGGAGCATGGAGCTCCCCTCCTACAGCAAGGCGCGCCAGAAACACCCAAGCGCGCCTTACCTCCTGGCCCCTATCTGTGGGGCGACGGACCCCCCGAGACCGCCGCCCAGAGGCTATGGGCATGGGTCGACCTCCCATACCCCGCGGCGGATCAGGTGTTTGGCTCCGCCGCAAAACCACGAAACGGCCGCAGAGGACAGGGAGAGCGGCAACGACACACCGACACTCCTCTTCCCCTGCGGCCCCACCGCCAACGCATCCAACGGTGCGCCACCGTTTGGTCGCGGGAGATAGGGCGAGCGGCAACGACACACCGACACGCCTCTCCTCCCGCGACCCCTCCTGGCTGCAGGGGACAAATTCGTCCCCCCCACCCCCTTCGGACGCATCGAGAGCGGGCTTATCGCCCAAGCCCACTCCGAGCGTCCCCTCCTCGGATTCCTTTTAGCTTCACCGTGTCGACCAACCACGGCTACTGAGCTCCCCCATCGCGACAAGATTGGAATCCATCGGGGGAGAACCTAACCTAACCTAACCTAACCTAACCTAACCTAACCTAACCTAACCTAACCTAACCTAACCTAACCTAACCTAACCTAACCTAACCTAACCTAACCTAACCTAACCTTTTTTTTTTTTTTTTGACGTGGGGAAATCCTCATGGATACCCAGTCACCCCGGGGAGGCGACTAGGTTATGTCGGACTCCTACCGACTAAAACCCCACGGTGTTTCCTTCTCGCACCGTATGGTGGGAACACGGGTACGCTTTCGCATTCATCCGCGAACCCACCAGTGCCCGGCCGCATGCGCAGCCCCTCCTCAAGGTGGAGCATGGAGCTCCCCTCCTACAGCAAGGCGCGCCAGAAACACCCAAGCGCGCCTTACCTCCTGGCCCCTATCTGTGGGGCGACGGACCCCCCGAGACCGCCGCCCAGAGGCTGTGGGCATGGGTCGACCTCCCATACCCCGCGGCGGATTAGGTGTTTGGCTCCGCCGCAAAACCACGAAACGGCCGCAGAGGACAGGGAGAGCGGCAACGACACACCGACACTCCTCTTCCCCTGCGGCCCCACCGCCAACGCATCCAACGGTGCGCCACCGTTTGGTCGCGGGAGATAGGGCGAGCGGCAACGACACACCGACACGCCTCTCCTCCCGCGACCCCTCCTGGCTGCAGGGGACAAATTCGTCCCCCCCACCCCCTTCGGACGCATCGAGAGCGGGCTTATCGCCCAAGCCCACTCCGAGCGTCCCCTCCTCGGATTCCTTTTAGCTTCACCGTGTCGACCAACCACGGCTACTGAGCTCCCCCATCGCGACAAGATTGGAATCCATCGGGGGAGAACCTAACCTAACCTAACCTAACCTAACCTAACCTAACCTAACCAGTTGCGATCCATCCGCGCCCGTGAAAGCAGCTAAAACCCACGTGCTCCGCATTAAAAAATCGATAAAAAATAGTAAAAGTGCTCCGATTTTAGTGAGTGAGGTGTCAAAAGTTGCGTGTCTGTGAGCCGCATATGGCTAGTGCAAATTTGTGATCGAGGATTACAGTGCATGAGGACAGGACCTGAAAAACTGCAGCTTTTGAGGTTATGTTTTAAACTTATATTACTTAGACAGCTAAATCTTGAGCACCCTTGGCACAATTATTGAACAAGTTACATATCCTGTTAGGCCAACAGGAGGAGCATAATTTACATATTTTAATTTTCCTGAAAATCTTTGGATTATCCTGAAAAACTAGTGAAAAACAAAACCACGTGGTGGCGTGGTCCTTGAAGGAGGCGTGCTGGACTCTTTATTTAAGCGCAGTTTTCAAGAACCAGAAGAGAAGATTAAATTTTAAGTTCTAAAATAATTTTCAGTTTTTCAGTTTCGAAGTTATTAATAATTTAATATTCAAATATCTGACTCTTATATCTCGGAAACGAAATCGATGACCACCATTTTTTATCTAAGAATCTGTTGCGCGCTAATTTTCTGAGCTCAGATTTCAAATTTCAAATTTTTTTTCAGTTCATTTCAGGGATTTACGGGTACGTATACGTTTATTTTTGTAAAATTGGGTTTTTTATGAATTTCGGAATATATTTGTATGGTAAATATTTTGTTTTTAATTTCAGCTAATAGGATTTATTTTTGGGCATTTTTTGACACCTCTTTCAGTTTTTTCAGGCTATTGGTTTCCGAGTTATTGAATTTTTCATGTTTTTTCAAATTTAATTAAAAACTAATTATTTATTCAGATTTTTGACACCAGGGTGAGTTCTTCTACCCCATTTGGGTCTATATAAGCCCAAAGAGCGACCCTATAACTTTAAAAACAAAGATTTTGGACATTTTCGGCCATTTTGGTTTTTTGGTTTTAAAATTTAAAATTCTATAACTCCGGAACTAAGCAACGCAGAGAATTGTAGTTTACGGTATTAGCTAAGACAACACGGTATCTAGCCTTCCTGATATTTTCAGGAGTTTTCAGGAGGCAAAATTGTTTTCAGCTGATGGTGGTTTCAGAAGACGCCTTAGGTCTAGCCGAGCCGTACATTCAAAACCCCGTTCTTTTCTGAGCATTAGAACCGAAGTTATAAGGGGTTAAAGTCGCCATCTGACAGCTCGGCGGCCATCTTGGAAATCTTCAATCCACTGTAACTCGGCAACTAAACGTCGTGGTGAGCCCAGATTTTGGTTCAGGGGTTTACTGAACACCCACCCTCGCCACACAAGTTTTCAGGAGGATTGGAGACTGAAAATTTCAGGACTCCTGAAACCATCATTGGCGCAAAAACAGGGTTGAGCTGATCATAGGAGTCCAAACCCGGGTTTTCTGCGGCCATTGGAAGCTGAGATAGAGGCCATCAAACATTGATTTTGACATTTCGGCGGCCATCTTGAATTTCTTAAAACCCTAATTACTCCGCAACCGATGGTCGTAGAAACTTGCGGTTTTTAGCAATATTAGTAGATAGCAACGTAGTTTTAAATCTGTTACTTTTCAGCCCCTTTTCAGGACCTGAAAATTTCAGGACCTGAAAATAATTTCATTTTGTAGAGCTCGCGAAGCACGTCATCAGGGTCAAAACGCGGGGAAAATCGCTCAACGGGTTCCGGAGTTACAGCGTTGTAACCATATTCTGGCGGCCATCTTGGATTGCAACCCGAATTTTGAAAGCGGGTTTCTCCGGGACCCCTTGGGCTGAGAGCCCCGAGTTTGGGGTCATTGGAAAGGGCTCAGTAAGGGCTATACGCTCGTGCCCATAAAATAGCTCTACATAGAGTCTCCGCTAAGTTTGTATATAATCCATATATCCTTAGTCATTTTAAAAATAGAAAAAATATTTCCGTGAAAAGTTTAATACCTGGAACCTTATTAAGTGTCCAATAGTGACCAGTCTCTAGGTAGAGCCTTTATATTGTTGTTTTAGCAGGAGTGCTCTATAGGTGCTTTTATTTTATTTTTATTTTTAATAGTACAAGGAAGATTGCGACTCTACGTAGAATCCTCTATGTTCTTAATATTGTTAATTAATTTTAGTTTATCTCTTTTAATGATAAGTGGACAGTCTCTTTAAAGACTTATTGGTTTTTAGCCGATAATAAGAAACGTGCGGATAGGTTAAGGAAAACGAGCTGGCAGGCCAGCGAATAAATAATTGACTCGTTTAGACACAGCTCTTTATAAGGGTCTTAGCCAATTGACAGGACTTGTCATAGATAAATTTATCTAGGATCTTTTAGTATATTATATACACTATTTTTCTTATTAATGTTTAATTTTAAATAACATTATTATTAAAATACTTTACAAGCTTTAATCCCTTTTTTGGTTAAATTTGATTAAAAACACTCTCCATGTCTCTTGTAAGAACTCCCCTTTCCAAAGACAAATCCCCTAAGAGAGTAGAGCCAAATAAAACTTTTAGGGTAGATCCCGGCACCTCGACAACCTTGGGCAGTACAGCTGTTCGGAAGTCCATTGAGAACATAGAGGCCAAATCGCAAAATATATCAAAATCGCCAAAGCTACTTATCAGCTTTGCAACCGGCTCAATGGACACGGCATCTAAGCCGAAAAATCTTGCAGGTGAAGCCCGAGCTCTTATTAACAAGGCAAAAGCACAGATAGATTCCTCAAGGAATCTAAAAGATACCATCAAGCAGACGGTTCTTGAATGTCTCCGAGGATTGACGAAGGTTGTCACTGACCTGGAGTTAGAAGCTAAATCCGGCAGCAAACAAACTGCTATAGAGGAAACAGAAAAAGAAGTGAGGACAGGAAAAAACGAGGAAAGGGAAAAATTACTTGAGATACTGACAGAAGTAAAAGAAGTAAAGAAAATGATTGAGGAGGACAAGGTTGAGAGGAAGGCTACATATGCATCCATAGTAGCAACGAACCGTTCCAACACAGCATTGCCAGATAATAAAAAGGAAGAGACTGTAAAAGCGACAGGACCGTTGCACTCTGTCGTCATCTCATCAGAAAACGATGATGAAACGAGCGATGATTTGATCCAGAGAATCCGAGGAGCAGTCAACGCGAGGGAAAATGGCATTAGAATTGATCGGTTAAGAAAGGCAAGAGATCAGAAGATCATTGTTAGTTGCCAAACTAAGGAAGAAATGAAGAAAGTAGTAAGACAGATCAAAGACAAGAAAGAAAACTTTAAAATAGAAGAAAAGGAAAATCGGGACCCCCTTATAATTCTGAGGAATGTTCTGGCATATAACACTGATGAGGATATTATAGACGCAATGAAGAAACAGAACTGTCATCTGGTAGGAGACATTCCGGAAGCAGAGTTTAGAGTGGTTGTGAAGTATAGAAAGAAGGCCAGGAATCAATATGAGAACCATGTTGTGATGCAGGTCTCACCACAAATCTGGCAAAGACTAACTGCAGCTGGAAAAATCCATGTTGACCTGCAAAGAATACCGGTCTTTGATCAATCGCCTGTCATACAATGCTCTCGGTGCCTGGCTTATGGACATGGGAAGAAAGTCTGCACTGAAACTATAGATCTTTGCAGTCACTGTGCAGGTCCCCACCTGAGAGCCCAATGTCCAAGTTTAAAGGATGGAGAACCACCAAACTGTAAAAACTGCCTCCATGCAAAATTGGACAATGTTGAACACAATGCTTTTGATGAAGGTTGCCCCATCAGAGCAAAGTGGGACCGGTTAGCAAGAACTAGAGTTGCTTATTGCTAATGTTGTCCCGGGCAATGATCAGCAAAACGAGGCAAATGTAGGCGAGCATTGGTTTGGCAGGTGCAGAATCATACAAGCGAACCTCCAAAGAAAGAAGCTTGCCATGAGGGAATTGCTACAAGAATGCATTAAAAGAAAAGTAGGATTTGCTATGGTCCAGGAACCCTATGTTGGCAGTCAAGGAGAGGTACAGCAAACGGCAGGATACAGAGTAGTACAATGTGTCGGAAATCGTGGGAAGCCAGTGAAAGCGGCTATAATAGTCTTCGATGACAACATTAACATTGTTACTCGAAAGACTCTTACTACAGAGAATATAGCCGTGGCAAGATTGAAGACTGATACGTGGGAAATCACTGTCGTGTCCATGTACTTTGAAGATAGTCTGCCTATAGAACCGTACCTGGACCATCTAAAGAAAATAAATGATTCGGAAGGTAGTGGCAGTCTTCTCATGGGAGGAGATGTGAATTCTTGGAGCCCTTGGTGGGGAAGCGCGACAGAGGATCACAGAGGAGAAGCTTTAATGGGCACGCTGGATGAGATAGAACTGCACCTGCTAAACGAAGGAAATGCACCAACTTTCTTCACGGTAAGGAACGGAAGGGAGTTTAAGAGTGTTGTCGACATAACTGTGTGCAGTCGGAGCTTAATCGATAAGATCGGGAACTGGAAGATAGACATGGGAGTAACAAGCTCAGACCACAATGCAATCACATTTGATATCGAAATTAACAGGACAAATAGAGAAAGCACTCAAGGAAAAACTACTCGGAAATACAATACTAAGAAAGCCAAATGGGAAGTTTTTAGAACTAAATTTAAAGAAGAATTAGAAAACAAACACTTAACAGAACACAAAATCAAAGAAATTAAAGACAAAGATGAGTTAGAAAACATAGTTGAAGAATATACAGATTGCATTTCGGAAGCTTGTGAGACCAGTATACCTCAAATAAAGAAGCCGAAAAAAGACTTCTTCCCTTGGTGGAACGAGAACTTGGAAAAACTAAAGCGGGAAGCTACCACAAAGAAACGTAGACTTTCATGTGTTTCAGCCCGCCGTCGTCAATACGTATTGGAGGACTATTTGGTAGCAAAACGAAAATATGAAGAAGAAGCAGACAAAGCACAAACTGAAAGTTGGAGACAGTACTGCACTAAACAAGAGAGGGAAAGCATGTGGGATGGCATATACCGGGTACTTAGAGGAACAGCCAGAAAATATGAGGACCAAATGCTTACCCTTGAGGGAAGTGAGCTAGACGCAAAAGAATCTGTCCAGCTGTTGGCGGATACCTTCTTTCCTCAGGATGAAATTGCAGAAGATAATGATTATCATAAAAGAATAAGGGCAGAAGTAGAAGAAAATGAAGGCGTCGCGGACGAAGGCGTAATGGATCCTCTTTTTACCGAATCGGAGCTCAGAAAGACAATTTCCAGTTTCAACCCCAAAAAAGCCCCAGGACCTGACGGATTTACAGCAGATATCTGCCAACAGGCGATATCTGTGGATCCGAAAGTATATTTGGCGATCGCTAATAAGTGTTTGGAACTGGCCTGTTTTCCGAGGCGGTGGAAAGAGGCAGCAATAGTAGTACTAAGGAAGCCTGGTCGGGATGATTACAGCAATCCCAAATCTCATAGACCAATAGGGCTGCTCTCTATACTCGGAAAGATATTAGAGAAAATGCTGATTAAGAGGATTAGGTGGCACTTACTGCCAAAGGCAAATACACGACAGTATGGGTTCGTGCCACAGCGAGGTACAGAAGATGCCCTCTATGACCTAACGGAACACCTCAAAAACAACCTGAAGAAGAAAACTACCAGTGTGGTCGTATCCTTGGACATAGAGGGCGCTTTTGATAACGCATGGTGGCCTGCCATCAGAAACCAACTGATTAGAAAGAAGTGTCCCTTGAACCTTAGAAAGCTTGTCGACAACTATCTCACCGAGAGAAAAGTCCATGTTGCCTACGCCGGAGAGAGATGTACGAAAGAAACCACCAAAGGATGTGTTCAAGGCTCAATAGGGGGACCAACCTTCTGGAATCTGCTGCTGGACCCTTTACTTGATGAATTAAGTACACTCCAAGTGTATACGCAAGCATTTGCGGACGATGTGGTCTTGATATTTTCTGGGCACGTACCGGAAACATTGGAAGAAAATATTAACTCAGTTCTCGCTGTCATACAGGACTGGGGAAGTAGGAACAAATTGAGATTTTCAGCTCAAAAAACAAATGCAATGGTCGTTACCAAAAAGCTTAAGTACGAAAATCCAGTCTTGTATATGAATGGAACTCAAATCCAGTTAGTCGACCAAATCAAAATTTTAGGCCTAACCATTGATAAAAAATTAACTTTTAATTCTCATGTTGGTAATGTCTGTCGTAAAGCGGCAAACATTACAAAACAACTAACAAGAGCAGCGAAACTCAAATGGGGTTTGAGCCCAGAGATTATCAAGACCATGTATACAGCAGTAGTGGAACCGGTAATTTTATATGCAGCTAGCTCATGGGCTCCAGCAGCGGAGAAGATAGGGGTCCAAAAGCAGTTGAATACTGTCCAAAGAAGCATCTCTCAAAAGATCATAAAAGCCTATAGAACTGTCTCTTTAAATGCAGCAATGGTCCTGGCAGGCCTCATCCCTTTGGATCTCAGGATCAAGGAGGCACGAAAGCTATTTGAAGCAAAGAGAGGAAAGCCATTGCAGTCGATGGGAGATAAGGAAGTAGAACAGAAAGTTAGCTTTTTGGAGATGCCACATCCAGCGTGTGATGTTGATATCGAATTCAAGTGCTTGAACGATTTTAATGAAGGAATTGTAGCTGAACACCAAATACCTGTGACACAAATATATACTGATGGAAGTAAAATGGAGGAAGGAGTGGGTGCAGCGTATACATACCAAAGAAATGGGAAAGAAATCAGAACCAAAAAGTTAAAATTGGATAGCAGCTGTACTGTTTATCAGGCAGAGTTGTACGCTCTTCTTCAGGCCACAGAGCTTGTGCGGAAACGGTTAAAGGACGAAACAATTGCAATCCTGAGCGATTCCAGGTCGGGATTGGAAACAGTGGTGAACCCAGACACTTACCAACCGTTGGCGAGGAAAATTCGCGAAAATGTTGCCTCCATTCTAGAGCAAGGGAGAATAATCCAACTATATTGGATCAAAGCGCATGTTGGAGTGGCAGGCAACGAAAGAGCGGACGAACTCGCTAAACAAGTGGCCAAAAATAACAAGATGGCAGCTCACTACTGCAAAACCCCTGTATCATTTGTCAAGAGATTGGTGAGGCAGGAGAGTATAGCGATTTGGAGTAGTAGGTATGAATCGGGTGAAACTGCAGCTGTTACTAAAAAATTCTTACCAAATGTTCAATTAGCTTACCGCCTTTCGAAATCCTTCGTAACAAACCAACTGTTGACACAGGCACTGACTGGACACGGTGGTTTCTCCGCTTATCTGCACCGCTTTAAATGCAAAACTGACCCGTCGTGTGCGTGTGGAGCTGAAGTAGAAAATATAGAGCATCTTTTGATAGACTGTCCAATGTACAATTCGGCAAGATGCGACCTCGAATGCAGGGTAAATTTGAATATTACAGAAACCAATCTGCAAGAATTGATTTTCGGAATGCAATCGAGATCGCATCTAGTCGAATACATGTGTAAAATAGTAAAAGAAGTAAATCATAGAAATAAAACGTAGCAAATTAAATTAAAGTAAGAAACGTATGTATTATTAATATAGTTGTATATCAATAGATACATGCATAGAAAAAGTAAAAAAAAAAAAAAAAAAAAAAAAAGTAAAAAAAAAAAAGAAAAAGAATGATTAGCCCGGTAACATGACAATATAAAAAAAAATAAATAAAAAATAAGTGAACATGTAAAATAGTTTATAGGAACACTGGAATATTTGTTGTTATATATTTATTGAACTTCCTTGGGCAATGTCCCGACTTAAAAAGTGTATTGTTAACTTAGTAATAAACTCAGAATGACCAAAAAAGTCTCTGATTCTGTCAGAGGAGAGTCGTTTTTCAGACACAGGTTTTTAGCCGGTAAGAGTCCGGCACTGTCTGGGTGCCGTACAGGCTCAATAAGCTTGAAGCTGTACGCCATCCAGTCGTCCATGATGGATTTTTCCCTGTGGCTGAAATTAAAAAAAAAAAAAAAAAAAAAAAAAACCTAACCTAACCTAACCTAACCCAGTACTAAGCTATACGTGACACCAACACCACGTCGCTCCGCGTAAAAAATTAATAAAAAATAGTGAAAGTGCTCAAATTCATCCCAGTTTTTGCCCAGTGAAAGTTTAGTGTCCGACTCTCCAGGATTAGTGTTTGTGGCGCTATATCCCAAAGGACTCAGGAGCTACAGGACGGCAAACCCGAAAGCCGAAGTAGAGGCTGTGCTTAAAGCACAGAACCCTAAAAAGGCCCCAGGGCCCGACGGATTTACAGCCGACATCTGCGCCAGAGCAATCCACAGCGAAAGGGAGATATTCATGGCAATCGCAAATAAATGCCTAGCCCTATGATACTTCCCAAAGCAATGGAAAACTGCTCACGTAGTCATACTCCGGAAACCAGGAAAGGAGGACTATACCCACCCGAAATCTTACAGACCGATAGTGTTACTATCGGTTCTAGGTAAGACTCTCGAAAAACTACTGGTGGGTAGGCTGCAGTGGCACCTTCTACCAACTCTCGACCAAAAGCAGTACGGTTTCATGCCACAGCGCGGAACCGAGGACGCCCTCTACGACCTCACAGGACACATACGGAAAGAGCTTCAAGCGAAGAAGTCCGTAATACTAGTCTCATTGGACATAGAGGGTGCCTTCGATAACGCGTGGTGGCCAGCTCTCAAGCATCAACTTCTGACCAGGAAATGCCCGAAAAACCTTTACAACTTAGTAAACTCTTACCTCGCGGGAAGAAAGATAACAGTACATTATGCGGGGGCATCCAGTGAAAGGAGCACGACGAAAGGATGCGTCCAAGGATCCATCGGTGGACCTACCTTTTGGAACTTAATCCTGGACCCCTTACTAAAAATGCTATCAAGCGAGGAGGTTTACTACCAAGCCTTCGCAGATGACGGGGTACTGGTGTTCTCCGGAAAGTCCATACCCGGGATGGAGGAAGTCGTCAACAGAGTTCTAGACAAAGTAGTCCAATGGGGGGACCAAAACAAGCTGAATTTCGCAGCGCACAAGACGAATGCTATGCTGCTAACGAAAAAACTAAAATTCAGCCCCCCTCACTTAGAGATGTCAGGGACAACAATAGCACTTGTTGACGAGGTCAAACTTCTCGGGCTCACAATAGACAGGAACCTCAACTTCAACTCGCACGTGCGGGCTGTATGTAAAAAAGCAACAGCTATTTACAAGCAGCTAGCGTGCGCGGCCAAGGTTACCTGGGGACTGAACAGGGAGATAATCAGGACCGTATACGTCGCCGTGATAGAGCCTATTGTTACGTACGGTGCGTGCGCCTGGTCGGAGGCAACAAAATTAGAAATGAACAAAAAGCCACTGGATGCGCTTCAAAGAAGCTTTGCGCAGAAAATCTGCAAAGCTTACAGAACCACATCTTTAACATCAGTCCTGGTCCTATCAGGCACGCTTCCATTGGACCTGCGTATCCAGGAGAATGCGGCATTGTACGAGGCGAAGAAAGGCATCTCTTCCACTTACCTACCACCAGGAAGACAGCTAGAGCAGAGAGTGAAGTTCATGGACTTCCCTCACCCTGCAACTCAAATAACAACTGAGTACGAGCTCCTGGAGGGTATGGATAGCGACACTCAAACAACCCTCCAAATTACTGGACCACAAATATACAGATGGCAGTAAAATGGAGGGCAAAGTTGGAGCTGCCCTTACATGGTGGGAGGATGGAGGGGAAACCGCCCATGAAATCTTTAGTCTCGACCAAAACTGTACTGTCTTCCAATCGGAGCTGTACGCACTCCATAGAGCTGTCCGACGGATAAAGGAGAGTGATAGGCAAGTGGCCAACATATTAAGCGATTCAAGATCGTCGCTGGATCTGTTGACCAACCCTAAGCTCCTCCACCCCCTGGCCAAATCCATAAAGGAGAGCATCGCTCAGATAAGAGAGGAAGGCAGACAGGTGCGGCTATTCTGGTTACGAGCGCACGTGGGTACACCAGGAAACGAGAGAGCAGATGAACTCGCTAAAACAGCCGCGAGTAAAACGACACAAAACCCTGACTATGCAGCGGTCCCACTCTCATTCATCAGGAGGAAAATCCGTAACGAAACTGTCCAGAAATGGCAGGATCGATACGATACATCTATGACAGGTTCGGTCACGAAAGTGTTTTTTCCGGATGTGGCAAAAGCTTACCGCATCGTACGGGAAACAAAACCGAATCACCTCCAGATCCAACTCCTAACAGGACATGGCGGTTTCGGGGAGTACCTTCACAGATTCAACCTGAAGGCAAGTCCAGGATGCGAGTGTGACCCCAGCATCAGTGAGTCAGTATGGCACATACTGCTCGAGTGCCCACGTTTCCAAGTGGCTAGGCACAACCTACAACAACAACTACACACGGACTTGGACAAACACACATTACACAACATCATGGAGTGCAAAAAGTCGAGACCTAAACTCTTACAGTTTATGGAATCAGTAGTGGCTATAGCACCACGCTGTAATAGCACCCTGACTACGCCACCATCCTCAGATCCATCAACCCAAACCTCAGTACCACAAACTTTAGCACAAACAGCAACATTAACAACACATAAGCCAATCCCTGTCACAGACATCCTTGCACTAGCTCAAGAGGGTAGACCTGGAATCAAGCTTAGAGGAGTCGCGCTGTTCATGGACAATAACACCGAAAGTCTAGGGATAGCCTTTTGCAACGCCATGGCTAGAAACGTGAGGATTTCCCCCGGCCTAGGAGCTCTATTAAACGGTAGCACACGCAAAATCACCATGCGGCGCAAAGTGTTCGACCAGCTTCCTCAGGTGACAGTTGAAAACCACACGGGCAGAATAGTACGAAAGAATAATAAGACTATCGTGCTATTCCTCGCGTGTGACCGCATCACCGAGTTCAAACAAGTAAGCGCGATGCTAACAAACATAGAAAGCCGGGGAACGCCGGAAACAACTCCGAAGAAGATCAGTGTGGACGCGATGACCGTGGGGTATATTACAGGAGAAACAAAGGACTACGAGGGCGCGCTCCTGGCATCGAAGTATCACGAGTTAGTGATGTACGAGGACAGAGGCCAGAGCCTTAGTTATCTTTTGACCCAACCCCACCGACAAAACACCACCACACAAGTCCCTACAGACTGCTGGGACCACCCGATTGTCAACCCGACCATCAGTGGGTCTGAACGTTTACAACAACGGGTGCAAATGGAGAGTCAGGCGTCGCAGAATACCACCAAAGCCACGAAAATCAATATTTTACACTCGGCGTTAGCGACCCTCAATAAGTCCTTCCAGGCTATTCCAAACATTGTGTCTAAAAAGATCAGGGTATTGAGAAGAGTTTCGTCAATGGAAACTGCGGTCGAGGAGTTCACAAGACCGACTCCACGTCAAAAATCCGAGCCCCCACAAAGTATCCGCACTCTCGCAGATAAAGGACAGGTGGCTGCACCAAAGCTTAGACCGGCTTACGAGCCACAGGACCACATGATAAATGCTTTCATCGAATTCGTAGCGGTAACAGAAGCTACTCGCAAGGTGATTGCGGACACCTGCGAGAAAATCATGCAGGACTACCGCCGCAACACTCTGGGATTGCTGCGGGTTCGATTAAGTGAAGCTGAGGCAGCTATCTACGATACTGGCAAAGCGGAAGTCCTCATGGGCAGCATGTCGGGTTCGTACATGGCGGCTTACAGCGGGACATGCGGTTTTGTGGCCAAGGATGAAGAAAAGTCGGAAAGCGCAGGCGCAGATATCTTTGACACCCCCCCAAATGACCCGATTGTGGTGGTTGCAAAGTGCACAAAGGTTATGCTAGAAGACAGGGTACTCGCAATGGCAAAAACCATGGCGGGAGACCTGTTCGAAGGCGGAAAGCCTGTGCACTGGGTAAAACCCACTATCACTTGGGTCAACGGAGTCCCTGGTTGCGGAAAAACTACGTGGGTTATGTCGCAAGTGGACGCGGCGAAGGATGTCATAGTGACAACAACTACCGAGGCCGCAAAGGACCTTAGGGAAAAGCTGGAGCCCAGAATTGGCGATCGCGCTAAAAAACGTGTGCGCACCATGGCATCGCTACTGGTGAATGGTCTTCATAAGGGCGAATCGTGTACACGCCTTATGGTGGACGAGGCCCTTATGAATCATTTCGGTTCCATAGTAATGGCCATCCAAATCGCCAAAGCCAGCGAAGCCCTTCTCATAGGGGACAACAACCAGCTCCCTTACATTGACCGAAACAACATCTTCCCTATGCTTTACAACAGGCCAAATTTAATAACCAATATTACAAAGGAGCTCCTTTGTACGTACAGAAACCCGCAAGACGTAGCATATGCCCTCAGTGAAATATATAGTGGCATATACTCGTCTCAATCTCTCACCAAATCCCTGTCGCTGAAAAGGCACACGGGAGCGGAAATCCCAGTAACGGACGATACCCTATACCTCGTCCACACTCAGGCTGAGAAGGCACTCTTGATCAGTCAGGGCTACGGTAAGCAACCGGGATCCCGCACCCTAACCATACATGAAGCACAGGGACTGACTTATGAGACCGTGGTTATTGTACGTACGACCTCCCGAAAGACCGACCTCATAAAAAGCGTCCCTCATGCCGTCGTCGCAATCTCTAGGCACACAAAAAGCTGCACATATTACACCGATAGCACAAACGATGATGCAACCGCTCGTCTGATACTTCGCGCGGAGAATGCGACGACGACACGAATCCAAGATTATAACCTTAAAATGGCAATAAGACGTGGTGACGAGAAAGTCAGGGACGGAATCCTCCGGAGCCTTCGGGAATCGACAGCGGCGTCCCAGCTCGCGTCACCCAAACAAAACATCTGAAAAAAAAAAAGGGGCGGACATAGTGATGTCTGCAGAAAGAGACTATTTACTGTATTGTATATAAAAGCATGCATTAATAATAATTTAATAGTGATAAAACTTTACTTAAAAGAAAAACATAACACCCTAGAAATAAGAATAATACCTAGAAATGTAAATAATAATAATATATATATAAAAAAAAAACTAACATAAAAAACACCTATAATAAGACATAAAAAAAAGGACAAGCAAAAGAACAAGCAAAAAACAAAAAAAAAAACAAAAAAATACTAACATTACAAAAACCTATAATAAGACATAAAAAAAAAAAAATAACAAAACAAAAAAAAAAAAACTTATTTTTGCTTTTTATTTTAATTTAGTATGTAAGTGATGACTAATAATTGTACCTTCACTGTCAGTCTAGCAATACCACCGCTAGACCTCTACGCGGAGCGAAAAAAAATGAGTGATTGATCGTAAAAATATAATAAAACTAAACATAAAAAAGTGCGGACCACAGAGTCTGCAGGATTGAACTTGAATTATATAAAAAAAAACAAAAAACCTAACCTAACCTAACCTAACCAAGTCTCTTTCCGACCATGGTAGAGTGCGGCACGGTGTTTCTTAGCTGGTGACAAGTGGACGACAAGTTGACGACATGTCACCACATCATCGGTATTAGTGGCAGGTTGTCAGCAAGTTGCCGAGAGGTTTACGACAAGACGACTACAGCGTATTTACAAAGTGTTGGTGACAAAGTGCCGTATGGTGCATCTCAGCTGGTGACAAGTGGACGACAGGTTGTCGACATGTCACCACATAATCGGTGGCAAATTAAAGCTGAAATTTCAAAAAAACTTAAGCCGATGATCATGGTCAAAGGTATCCCAACAGATTTAGCTCCAGAGGAGCTTACGGAGATTATTCTTAATCAAAATGAACACATCAAAAATCTTTTTACTGATGATGACGATTTATTTTTCAAATTCAAATTTAATAATAATAATCCGAAATCATACAATCCAATATTATAACCTTAAAATGGCAATAAGACGTGGTGACGAGAAAGTCAGGGACGGAATCCTCCGGAGCCTTCGGGAATCGGCAGCGGCGTCCCAGCTCGCGACACCCAAACAAAACATCTGAAAAAAAAAAAGGGGCGGACATAGTGATGTCTGCAGAAAGAGACTATTTACTGTATTGTATATAAAAGCATGCATTAATAATAATTTAATAGTGATTAAACTTTACATAAAAGAAAAACATAACACCCTAGAAATAAGAATAATACCTAGAAATGTAATAATAATAATATATAAAAAAAAAACTAACATAAAAAACACCTATAATAAGACATAAAAAAAGGACAAGCAAAAGAACAAGCAAAAAACAAAAAAAAACAAAAAAAAACTAACATTACAAAAACCTATAATAAGACATAAAAAAAAATAAAAAAAACAAAAAAAAAACTTATTTTTGCTTTTTATTTTAATTTAGTATGTAAGTGATGACTAATAATTGTACCTTCACTGTCAGTCTAGCAATACCACCGCTAGATAGACCGCTACGCGGAGCGAAAAAAAATGAGTGATTGATCGTAAAAATATAATAAAACTAAACATAAAAAAGTGCGGACCACAGAGTCTGCAGGATTGAACTTGAATTATAAAAAAAAAAAAAAACCTAACCTAACCTAACCTAACCAAGTCTCTTTCCGACCATGGTAGAGTGCGGCACGGTGTTTCTTAGCTGGTGACAAGTGGACGACAAGTTGACGACATGTCACCACATCATCGGTATTAGTGGCAGGTTGTCAGCAAGTTGCCGAGAGGTTTACGACAAGACGACTACAGCGTATTTACAAAGTGTTGGTGACAAAGTGCCGTATGGTGCATCTCAGCTGGTGACAAGTGGACGACAGGTTGTCGACATGTCACCACATAATCGGTGGCAAATTAAAGCTGAAATTTCAAAAAAACTTAAGCCAATGATCATGATCAAAGGTATCCCAACAGATTTAGCTCCAGAGGAGCTTACGGAGATTATTCTTAATCAAAATGAACACATCAAAAATCTTTTTACTGATGATGACGATTTATTTTTCAAATTCAAATTTAATAATAATAATCCGAAATTATACAATGCAGTATTCATGACAAAGCCTGAAATCTGGCGATCACTTATAGCATCTGGTAAAGTCAACTTAGATCATCAAAGGGTACACGTAGAAGAATTTGTTCCCCTCTTACAATGCTTCAAATGTCTACAATTCGGCCACACACGTAAGAGATGCGAAAAAGACAAAGCCTACACTGTATGCTCCCATTCTTCATCTCTTACTCATTCATTCAAAGACTGTCCATTCAAAGACTGTCCATTCAAATATGATCCAAAAAAAAATGAATTGTTACAATTGTGTACAATTTTACAAGAAACATAACATAAATAAAACCTTAGCTTGTCTCGGTGCTACCTCCAACCTTTGCCCCAAACTTACTCAAATGATTGAAAAGACACGTTCTAGAGTGGATTATGGCCAGTAAAGTTAACATTAGACAATCTATCTCATATCGCTCTCTCAACTGTTTGCAAATTAACACCGGACGAGGTATTTCAGCCTCACATGAAATCTCAGTTTATTTGTCTAAAAGTCAGTGCGACGTCTGTTTCATCAGTGAACCCTACACTGGAAACAGCCAAAGTACCAAAACTTACCCTGGATATATAACATACCAATTCCCAACCGACCGACCAGTCAAAGCCGTTATTATGATTAAGAATAACTTATTTAGTACCTTAGGCATTACTGAATTCTCCGACTCCAATCTTTGCATAGTTAAAATTACCGGTAAAGCCGGCGGATCTACATACCTTATATCAGTATATGTTGAACCCAGAGTAGATAAATACACGACTTTACAGAAACTTGAAATATTCTTACATAAAACTGCCGGTTCTTCACACATCATCTGTGGTGATTTCAATGGCTGGCATAGCTTATGGGGATCAATAAAAACCAATCGCAGAGGAAATCAAATTTTGGATTTCATCACCAATAATAACCTAACAGTGTGCAACGTTGGACGTACACCTACATTTGAAACCACCACTCATAATAAGAAAAGAGAATCCATCATTGATCTTACTTTCATATCCAACATCTCCACATTAAGTGTTACTAACTGGAAGGTAGATCAAACCTTATGTACGTCATCAGAACACAATGCTATCACCTTTAACACAATCATAGGAAAAACTAACCCCACCAAAAACAAGAAACTATCTACTTTCAAATATTGTACCACTGCATGTAAATGGAACCTTATTGAAGAGTCATTCAAACAAGAATTACTAACGAACATGCCTTCCTCCGTCATAATTGAAAATCTTAACCGTAAAGAATTAGATAATTACATCTCCGATCTGATACAAGCTATACAACTCAGCTGTGATAAAATCTTCTCCCATTCATCTCGACCTAGCGGTAAAGCACCATGGTGGAATCACCTCGAGAACTTAAAAGTCAAGGTTATTACAATCCATCATAAGATCAGCAAATTAGCTCGTCGTAAATTACCCCTACATGATATAATAAAAGAAAAAGATAAAATTAAAAAAGAATACTCTGATGCATTCTGCAAAGCCTCAACTGATCACTTCAAAGAATTCTGCAACCTGCAAAAGAAAGAAGACGTTTGGTCAATAACTAACCGTATTTTAAAAACCCGTCCTATAACTAACCCTCCCTCTACATTAAAACGTAGTGATGGTTCCTTCACTACCAACAGTCTGGAAACTGCCCAAGCTTTACTAGACCACTTTTACCCTGATGACACACCTGACCATACTCCCCTCCAATCTCAACTTAGACTTAAAATCACCTCGCCTCCAAATACTCCATCTGAACCACATTTTACTATAGAAGAGATCAAATTTTGTCTTAACAGCATGAACCATAAAAAAGCTCCCGGTCCGGATCACCTCACTGTTGACATCTGCTTACAATTTACTAACCTTTTTCCTGATATTGTACTGAAAATTATGAATAGATGCCTTGATCTTGAATACTTTCCCGACTGTTGGAAGATTGCTTATGCAAAAATTATTCCCAAACCTAACAAATCTGATCACTGTGAACTGTCTCGACATTTCGACCCATTGGACTCATCAATGTATTTGGCAAACTTCTTGAAAAGTTAATTATGAATAGACTCAATTACCATATCAAATAAAAAAAATAAAATCTAATTGTATGCAATTCGGATTCAAAGAACAAAAATCTACAGTACAAGCTATCCACCATTCATTAAATTTAATCAACAATGCGAAAAATAAAGGTGAACATGTCATTGCAACATCTTTGGACATTAAATCGGCCTTTGACAATGCCTGGTGGCCCGCAGTGTTTAATCGACTCCACTCAATCAACTGTCCTAAAACATTTATAATATTCTCCGTAGCTATGTAGATAGTCGTAAAGTACTTATTAATTTTGCTGATATCAGTGTTACCAAAACCATGACTAGAGGATGTATACAGGGCTCAGTTTGTGGTCCCACGCTCTGGAATCTAATCCTGGATGAACTTCTGGAAATTGATTTACCAGACTCTTGCCACCTTCAAGCTTATGCTGATGACGTTCTTTTGATAACACACACTAAAAACCTTGCATCACTAGAAGAATTGACTAACCAAGCACTGGAAAGAATCACCTCCTGGGGAAACAGTGTTAAATTAACTTTTGGCCCGGAGAAAACACAGGTTGTAGGATTTACTAATAAAGCCACAAAATGTGAAATCCACCTACATGGACAAACTTTAAATTTCTCTAATTCTTTTAAATTTCTTGGGGTCATTATTGATAGAAAACCAAAATTCATTTTACACACTGAAAATAGCATCGAAAAGGCCAAAAAACTATTCAACAAACTAGTAACGTTTGTCAAACCAACCTGGGGCGTTCACCCGGAAAACGTAAGAACTATATACAAACAAGTAATCGAGCCTATTATCTGTTATGCTGCCAGTGTTTGGTCCAAAGCCCTGAAATATAAATACGTTTGTAAAAAAATGCTCTCTTTACAACGGCTCTTTTCAATAAAAATAATTCAAGGGTTTAGAACTATTAACACTGCTATCTTCATTACTCTTGCTCAACTAACCCCATTAACAGCCAAAATATTCGAAAAATCGGACATCAAAATTAGCAAATTACATGGCTGCACTCGTTTCCTACCTAGCGATATTACTATTGAATCTCCGCTCCCTCCTTCCGAACTCCTACATCCATCTATGCGCTCTGGTATCAAGTTCACGGAAATTGATGAAGCTAGCGAGCTCCAACGGATTAACAGAAATGAGTGGGTACAAATATATACTGAAGGTAGTCGCCACGATAATGTAGTCGGCGCTGCTTTTGTAGTCATTAGCCCAAATAAACCTCAAATTACCAGAAAATTCAAACTCCACTCATCCTGTTCAGTTTTTCAAACTGAAATGCTCGCAATCCAACGAACATGCGAATTGGTAATCAATAAGAAATATCCCAAAACCTACATACTAAGTGACAGCAAATCCGGGCTTATAGAGTTGCAAAACCCAAACAGCTTTAACCAATTCGCAGTTCGTATCCACAAACTCTTAAACAATGCTAAAAGTATTAATCTCACAATCGAATTTAAATGGGTCAAAGCTCATATAGGTATTGAAGGCAACGAATTTGCTGACGGTGCAGCGAAGACCGCAGCCTCCTCTCATAAACAACCTGACTATTGTCAAACACCAATAAGCTACATCAAGTACCAAAACAAATTGATCTCACAAGAAAACTCTCACAATTTATACTCCTCACCCAACAACTGTCAATACACTAAAGCTCTGTTCCCAAACTATAATGACCTAATTCAATTCATTAACACCATCCCCCAACTTTCCCAATAACACAATTTATAACAAATCACGGCTACCACAAAGCATACCTATACAGATTTCACATTCTACCTGATGACCATTGCCCTTGTGACTCCATTACTGCCCGAGGTTTGAAAAAACAAGAAATGAACACATTACTGCTTCTTTAATATACAAAATTGAACCATTTAATCTAATTAATTTACTTTCTAAAGAAACAACAATAGAAACATTTGTTGAACATGTCACTACTATCGTCAAGCAGCTAAAAATTTTCAATAAAAACCCATAATCAAACCTGGAGCACCTATGATTCTCTCTAATAAGCGCACTTCATTATAAATCTACTATAATTATTTATGTATTATATAATACTTAAAAAAAAAGGGCGAAAGGGAAGAAGTTTTTTTTTTTATTATTATTATTTCTTTTTATGGGATATCCATCTCGGCTTTATGGGCCGGTAGTATTTAACAGTCACGGGCCGAAGCCAAGTGAGTGTTAGTTCGTGCGATTTGTGGTACTATAGGAGCGTTGATATTTGACTGATCTGTTTGTAAGAATCTTCTGACTATGCGGCAAGTATTGAGGATGGTTGCTTTTTGCAAATGAATATAGGTGAGTTGCGGGATGTTAAGGGTGCGCAAAGATTGATGAATCTGTTTGGGTATTACACCGGTAGTAGACAGCACTATTGGTACTATGACAACTTTTTGATTATTATTATTATTTATTATTATTATGTACTGCCATTATCATTTTGATTTAAGGCTATTGTCAATATTGTTATATCATTATTTTAAATTTCATAATAGAGAAAATCTATATACCAAATTGTACCGTAGAAAGGTTTAACCTTTCTTAAATCATCACCCTGCTCAAATACTTCTCTTTTTCAAAATTTTTTTATTATTTTTTTATTAGTTATCCATCACTTACTGCGTGCTACGCAATTATCATTGTTAAAAAAAGCTTATCTTTAATCTAGTAAAAAAAAAAAAAATAATAATAATAATAATAACAATAATCAAAGAACGCTTTTAAAGATTTAGTTAGTTGTACGTTAGCTTTTGTAACTATCAAATGTTTGTTCAGTTGTTGACGACAAGTTGACAACAAGTTGACGACAAGCTGACAACAAGTGGATAACAAGTGGACAACAAGTTGACAACAAGCTGACAACACGTGGACCACAGTCGTGACGGTGTGACGCTGGAGACATTGTTCTGATCTCGGGACGGCTACTGACTCGCCGCGGATAACTGACGGATCTGAAGTTCAAAATACCTACAGTATGGATAATAAAGTCAAAGTCAAAATTTTTTATTCGAATTAAGATTTTTACAAATCATTTTTCGACGTCAAAGCTATCATGAATATCAAGCGACACTCATGCGAAAGATGTGGAATATTGGAGAGAAGACTGGAAGCTGCGATGGAAGAAAACAAAAAAATTACCTCAACTCTTCTAAACATTACTGAAGTGATGCTTGTACCAGTAAGACAGCGGGACAGGTCATCTAATGACATACACGAGGCACTAACGAGGCTCCCTTCCCCACATAGGGTGTATACACCAAGCCGTTACTATACTGGAAGAGAAAGGTATGAACCGAATACCGAATCTACCGCTCAAATACGAAACCAAAGTGCGTCCTCTGTCCCACCGCTAGTTATGGATTTAACATCAACATCAACCTCTCTACCCACGCTTAATTTATTAGCTCCACCGCTTACTCCCAACGTGGCCTCCAACTCCAACATACTGTCAGGTGGACGTAGCCCTTTGAAGATGGGAGGCACTCGCTTCTAGCGCATAAATCCGTAGCTAAATAATGACTCCAATATTAGATTACAATATTTTTGTATTATCTTTTCTTCATTTCAATCCCTAATCCACACCATTATTTTCTTCAGCCAATCATTCTCTGACTCACTACGTCTAATTAGCTTTTTTACGATATATAGGGCGAATATCGAGTGCCAGCAACAACAAACAAAGGGAAAAGTGCGCGGAGACTGCATGTAACCAATGCAATCTCCACATCCCTCCTCCTACAGGAAAATGATCAGCCGATCACAAAAGATAAACCTAACTAATTACCTAAAAGTGCGTATAATATTTCATTTAACAAACCCTATGATTTGTACAAGAAGCCATAGCTAACAGCTACCTGGTGGAACAACGTTTCACCAAATACGAATAATTAAAACCACGCCAAAAGATTATTCATTCAAGTACAACTCATGGTACACTACATGAACCAAAAGAACAATAAATAAATTTTGAAGAATTAATAGAACAACTAACAGCGACACAAAACGTTCAACATAATATTAACATTGGACCATGCTGCTATAATTGACCAACAAGAACAAACGAAATTATTATTATGTAATATCAGATAAATCAAATTATGACAACAAAATCCCATCAACATAATGAACAAACTTTAAGTGATCACACCTAATCTAAACTTAAATATTTCAACCTAAGCTAAGACAAAAACAAATGAAAAACGCGAATACAAAGTCTAAAAATCGAAGTAGCGGCAGGTCTGGAACAGGAGCTCAGGCCTATTCGTATATGTAGAAAAATAATGATCACCTACACTATGCGTCACTTACGTTAAATATTAACCGAATAACAAGATCTTTTCCGAAGAACTATAAATATTCGATAGCATATCTAAAATGAGTGGCCTATACACTAAGCTCACCCTCCCCTTATAGAAAATAACAACCCCATTAAATAGCTAGATTTTTAAAACCTTCTTTTCTTCATGAAGTTTCTTTTTTTAATATATAAAATGTTTATAAACTACTTATTACGAATCTGCAAATAAGAGCTGGATTAATCCATTCGAGAGAAAAACAAAAATTAATAGAACTTGACTAAACCTAATAAGCATAACATGAAACCAATAAGCGTTCTCGAATCCACCGACTCATAAAATACTAAACCAATACGATCGTGCTAAGAAAAAGCACATCTCATGAGGATGCATATGTCCTATTATGAGATCCGACAAGTAATGCTCAAACCAAACGAATATCTCGAACGATTGTTGATTAAATGAAAATACCATAGCTTAAGTCAAAAGTCCATGACAAACAAAAATAAATAAAATGTAAGAATAAGTTATCAAACTATGCCATATATAGACAAACATTAAGTTACCCATCATACAAAAATAAAAATAAATTTATATATAGAGACAATAATAATTATTTGTTGACAAAGACGCTGACATAACATATCAACTACAAATGACGATAGAAGTTCATGACGAGTTGTGAATAAAGTAAGGCATAGGACAGATCAAGGGAAACAAACGCCAAGTTACTATAAAATAATATTTTTAAACACGCAATCTGAACGGTTTCAGAGAATTATGGTGAAATATTAAATCACGTCTGGAGCTTCCATCTATCTTACGTAGTAAATAATTATTATTAGATAGCCTTCGAATAACACGAAACGGACCTTTATATGGACGCGATAACTTCTGACCAACATTTGTTATTCTTTTAGGATTATATACCAAGACTAAGCTACCTGGATCGAACGTTACGAACCTGACTTTCCTGTCATAATATTCCTTTTGAGTCATTTGCGATTTACGAATATTTCTCAACGCACAAGAGATCATTCTAATATTAGCATTATTGCGAGCAGCAATATCCAAATCATTACGATTAGATACAATATCAACATCAGAACGCAAAATTGGGTCTCTAGCAAAAACAATAGTGTAAGGAATCGTATTTGATGACGCCTGTCTCGATATATTATACGCGTACGTTGACATGGGCAAATACATGCACCAATCTGCTTGACTCTCGTTTGTATACATCGCTAAACTCTGAGATATAGTGCTATTAAAACGTTCCACGAGTCCAATGGTCTGAGGATGCCTAGTTGCAGCAACCGATAACGTGGAATCAAAAAAAACTATCGTATTTTTAACCATGTGTGATGTGAAAATTGATCCACGATCTACAATGACTTCATTTACCATACCAAATTTACAGAAGATCTCTTGAGCAAGAAAATCACTAACGGCCTGAGCAGTTGCACTTGGGACTGCTCTAGTTATCGCGTATTCCGATAAATACTCTAAACAAACTATGATGTATTTGTTTCCTAAATCCGAGGTCGGAAGAGGTCCTAATATGTCAAGGGCTATTTTATCAAAAAGATGATTGACTTCAATCGGTTGCATCGGAGCAATCAAATACGATCTCTTCCTCTCTTGACATTCTTTACAACTTTCGATATATCTAGAAATTTTCTTTTCAGCATCAAGAATAAAATATCTGTCCCTAAATTTACATAAAGTCTTCGTAAGACCAAAATGCGCTCCATTCCAAGGATCATCATGAATTTCCTTCATAACGTCATTAAATGAAGCTTGAGGAACAACCAAACGATCAACATATCTGTTACCTATCCTACACCTGTGAAAGAGCTTATTGTCTCTAGTAAGAAAACCTTTATAGTTTAGCCGAGATCTAGAAGCAATCCTTGAAACTTGTTCAGTGCAAAAACTATCAACGCTTTGATCAAATTCAAAACGAGAAGCTTCAATCCTGTATAACTCTAAACCATCCTCAACTACATCCTTAGGAGAGGTCTCCTTAACATCAACATCCTCAATTAATGGATTCCTGCTTAGGAAATCAGCAATTTGGTTATCTTTGCCCGAACAATATACTATATCAAAATCATATTGTTGAATCGCTAAAGACCAACGAGCTAAACGCCCATTCATATCCTTTTTAGTACGGAGCCATACCAAAGCTTTGTGATCCGTCACGACGTCAAATTTCATTCCCCATAGTAAATGCTTAAAATAATTAAGAGCCCACACTAGAGCCAAACATTCCTTTTCGGTAATCGTATACCTGGTCTCACAATCAGAGAGCTTACGCGACGCGAAAGCAATCGGAAATATTTTATCATCACCCTGCAATAAACAAGCACCTAATGCTTTATCACTAGCATCGACAAATAATCTTGTAACTATGCCTTCGCTATTCGAAAAATGTCTTAATAAAGGGGGGTTCTGAATAAGAGAAAGAATTTTAGAAAATGCATGTTGCTGCAGTTCTGTCCAAATAAATTTGACACCCTTCTTCATCAACCTTGTTAGAGGCATAGCCAAATCCGCATAATTATCTAAGAATTTTCTATAATATGAAAAGAGTCCTAAAATAGATTTAAGTTCTTTAGTCGATTTTGGCACTTGGATCTTCATAATCTTTTCAAACTGTGATTGATCTGGTCGAATTCCCTGACCCGTTATTTCATAACCAAGAACGGAAACTTTTTCAAAACCAAATTTGCACTTACTAGGTTTAAGTGTCAAATTGCATTCTTTAATTCTATATAAGATTTCATTTAAAGATAAAGAAAATTCTTCAAATGTTTCCCCATAAACCAATATGTTGTCAATATAAACAATAGCATTCCGATATTTCATGCCCCCTATAACACTATCCATAACCCGCTGGAAAATCGCACCACTTGTTTTAAGGCCGAACGGCATGACGTTAAATTCATACAATCCCGAAGGGGTAACAAAAGCAGTTTTATGCTTATCAGATTCCTTGATTCTCAACTGCCAATATCCACTATTTAAATCCAGATCCGCAAAATATTTGGCTTTAGCTAGATATAAAATTATGTCATCTATTCTGGGTAAAGGATATGAATCGGTAATTACTTTTTTATTCAATGACCTATAATCAATGCAGAATCGCCACGTGTCATCAGGTTTCTTGACCAAGACAACCGGGGATGCATATGCACTTCGCGACTCACGAATGATTCCATTTTCCAACATCTCACTCACTTGTTCCCTAATTATACTGTGTTGATGGTGTGAAACTCTATAAGGAGCTTTATGAATAGGAGTCTCGTCTGAAGTATTTATTTCAACTTCCATTAATGAACATGCCCCTAAATTCTTCGAATCAAACGCAAACTGCTTTTCATATTTGCCCAGTAATTCTGACAACTTACTTTTCTGATCTGATAATAAAGCATCAGAAATATTAAAATTATTACATTTCGTGTTATTCGTTAGGATCGTATCCTTTTTAAAATCGTCCAAATTTTCATTTATTGATTCTACCGTATTAAGAAAATAGATATAATCACCTTTCGGTAACGGCAATAAATGTTCGGACTCAGTCCCGGACTGAACATAATCAAGTGAAAACGCCGCGATTTTTGTATCATTTCTGAACCATACCTTATTCCTATCCAGTTCAATGAACTGTTTATCAAAGTTGACAATAGCCTTTACTGCATATAAAAAATCCTGCCCTAAAATTATATCAGGTACTAAATCGCACACAACAACAAATGCATGATTATAAACAATGCTATTTATTGTAATGTCCAATATAACAGAACATTCAGCTAATAACCTAATCCCATTCACCGTACGCAAACAAGAGGCGTTATCATTATATGCGTGTGACGGAATGAATTTATCCACTTTTTCAAGAAACGAAGAAGAAATCACAGAAATTGTGGCACCTGAATCAATCAACGCATTATGCACTACACCGTACAAGTCAACACAAATAATAGGAGAAACGGGACGACTAAAATGACCGTCTACCAATGTAGTCCCATTCACTGGCGACGCTGAAAGTTTGGGTCATTACCCTGTATATTTCCAACGTTATCACGCGAACCGCTTCTTAAATTATACCGGTTTTGAGTGTATTGGGGTCTTGACGATCTCGCATCATTGCGGGGTCGGTTTGATCCAAAGCTAGTAGTACGTGGAGAAGATGGACTCCTCGGCGGCCAACTAGAAGATCTATTTTGCGGCGTGGAGTATAATTCCTGCGGTGAGGCTTGCGCACCACGCTGCCCAATATTTTCACTGGGATAACCATCACCCATTGAATTCGTATAACTGCTGGGCTCGCCACATCGAGTCGAGGTTATCTTCACTGGCAACGATAATTCAGTGTGTGTGGCCATAAAGAGCATCGAATACTCCATGCAGGTTTGTTTGAGGGTAGCGAAATCTTTGTATAATTGAGTTCCGAAATTACGTTTAAAAAAAAATGACATACCAGTCAAACATTGCTTAATTATTATTTTCTGGTCTGAAATCTTAGCCTTTCCGGCAAGAGATTCCACACGATACACATAGTCCATCAGAGGCTCATTATAATCTTGACGAGACTTATAAAACAACGAAGCATGGTCTATAGGAGACGGGAATTCTAAACAAATCGCTTTTTTAATATCCTCATATTTCGTAGAGGACGATTTTGTCAAATTATAATAGCTGAGAGCCGGCCCACATAGATAAGTAGCCAACACTAACGTTTTTACATCGTCACTCCAACTATTTATAGCGGCGATTATCTCGAATTGCGAGAAGAAGTCCTCCGCGGACGAATTCAGACCGTTATACTTATCAGACATAATTCAACTTTTTTTAACAAAATAATATCAATTGTACATCACCAAGGCATCAATGCAGAGAGACCTTTCCATGGTATCTCATCATCATTCTAATGGCTGCAATCGCTGCATTGGCCATCTCATTCAATATTAATTTCTTTATTCACAGTCTTTTCTTAGACTTTTTTCTGGAAAACTTAATATGGTGCATAAAAAGGATTTAAGATTAAACACGTCTTCCTCTGCGTCCGCGTTCAGTCGAAGCTAAACAAAGTTAACAAAATTAAATTGCTTCATAGCTGCGATCCGTGCTGTGATATTTGCTGTTGATTCTACAAGGCAAATAATCAGGCAAATAATATAGCAAAGAAAAAAAAATACGTAACTGGAGGTACCGATTTCTTCATAAGTCTACACCATGTCAGGTGGACGTAGCCCTTTGAAGATGGGAGGCACTCGCTTCTAGCGCATAAATCCGTAGCTAAATAATGACTCCAATATTAGATTACAATATTTTTGTATTATCTTTTCTTCATTTCAATCCCTAATCCACACCATTATTTTCTTCAGCCAATCATTCTCTGACTCACTACGTCTAATTAGCTTTTTTACGATATATAGGGCGAATATCGAGTGCCAGCAACAACAAACAAAGGGAAAAGTGCGCGGAGACTGCATGTAACCAATGCAATCTCCACAATACCTACGTCCGCCACTCCGCAGCCAAACTCCAGCGCAGCCTCCTCGGTCCTGCCATCTGAAATGTCACCGGTCTCTAGCGTGACTTCCGGACTTACTGCTCCCCCTATTCCCTCTGGCTTACTACAGGCTTCTTCATCTGGTACTGAAAACAGCTCCAAAAAAGGCCTGGGCAAGGGAAAGGGCAAAGAAGGAGCCCAGTGCATATTATGCGGAGCATTTTACACAAGCCGGAACATTGTAAGGCATTTCAAAGTGAAGCACCCTAGCTACTATGGCGGATCCATTAAGGATAATAATGACTACCCACGAAGGTTTTTCTTTAAAACCTTCGTAAAAAGAAATACCTGCCCTACAAAACTCCGTCCACCCCGACACCTATTAAAAGGAGTAGAAGGAATCAACGCGTCGTTCCTATTTGGCAGATTTGGCGGGTCCCATACATCGTCTTCTTCGGAAGCTGATTAATGAAATGAAAAACCTGTACATAGTAATAACTATCTTGTAAATATTTAAATTAATCTTAGGTTTAAGTATTGAATATAAGTATACTTTTATTATAAATATAGTGGTATTAAGCATAGTAAATAAGTGTTCATGAAAAACAAAAAAAAAAATATATAAAAAAAAATTAAAAAAAATTTAAAAAAGTGTCTGTTAATTGTTAAATTAAATCTTGTATGTAAAATAATAATTATATGATGACATAACTAGGTTTAAGTATAGCAAATAAGTGTAAATACAAATTCTGTAAATAAACAACAATCACATGTATTAATATTAACATTCACATGTATTATTATTTTGTTATTTATATTACTGATTATAGATTAATCACTAATATAAATAATTATTATTATTTATAATATTATTTTGTATTTATTTAAAAAAATGTAGTAACTATTTACAAAACTTTATAAACATCATATAAAATAATTCATTTAGTCAGCCGGAATGACATCCTTCATTATTTATATATTATATAATCATATTTAGTATTTATAGTATTATAATATAATATAATACAACATTAAACCATCCCAAACGCTTAATGAAATTATACACAAACAAAGAACACACAGCTGAAACTGCGGAGTAAACCGTAAGCACTGCAGTTTTGGCGAATGTCAACAAAAACGCTACACAATTTAAAAAAAAAAAAAAAAACCTAACCTAACCATGGAACGATTGATATTTGATTGATATTCCAAACCTCGCCGAGTTTATAGACTTCAAGGCCTCGATTTAACGCTCCGTCACGTACGTTGGAGCAGCAGTTACTGGTGAGCTCACAACAGTCACGACCGTGTCGTCATGGGATGAACCCTCGTTGTGCCCTGGCGTGGCTGGAACTGGTGGCAATGGCGGCGGCGCAACCACTTCGGCTCCCTCTGGGGGGGTACTGTAGGCACTCCTGGTGCGTTGTTCCAAGGTGGCCAGACGGTCGAGGATCGCATCTAACGTTGCTGTGAGGGCACCTAGATTAGGGCGCTCCTGAGGTGGCGAAGGCGCACGCTCACGTGGAAGTTTTCGTTTTCTACTAGACATAACGCGTCGCGAAAACTAAACCGGAAATGATATATCGGCGGCGGCTGGCCACTTCTGATATTAGATGAGGATTTGATTTTTATTTAAAAAAATAATTATTCAACAATGAAAACTCGGAATTTATTTGACTAAAGTTAAATTTAAACAGAAATTAGAAAATAATAGAATACAACACGAATCTTAGTCTAAAATATTTAAGTGCAAGCCTGTCGTCCTCGAGCAAAATAGGAATGCGTGCCCGATTGTCACTCGCTTAAATAGGCGGTTGGGTCAGTGTTGCCTCCTCTTCGGGTAATGCAGCTAACAGTATTATAATTTAATATTATAGTTTAAAAAAAAACAAATTTATTAGATTTATTTATTTGTTTTATAATTGTTCAGGCGAGGCTTTGGCTAATCAAGGCGCGCAATCGCTGCAAATGTCGTTCTCTAGTGGCGCGCAGCCCCCCCGCGCATCCAAGCGGCAGCACCCCGCCCGCGCCGCCCGCCCCCACCCCCCCACACGACGCCAAAGCCCGCTCCTGCATCAGTGCGCCGCCCGAACCGTCGTTCATTATGTACGTCTCCGTCTCCCATTCCTCTGCAAGCAAAATTACTTAAGTATATAGAGGGTGGTAAAGGTACCTACATCAAAATGGTAGGCGCTATTTTTTTATCCGTTGATAGAAACGAAATGACAGTTCCGTGAGTAGAATCCCTACCTACCAGCGATGATATCACGGACCAAGTGGTCCGTGGATGATATGCTCTCCTTCCCAGTCACTGTGTTGTCCCAAGTAAGTGGGAAAAAGAGCGCAGCATTGTTGCATTGTTGCTCCACTATGGAATTTGCAGCGTGCAAACAATCCTATTTAAGTGTGTCTGACACAAAATATCAATAAGAAAGGAGGCACACTCAAATTACCGCAAGTCCGAGGCCACGTCAGCAGCGGCAGCATGGGCGCGCAGGAGCGGTGCGCGACGCGAACAGTGTGCGCGCGCGGCGCTGCATGCTTCCCCGCCGCCCCCATCACACCCGCCTGCAGCTCGTGCTGCTCGTGTTGCTCGTGCAGTTTGTGATGCTCGTCCAGTGCGAGCACAGCGGCTCGCCCCGAACAGCGCGCGCCGCAGGAATATGACACCGTATAGCGCCACGCCGTGTAGTTGCTGCTCTCTTCTTCGAGCGTCCACTCGCCTCTGCAATGGTATTCACAGAAATTCATTATTATATGGTGATAGTGGAACTTTCCATTATCAAATAATTTGATTCATAGAAAACAACCAAAAACGTAAACCTTCCGTCGGGACTTGAACCCACGAACTTCGGCGTATAGACGCAGCAGCAGCCAACGTGTTTACCAACTGCACGTTATAGCATGCTTAGCGACATCCATGGTAATTCTTTCGAGCTACTTCCACTAAATCCGTCATAACTATATTTAAATGTAATAAATAATTATTATGATGTTATTTGTTATTTCATTTCATTTACTTATTCGATAACAACATACAATCTGTATATCTGTAGCCGCGAGTAAAATTGAAAAATGCAATAAAGCATTATGCGATAAACTGCCTGTTCCAAATTAAATACTGGGTGTCCAAAAAGGGTGTTGGCAGTTTATATACGAAAATCATAAATGAAAAATATATAATTTCATAATTTTATTACTATTTGCAAAAAGTACATACAATGGAAAGTTTACGACGAAAAAATTATGTTGTCCAAATGACGTCCATTACGATTTTGACACTCTTCAAGTCGTGGCCGTAAATTGCCTAAGACACGTTCACATAAAACGTTAGTGATTTTTGTTATTTCACTTGCAATATTGTTTTTCAGTTGGCTAAGAGTTGACGGCTTATTTATGTAAACCTACTCTTTAGGTAACCCCATAAAAAATAATCAAGTGGACTTAAGTCCGGGCTCCTAGGGGGCCATTTAAGGTTCCCGTTTATTGAGACAACTCTTTCTGGGAATAACTCATTCAATGCTTCAATAGACCTTCTACTCGTGTGACATTTGGCACCGTCCTGCTGAAAAAATGTTGCCGAATTGTAACCTCTAAATTCATGTAAAGATGGTGCCAAAAAACTTTCAATCATGTTACAATATCTGTCCGCGTTAACTGTAAGTGCATGTCCCCTACCGTCCTCAAAGAAATAGGGGCCGATTATGCCCTTGGCGGACATTGCTGCCCACACTACCACCTTAGGGCTGTGAAGTCACCGGTCATTAATGTATTACTGTACGTTATTAGTAAAAAATAAAGAAATTTTGTATTTTGTTTGTATAAAAAAGTGGACGCATATGCTTATGACGTGTTATGTATCGGTGCTAACACATTATAAATTTACACCACGACCGACGTAAGACCCAGTATATCATCCAAAGTCATCATGGTTATTTAAGAAGCGAGCGTTGATTATTCGGGAGTGGAGTGTAGTTCTAACATCGAACTCATTCGCACCTAGGTTAGTTAGTTTATAGGTCTTATAATGTAAAAAATTTAATTATAAATTACGTTTTAAGTGATTCTAGTTTCTCTTTTGCACCCTCCATCTGCAGCCTACGTAATTAACGAGGATTTTTATCACACCAATAGCGACAGTTTTGTTTATTGACATGGCCATTTAAGTGGAAATTTGCTTCATCGCTAAACAAGACATTGTTGAAGTTGGTAAAGCGCGTAATAGATTATTATTAGTGTACATATATAAAAACACGTGTAAAATATTGTAGAATCCCTAAATTATTATTTTTTCGTTAATTAAGTAAGTAAAAACACTACTTGGTCTATTGTTTATGAAAAAGTATGATTAGACATTAAGTAGTGATAGAATATTTTGAAATAATTCAATATGTTTAATACCTATTACAATGTATAGCAATAATTTTAATATGTTAATAATACTGTAATTATAATTATTTTACTTATTTATCCATTAACAGTAGTGATTTGATATTGTAAGTCAATATTCTCGTTTGTTTTGACGTATTGAGTCAATATGGCGGTCTTTTCTTATTACTGTTCTTGTTTCTGATTGGTTGTTGGACAGATGGTTCCTATTGGTAGAAAATGACGTGATATTGTGTATAAAAGGCTCCTTCCGAGCATAACACGACATATTCTGTGGTGGTCGGCGATACTGCGAGGATCTCAATTCGTAAGTTAAGTAATTATTTTATTATTTTTCTACCTCAATATTGTTATTACTATAAATGTGTTATTTGTAATTTTTCTCTAAAAAATATTAAGTATAAATATCTTATTATAATAAAATAATTGTCTCCTTTATAATTCCAATGATTTTATTACCTACTTTTTCATTCTACTTTATTTGGTTAAAACCCCCTTCTATGATGTTTTCTCCATTGAAGAGATGTATATAGCCAAAATAATTATAAGTTTATAATAAAATCTAGTTATTTAATACCATTTTATTGCGAGTAGACAAATATTTATCTTTACCAGATTTCTCTGCTATAATTAATTTTCATTTACCGTTTATATTTATTCTAACACGCGCAAACATCTCCTGAACAAAATTTTATCGCTGTTCATAATCTGTGGGTTTTAATTCTTGTGCTAATTGAATCTTGTAAGCACGTAAATGCAAATCCTTCTTTAAAATCAGGTGCAATGTTGATTTTGCAATGTTTACGGATTGACTTCGCTTTCGCAGTGATAGTGAGGGATCTTGCCTTACCGACTCATGAACTTCTTGAATAACTGCAGGTAGCCTTATTTCTCTCGGACGTCCACAATCAAAGTTTTTTAAAGTTGACCCTGTAGCCTCAAATGTCTTAATCCATTTTCTAATGATATTCACACTGGGAGATAAAGAAATGTCCCGTACATTGAATTGCGCGCGATATAAGCGGCGAGCTGTTATTATCGAATTATTGTTTTGATAATAAACTCGTACACAAAATGCACGCTGAGCTCCGGTATACGAATCCATTGCAACTAAATTTCCAATAAATTCCACGTATGACATTATATATTTTTTTGTTATCTACCCTTATTAAGACGATTTATTGATATTTAAAAGTGCAAATACCCTTTTTGGACACCTTGTACAATAAAGCATTATGCGATAAACTGCCTGTTCCAAATTATGATTTGAATGATCCAAATTTTTTTAAAGAGTTCTTTTCTTTATTACATTGTGAGTTTGAGGATGTATTTAAAGTTAAGACAATCAACATTAAGCCTAGATTCAGATTTAGTGACTGGGCTACTAAGGGCATTCGCATTAGTAGAGATAGGTTATTCGAATTATATGCTGAAAAGGCGTATAACCATAGTGAAATCTTCATTGAATATGTTAGAACTTTTTCAAAAACTTTTAAAAAGATTTGTGCAGTAGCAAAGGCCAACTATATTAAAAACAAAATAGTTTCGGCTGATAATTTGTAAAGACGATTTGGAAGGTGATAAACTGCGAAACGGGAAAACCTAAACTATACGACAACAGACATTCATTAAATACTGTTAGTGGTATCATTACTACAGATGAAGATATTGCTCAAGAATTTGAAACATTTTTCACAAACATTCCATTAAAAACTACAGAGCCGCTTAATTCCTCACCTTCTTCTGCTCGCGATCTGCTGAATGCTAATTTTCAAAGGTGCCCAACTGCGTTTGAGTTTAGGCATATAAACCCGCAAGTAGTGATTAAAACTTTTAAGAAATTAAAGCTAAAAAATACTGAAGACTTATTTGGTATGTCGGTTAAGTTGTGTAGTTCTATAATCGAAACTCTGGCACCTTACCTAATTTAAATAAATATTATATTTTTGTAGATAAGCAAATTATAATTCGCAAATAACTTCTTTATATTTTGTGATTTTATATTCGGTAACCTAGCAATTCTTGTGTTGATCAGGGTGTATTTCCAGATTTAATGAAACAGTAAAATAATACCTTTATTTAAGTCAGGAGATAAAAAGGATCCCGGTAACTTTAGGTCAGTGTCTACACTTCCGGTACTCAGTAAAATTTTTGAAAGGATAATACAAAATCAAATGCTGTCTCATTTTAATCTGAACCATCTACTCCATAATCAACAGTTTGGATTTACTAAGGGGCGTTGGACCACCGACGCTGCAGTTGCTCTCCTACATCACGTGTACGGGGCTTGGGAGGAGTCGCAGGATGCTATTGGGGTGTTCTGTGACTTATGGTACCAACCATGGAGCTGGTCTGATGACGCCATTGGATTTTGCTGAAATTTGGTACAATATTAACATAATATTGCATTGTCATCGCGGTTACATAAGTGTACCAAATTTCAGCAAAATCCAATGGCAGCAAGTGCTTCAAAATTGAGTTGCAAGATTCCGCCCAAACATAACCCACTTATACAGTGCAAGTTAAATAAAAGCTTGTAATCTGTTTTCGACCTTCAACTTTGCAGGCAATTTATTATAAAATATTGTTACTTGATTCATTAACCTTTAATCTGGGTGTAATGAGTACCTAAATGGAAATTTTTCTTTCGAGTACGTTCCCTGTAATTTTTTTCAGTTTCAGTTTTAAGCTGATGGCTGGAAAAATGTAGAGGCTAGGAACGGTTAGTATTCCTTGTACAGAAATATTCCCTGCATGACTCCCATGGTGGTATTCTTACTATTGCACGTATAGCTCTTTTCTGTAAAAGAAAGGCTCTTTTTATGTTATAGTCGTAACTCATACCCCAGAGCTTTAATCTCGATTCCACAAGAGCGTAATACACACCTTTAATTTTACTAATATCAAGTACTTCCCTTAACTTCCTAAGCGCATAACAGGCTGAACTCACTGTGTTTTCGATTGGCATTGGCATCAATTCTTTCTTCCAATTCACATGCTCATTTTATAGAAGCAACAACTTTGAGTTTCCGTAGTTTCCGTAGGAAAAAATAACACTATGTCAGAGATAATAATAATAAATAAATAAATAAAATACAACCGAATTGAGAACCTCCTTTTTTGAAGTCGATTAATAAATAAGAGATATATTCCTATTACTTTATACAAGAGATGTAGAAACAGATAATATACTCGTAATTACTGAGATTTTAGCAAAAGATTGTATTATTTACATAAAAAGTTACAATTTATAAATTACTAAAAATTTTAAAAATAAAATAAAGGCCCTTGGTACCTATTGTAATACAACAGCTTATTTAGTTATATGATATTAGATGAAAAAATTAAATATAATTTAAAATAACAGTTATAAATGGAACAAAACAAAATAGTTTACTATTATGGTATAAAGAAAATAATAAATGCTGAAGCTTAGCGATCAGAATTAAAATTATAATAGATTGCTTTAACATTGGACAAAAGAAACTTTCAATGAAATGAAAGTAGTAGGGTAAGTACAAGTAAGTAGTAGTTTCAAACTAAGTAATAGTTTATATTTCAATGACAGGTACTTACTGTTATTAATTGTCATTGAAAGCAACTATTTCCTTAGCACTAGTGTAAGAAACGTATTGTATTCGTATTCGATGTAATGAGCTAAGGTAAATATTAATTCCTGTTTGTCCCCAAATGGTGACAGATTCGGGGACAGACAGGAATAAGGGCGTTTGCGCACTCATCTGTATCCGATCCGGTTTTCATTCGTATTCGAGACGATATTGCATGATATTGTCGTACTGATGTGCCGAGTCGAGCTGACTCGAGTACCTTGTAAGTACTCACATATTCGAAAATTCAGAATATAGCAGTTGAATACCCAGGTACCATCAACTGCAAGTCAATGGAAACGTCAGTTACGAATCTTGACCATAATGCTATAGAAGTAAGAAGCGTTCAAGGTCAAAGTGTTAACACTTTACCACTTTACGACTATACTCGAGTATAGATTTCAGGTACTTATAGAACTCGAATACTAGGTTGATGTTTTTAAATTATATCTACTTATGTAATGTAGATCCCGCAATAAAGTCGCTCACGTTACTCGTATAGTTTGTTTCAAGTAAATAGAATCCTAGAGTATCCTGTCTCGAGTGTGCAATCGATTTCGAAGCACAGATTATTCCTCTTCCAAAGAAGGCAAAGCCTTCCTCTTTCTCTGATTATCGGCCTATATCCATTCTCCCTTTCCTTTCTAAGGTCCTGGAACGTCTGGTTCATCGTCAGTTGAATCAGTATCTTGTTTCACGTGACCTTCTCAACCCATTTCAATCTGGCTTCCGCTCCGGTCATAGTACGACTACTGCTCTAATCAAGATCTCTGATGACATTCGATGGGGTATGGACAGTCAGCGGCTTACAGTGCTAGCTTTGCTAGATTTTAGTAATGCTTTTAACACTGTAGACTTTGACATCTTACTGGGGCTGCTGCGCTCACTTAACATATCTCCAACGGCTATTGACTGGTTTCACAGTTATCTGTATGGTCGCAGGCAGCGCATCAAGGTTGAAGACTGCTTCTCCTCTTGGTGTGATACCACTGCAGGCGTGCCGCAGGGTGGCGTTCTGTCCCCTTTGCTTTTTACTATCTTTATTAGCCGTATCACTCATTCTCTATCCTCTTCTTACCACCTGTATGCTGACGACCTCCAAATCTACTCTCAAGCATCGCTAAGTGAGCTTCACGAAGCGGTGCGCACAGTTAACGCCGACCTTTCTCGCATTTCTGACTGGAGTCACTCTTATGGTCTTATGGTCAATCCTAAGAAAACTCAGGTTATTATTGTGGGTAGTCCTGGATACATATCCAGAATTGATTTCGATCAATTGCCTCCTGTTATATTTGATGGAGTCCATATACCCTATAGTGAAAAGGTCAAAAACCTTGGTATTATATTTGATAAGACTTTCACTTGGAAGCCGCAAGTTGCTGAGGTAAGTAGGAAGATGTTTGGTGCGTATTACTCTCTGAACCAGCTGCGAAATCTCTTACCGACCAGTACGAAAATTTCCCTTGCACAATCACTCCTTCTACCTATTCTTGATTATGCTGATTCGTCCTATCCCGACCTTACAGAAGAGATGCTCAACAAACTCGAGCGCCTTCAAAATCTATGTATTAGATTCATTTTCGGTCTACGTAAGTACGACCATGTCTCTTCATTCCGAATTCGGTTGAAATGGCTCCCGATCCGACACCGAAGGAATTATCATATTCTCTCTTTGCTTTATTCTATTCTTTTTAATCCCTCTACTCCGTCATATCTTAAAGAACGTTTTGAATTTCAATCCACTACTCTTAATCGCACACTCCGTCCCTCTCGTCATCTTTCACTTACTTTGCCCTCTCATACTTCTAAGTTCTATGCTTTCTCTTATACTGTACAAGCTATAAAGCTCTGGAACTCTCTTCCTGCACCTTTAAGACAAGCACCGTCACTTGATTCTTTTAAGGTGCGCCTGAAAGCCCATCTCCTTTCCCTCCCTGTTTAACAATTCCTCTAAGCTTTGATTGTCTGTCAGCATGTTCCTCTTTTCTTACTTAAGTAGTTATTTATCTTTGTATATAAGTATATATCATTGTATACATATTTATATAGTATATTATGTAGTTGTATTATTTATTTATGTAGCTATATTGACATATTATGTATGTAGGTATATATGTATGCCCTAAGTATAAGTAGTTTGTTTATGTAACTTTGATTATTAGTATTAAATAGCTTATCCTATTCTGTTTTTCTTGTGTGCACCGTCCCACAGTTCCAATGAAGTTTTCTTGTACCCTAAGGTTGCCTGGAAGAAATTGCTACCTTAGCAATAAGGCCGCCTATCTGTACACCCTTTTATCTATCTTCTGTACTTTCAAGCTATATCCTTGTGTGCAATAAAGTATATTCTATTCTATTCTATTCGATTATTTTTGTAACGAGTACCAAAATAATTGTTTATCACAAAATAGCCAATTTGGCACATCACAGCGCGATCTTTCCCCTCCCCGTACCTAACTCTTCATCCGTAAAAAATCGTGTAGTACGCAAGCGTACGTACAATTTGTATGGCGGCTACTTCGACTCGGTTTTGATCCGTAAAAAAAACGATCCGGAGTGAGAATTTACGGATCGAACACGAACCGGATACGTATGGGGGCGCAAGCGTCCATACAATTACTAGGACGGCCAAACCAGATCAGAAACTGATAAGAATCGAATAAGAACCGGATACATGTAGTGCGCAAACGCCCTAACTCTAAATTTAAAATTAAGCAGGAAAGTTTTGAATATTAACATTTTTGTTTGGAAACTAGTTGAAATATGCATCACACTAATATTATAAATGTGAAAATATATTTGGATGTTTAGATGTTTATTAAAGCCAGGGGGGGGGGGGTAGTGTAGTGACACCTACGAATAAGGAAGCTATAGAAGTCGCATTCCGTTCAAGAAATGCAACAAAGAAGGCGGGGCTTAAAAAGGGCAACACACGCGCTAGTTAGTCTGTCACGCACTGTATGACGGACTGCCGCTTCCGATGAAAAACAAAAATACAATATAATTCAGACAAACATAGGTAATAAAATGACCTCCGGCGATGTAAAATAGTATAGGAGACCAAAAAAGCCAGCAAACAAGAAACTGGGGTAACAAATCACAAGTAAATACATGTTTTATCAGTATTGTAAATACTTGACATAAAATAATGATGGATGGGGTTATGCAAGCAATAGTCAGCCAATGTCTACGACTTATATTAAGGCATAATGTCATAATACTTTATATCCTATAAAAATACTTAAATAATCTCCATAGTAAGTATTTCATAAAATTAAATAATCTTGAATAGAAACTGTTATTTTCCGTTAGTTGCCCCACTAAGTCAATTTTGAAATTATATTGATTGTGTTGCATTATTATTAACATAATATGATGAAGTTTTCTCTGTAACCCAAAGTGAAAGACAATGTACGAGTAAGTAAACCATACATCTGAAGTTGTCAATTTTCGTTGTTATTTTCTTTTTAAAGACACAAGGCCAAGTATTTTATACTAGTGGCTCTGTGAGCTGTAGACCTCGCGAGTCGCTGTATATCTCTTTATATTTGACGGAGAATCGTTGCCAGCAGGATCGCACATGGTGGATGGATCCCCGAAATAATGTAGTCTCTCCTTAGTTCAGGCTTGTATTTGAACGTTAGTAAAATCACAACTCGAAAATAACAATTGATTGGCAAGATTTTAATGGATACAAAATACAATACGAAAACGTGAGAAGTTTGACACAGAGTAATGGCCTCTTCCCAAAAATAGCACACAATCACACATTTAAATAATATATTATATAAGATTGTTTTAGTAAATAATGACAAAGTAATCTCTTTATATTTGACGGAAAACCGTTGCCAACAGGATCGCACATGGTGGATGGATCCCCGAAATAATATAGTCTCTCCTTAGTACAGACTACAGATTTGTATTTCAACGTTAGTAAAATCACAACTCGAAAATAACAAATGATTGGCAAGATTTTAATGGATGGAAAATACAATACGAAAACGTGAGAAGTTTGACACAGAGTAATGGCCTCTTCCCAAAAACAAGCACACAATCACACATTTAAATAATATATATAAGATGATTTTAGTAAATAATTACAAAGTAATCTGATTCAATTATGAGTAATGAAAAAGTACGATAATTTTTAATTTGACTTGTTCTATTACATTTAATGTACAACACATCCACTGCACAAGTGACGCGATCCAATCACCGTTATCCGTCATGCCGTGAACCAATCAGCGCGCTTGTCGGAATATGACGTGATGCGTGAACGCATCCAATTGGCCCGTCTACAGTGACGTTTTTCGTTTAAGTACTCGAGATTTGGGGCCATATTTTTTGTTTACAATTACATTTCCATAGCTTCCTTATTCGTAGAGTGACACAGTCTCCTTACGTAAGCTAGTTTGTAAGTTAGATATAAGGCGTTATAGCCCGCACTCGTGCTAGTCGTTTCATTCACAAACCCTCTACAGCCCACAGCGCACAAGTAATTACTGATAGTTCTAATATGGAATATTCAGGTGATAAGTACAGTCAACAGCTTTTGCTGTTGACTGCACTTTTGTGCAGGCAGTCAAGAACGGTCCTATTGCCTTGCTCATATTTTATTCACTCTCTCACACATACGTAATTGTTTATGAGTTAAGGAAGTCTACCTTGAAACAAGTGCATTACGAGTAAAATCAAAACTGTGTATTAATTTCCTCTTCAAGTGTAGATCAAAAATTGTTTCAAATCTGCCTTCATCTTAGCGTTCATTGTGATAGCATAGCCCTATTTCAAACATATTACAGTAGCTAAGAATAGCCGAGTGGTTAAACCTTGATTTTTAATTCCGTGGAATTCTGACAGATGGAGTATTGCCAGGCAGAAAACAGGTTACCAAAATTACTGGTATCACGTTTTGATGAATAAAAAAAACACAGTGAATTATTTTATAGTCATACTTTATGCAACCTTCATTTTATTTAATTTTTTCAATTGTTGGATGACTATAATATTTTTAAGTTGTAATCTGTTCAAGTTACTATATTCAATGTGGGAGAATATTTACAAGGCCGGGTATCAAACAGGTTGCAAACAGTTGGTTAATATTTCTATGTCTAATGCAAAAAGGCTTTTAAAAATGCATGGAACCAAAAAAATAAAGATGTTCTTAATCTAACATATTAGCAATGCTATTAAAATAACAATTCTTCCATGCAAACTTCACTTTAGTTTCGTATTGTATGGCCACGGATAAAAAAGCACGGCGTAAACCATACAAGATTCAAATAGAGTTTGCACAAGCCACTGGAGTTGTTATTTTAATTGCATTGTATGTAAATTATGATTTGCCTGTCTTGTTATAATAGTGATAACAGAAATGTACATGTGAAAAAAGGTTTGCGACGAGCGACCTGAGAACTGTCAGAATTCCACGGAATTAAAAATCAAGGTATAGAGTGGATACTTTAATCTCTGCAGCATCGAGTAAGGTCGAGTTCGATTCCCTGTGTAGTGATATTTTTTTATGTTTTTAGTAAACAGATTTACCTATATATAATTTTTTGCTGGCCTAAACAGTTACGAGCCAGCATGGTTACTTTATTGAAATTATACAGTTTATAAAAAAGGAAACTAAGTATTTAATAACAAAATATGACTTTATTAATTATTATAGATAACATTATTTTTATAGACTTCGATTCATTTTTCAAGGTTAAGCTTAAGTGTTCGTTTTCTGTGAAGAAAAGAGTATTGAAGCTAGACCGCAAAAAGTTCAAAGTGAAAAAATACTTTAAAATGGATTCACTATCGGATAGAAGACATTTACTGGATAATACATTTCTATGGAAAGTCGTGAGAGGTCACATTGATTCCCTTGGACTTCTTTGTAATATAAACTTTAAGATACCACGACAATTACCTAGACCCGGAAAATATTCCCTTTTCTCGGAAAAGATGGCTAGGACAAACTTGGGCTTCTTCTCTCCACTTAATCGGCTAATGAGACAGTATAATTCTTTGAGTAAAACTAAAGACATCGACATATTCGCTGATTCTTTGGTTTCATTTAAATTGTTTGTACTTCCACGATGCGCTAGTCTCTAATTTAATTTAATTACAGTTGATCGTAGGTGTATCGAAAAAATTTACCTTTAGTGTGCTGTTCTTTCCTGTTTATTATTAACTAATTAATATTTGTCTGAATTTATATAACTTTAATTTACATTTTTCTAATTATTATTAAGCAATTACAACATAGATTTTAGTGCTGTATATGAGTATATATATATAATGTTTTTCTTCTGTTTGCTTACATCGTGCATGTCGTCGTTACCTGTAACTGGAGCATTTAGCTTTTCAATTGTGTTATAGTTTATGTGGTATTTAATGTATACTCTGTTGGTAACCTAATAAATAAAATAAAATAAATAAAAATAGATGTATAACAATAATAACAAACAATGTTAACAATAACATAATCACAATTTGCGGGTTTGTTACCACGCACGGTTGTATTGTGATGATGTTAGTGTAGTGAACAACCACGAAAATTTTAAAACATATATATAATGTTAAGGCGCTACGCCGAAAAAAAATTGTTGTGCAAGAGGTGTGTCTAAGGTAGACGGCGCGTCGTCCAGCCGCTCCCCGCGCCGCCCCGCACAGACCCCGCTCTAAAACATCGAGGCGGGTCTATGACCTCTGCGACAATGATAAAATATTATATTTGTTTGTATATTACTGTGTATGATTCGCTCTTTGAGTATATATATTTTATTTTATTTTAATTGGTCTTTAGTGTAGTGGAGTGTAGGGTAGTAATGATTATAATTTCACCTAAAAATAAAAGATTTAGTATTTCAAGATTCCAGACATTTTGACATTGTAATAGTAAGTATAATTTGAATTACTATAATACGGTCCGCCCGCGGCTACGCTCGCGTTGTGTAAGATTTTCCCGTGGGAATAAGCCTTTTCCAGGGTATAAACTAACTTTATTCCAAATTTATTTCATACCAATCCGTTCAGTAGTAGTTGTCTTCCAGTATCTTCACTTCAAAATTATATAGGGGACAAGGGGAAAATAATTCCCGTTGTCACCACTTTAATTTATTTATAAAATACCTACAGATTTTCGAGTATTTTTATTCCATTGTTTCCAAACTGAAGTCAATTTATTAATTGGATGCAAAAAAAGAAAAATGTGATGTTTATTTACGATTTATAATACGATCGATACGTATCTACTTATTTCTGATACGATCAAAATTGTGAATGTTTCCGGAAATACATAATGTTTTCATCATTTCTTTTTTTTTCTTTGTGTTAAATTTAACACATCATATAATCATACAGGATGATCACTATAAATGTCTTTATAATATTTTTATCACACACACGTCACTTCAACACATCAATTATTTGTTTCTTTCACTGTCATTATGACGAGTAATTAGTACCAAAGAAATTTATATCAAATATTTGGTTCAAATCAAGATAAAAGTTTCTGTTTTGTCAATAAAATTGGATATGCATAATTTTTAAAAAAGTATGCTAAATGCAAAACCATTTGGAGATATAAGGTTGGTTCCTAAATATATTTTGCATTTTTTTTTGCTCAAAATACTACACGGTTGTTTATTTTTTTATAAAATCGTTTAATTTCCAAGTGCCCTCCAAAAAGTAACCTGTAGCCGTGCCATCCATGGTAGCTTTGACGTCGAAAAATGATTCATAAAAATCTTAATTTGAATAAAATATTTTTATTTGATTTGATATATGGCTGATTCCTGCCTTGACAAACGAGATATATGAAAAAAAATACACAAATGTCAAACTTCATCTTTAAATATGGCACAGAATCTTGCGCCACGTGTAAAGCTTGATCTGCTATTTAAATATATTTAATTGTAAAACTTTTACTTTAGTATTATATCAGACTGCCCACGCCGCGAAATTTTATTGATAAAGCATTGACTATTTGTGTTTACCATTGAAATTATTGGGGCGCTTGGTCTGGCATCACTAAAATACATTTGATGACATACGATGACAGCTAACTTCATACCTACATTTTTTGCTTGTCACTAGGCAAAAAATGTATTTTATTCAGCTAACTGTAATGACTCACTTCAACCACATCTAGATAGATATAATTTAGCATCTAAGTAGCTTGTAGTCAATACGTTTGTCTGACGCACAACACGTCTTTCATTCTGACACGCTCCTGTGTCTCCATACCTCATGCATGGTGACCCTGCCAACACTGCCTAGTATGGACAGTCCTGTGCATCGCGATTCGCTAGTGATAAAAATATTACGTGTTCGTTCGTAAAAATTGTAATAATGTGTTAAAACGAGGATCTGATAGGATGATGTTTACGTGCTAAAAGTGGGTCTTTTTCGATGGGTGTGGAGTTCTTGAGGAAGCTGCGGCGACTCTTGAGACGGGCAAGAGGAGGGTTGTGCCGTAAAGGAGGTGCCTGCTGTCTTGAGACTGTTTCGCTCTTTCAATATCGCAAGCAACCTCACGTCTCACGCTGGGTGGAACAATTCCTGCCATGGAGTAAAGCTTTCTCAGTGGTGTCGGTTTCAGGGTGCCCGTGACTATACGTCATAATTCGTGGAGAGCCGTGTCCACATTTCTCGCATGGGCTAAACAAGCCCAAACTGGAGTCGAATATTCGCCTGCTGAGTAAGCGAGAGCAAGACAACTCGTTCGAAGAACGCGTGCGCTGGCTCCCCAGCGGGTAGTGGTAAGGCGTCTCAGGATGTTGTTCCGGGCACCAACTTTACTCTTAAGCTTGCGGCAGTTCTCTCTTTATGTCAGAGATCGATCCCACGTGACACCTAAGTGCCGTCAAAAAATGTTTTTAAACTTTCATACAAATTAACTCGATCAGCTGATCACCTTGTTTGAAAAAAATACGAGTTTAAAAAAGTTTTGGAACGAAAGTTGTTCAGTTTCATGGGCCGATTATTACCACACGAGAGGTTTTACGTTATTTTGCTAAGACGTTGACATGTTGTAGTTTTGATTTGTCACGGCAAAGCTAACGATATCTCTTTAGAAATTCATTAAGTATTTTAGAATTTCTAAAGTGTGACAATATTTCCTTATATTTATTAGAAGTTCTATTTTGTCATAAAAACTAAGATTCTTGGATTTTTTTTTATTTTTAACATTGCCTCATTGTTTCCTTGGCAAAATAGTGTGCTCTTAACCGAGTTTCATCAAACCCATTAACTCATAGAAAAAAAAATTGTTGTTTTCTTAATGGAATAGTCCACTAACCCAAGTTTTATCGTAATCAGAGCACTAACAAAATAATAAACTGTCAGTTAAAAAATATATGAGTTCATTTTGTTCAATATTATAATTATTTTTTTATATATAATTATTACTCATCCAAAATATCATTTGAATAAAAATACTCGTAAATCAATCATTCATTTTATAATTATAATTTGTAACGTGGGAAAACGGAAATATTTATTCCCACTGTCCCGTGTTTTTTTTTTCGAGTGAACATACTGGGGGACAGCGGGAAAAATCCTTAGTTGTTCCCCCGTGAGGGATATAATCCTTTGACTGGAAATAAGACTTGGCCCCGCACACACTTGGCTGGTTTTTTTGTAAGCTAGGTATAGGCTATAAAATTACGTATCGAGTATGCAAACTTTACTTTTGAATCAATAAATAAATTATATCTTACCTACCTAATACAATAAAAATAATTCTAAAAAACCGCATTTGGTTGAAGAATACTACCTAACTATTCCTCTCGCGCCTGCTTGTGTTGTACTAGAAAAATAAAATTATCAACATCTGTAACTAGGTAGTATAATAATAACATCTAATTTGAAAAAACAAATGTATGATGTGCCGTCCACTGTACATACACATATACCCTTTGCGTAGTGTACTCGTATTATTAGTGTCGACCTTGAAAGTGATAGTATCACAAACTTGACTAAACCTTACTAAGTATACAAGCAGCAGGTATGGACCCAACCTATATTTATTTAATTAAAAATCGATTTAGAAATATTGTCAATGTAACGGATCGGACGGATGGATGTGACGGACCTACGTAGTACGTCTTCTACATAGTACGTCTTCTCCAAATAAAATTATTTCGTGAGCCGGGCGGCTTGGAGCGCCACCGAGCGCACATCCGTCGTCGGCAAAGATCATGGGCGACTGAGCTCAAGAAAGGAAAGTGATGACGCTAAGCTTCTCCGCACGTGTTTAACAGAGAAAGAAATAATGGTCGCGCGCTCCAAGTAAATGGCGTAAGTGCCAAATTTACTTTCTCAGTTTATATAAAAAGTACTAATTTGATTTGTAAATTGCTTACGAAAAACATAAAGTAGTCGGAGACCTATCTTGTAACTAAATTTCGGCGACCAAAAAATTACCATTTACCTCTCAGATTCAAATAACGAGAATCGAAGACGCTGCTTTGGATAACATTTGTATCGAGAAGATTTTTACCAAACATGTTTTGGCCTTAGTGTAAGCGTAGATAATAGAGTCCAATAACATATTTTAGAAAATCAATACATTTACTGACGTAGATAATGAGATCTGATTCAACAAAAATCTTGAAAATTCCCGGACTAGCCCCTTAACAATGTTAAAGACATGACTACGAAAAACATTTACGACGGCAAATATCGATGATTTATGATATGAATGATTAAAATTAAGAGTTATAAAAAGACGAGTATTATAATTGAGTTACAGTTTTAGTATTTTGTATACCCGCCATTTTTTTCTATAACATTTAATAATCGCCGCCGCATAGAACCAACGATATTGTAACAAATATCTGTTCCCCTTAAATTTTCCCACACTTCATGGCAGTGCGATTCTAAATCCTCTGTTCGTCTTTCGTTCCGCATGTCTCATCTTTGCACCATTAAACCTCATGGGTTTTCTATGGGATTTAAATCCGGTGATTTTGCTGGCCAGGGAATCACCTTCATTTCTGGGTGTTGATGAAACCAGTCATTCACGACGTCCATAGAACCGTCCGGACATTCGTACATGCTGAACTTATTTGATGATAACTTGAGAATGCGAAGTCACAGATACATGATTTTTTTAATATATAGTCTAGGTAAATGTATCTTTATTATTTTAAGACAATTTGCCTCTAAAATGATCTTGTAAAGTAAATAAAAAATATGAAAGAAAACTGTTTATAAAAGCAATTTATTAGTTATAATTTGATCAAAATCAACATAATTTTGCTTCTTAAGATTACATTTATCCAACTATAGGTCTCAAGGCACTTTAGATTGGTTTTTTACATTAAAAAATATTGAACTTTTTGTTAAATTAGTTAAAAATTACTCACTATCAAACGTGTAAGTGTTACGTGTTATAGAAAACTGTGACCAGGGTTTGTATTGTAAGGTTGCTGTCGACCTTACTCACACTCACACAATGATGATGATGATCAAACGCTAAGCAGCATAACAAGTAAGTTTGACTTTTCGGTACTTGATTTCGATATAACGAAATTCCACAAAATAAAAATGAGAATGGATAACATACTTGAAACAACAATATTTTTTTAATCAAATCTTAGCAAATCACTCATCGATAAATTCCAACGTAATGTCAGCGCTTTGTATCAATAATGGCTTGGCATCAGACAAAAGTGTTATATTTTTAACATGCGATTTTTTCGAGGAATGCAGTGGGTCCGAAAGAAGAAGCAAAGCTTTAATAAGATCTAGATTACAATGCTGCCTAGAGGACTTACGTGTGTGATGTAGTCGTAATGTCTTATTATTTTGCGATAGCGATAGCAAACTAGCCACGGACCAAACGAACTAGCGAACTAACAACAAGAATTTTTATTTTTTAACTAACCTCATTAATTGCGATTTGTGAATTTTATTGTTAGTTAACTTGGAATATCAAGTTTTTATTGCAGAATAAAAACACAAAAGAGTCCATGACAACGACCAATCACAACGCACCAGTCGTATGAAAAAGCGCGTATTGGGTAAAACCAAACAAAAGGAAGGGCGCATTCAGACCTTCAGCGTTGTCAGCAGCGATCAGAAAAGCAAAAAATGTATGGCTGACAGTGATCCGGAACGCGATCACGGGTACCTCAATACTTCAGCGCGTCTCGGAACGCAGGGTTGGAAACGTCAAACGTCACTGATTATTCGCCATATTGTTTACTTTTGTTGTTCTAACAACGCGCAGTGATTTTTGAAGTTTTTGATCGTTTTTTGAGCAATTAGTGCTTTTTGTGTTAGTAAATTACATTAATAACAATGAGTAATAGCTGTGAACTTTGTGCCGATGGGCCGTGTTTGTCTAAATTGCAATTCCTTTGAGTTAATTGCATTGCAACTCTTTGCAACGCAAGTAATTTTCAAATGAAATCTTACGAGACTTTCAACTGGTTAACGTTGTGTATGTACACACCAATAGTGTTTTGTTTTCCGTGTTATTATATTCTGCACTTCTTTGAACGTTTGGAACGACGCCGGCTATGTCAATTTTTAAAGGCCATTTCGGTTATCTCTAGTGTGACATGTTCCAAATATTCAATCACCTGGTTAGATACTTGAGGTGGCCAAACTTACATTACATCACTCATTGCATGGAAACACCACCGGTCAACACAATACAGTAACCTAATTCATGATTTTTTTTTTGGTAAGTGCTTTTTTATCCTTTTTATACCTGCCTGCCTACCCTGTCCCTAAACCCTGAGCACGCCGCTGCCCACGCGTGCGTGTGCGAAGGGCCCACCCCTGTTGACCAAGAGAGCGGAACGTCTCTGTTTCAGCTTGGCCAAATTTGCTTTTCCCTGAACACCGAGACGCGCTGAAATCGATTAAATCACCCATAATCGCGTTCCGAATTACAGTCAGCTGTCAAAACTCGTATGTTTTTTGCTTTTCTGGTCGCTGACAGCGCTCAAAGTCTGATTCGGAATGCGCCCTTTGTATGTCTATCTGTCTGTCCATCTGTTTGTTTCATTCTACAGGTCGCGTTTCTCAACCGATTCTCGTGAAATTTTGTGAGCAGGTTCGATAAATTAATAAAAATTTTTTGTAGTCAGTTTTTATTTATTTTTTTAAAATGACGGAGTCATGGGGTTTGCCAGCTTACAAGGTCTACCTGCTGAGGCTGTTTTCCTCTACAGGTCACATTTCTCAACCAATAAAAAAAAACAATGAAATAAATAAAAAATAAAAAAAGTATAAAAATATTATATAAAAAAAACATACATCAAGGGTTCGGGGATGTTTGTGGAGAAAAACAAAAATAAATTTGAAAATATATACAGACTCGCGAGGTCTAACAGCTCACAGAGCCACTAGTTTTTACCCGACTGCTTTAGAGTTAACAATTCAAAATTCAAAATTGTTTATTTCATAAACTTAAACATTAAAAACGATAAACAGTGGTTGAGACCTCCTAGTAAGCATGTAATATACCTGTCAGGAGGCCTCGCTCTTGCTACTTACAGATGCGGGTAGAGCTGTAGATGATTGGAGAAATCCGCGAGGAGGTGCGCGAGTGTCTTGGGCGCGACGTGCGGGAAGCGCGCGGTGGTCAGCTGCGGCTGCGGCGCGGTCGGCAACAGGTGCGCCGCCAGCAGCAGCAGCGCGCCGACCGCAACCACAACGCTGCACGGTACGCGCCGCAGTGACCGCCGCACCGAGCGTGGAATCATTGTGCACGCGATGATATTACTCTACAAGTGTAAAACAGACGAGAACGTTAACTACTCATCATCATCAACAGTCAACACCTCACATATTACATCCCCATTGTGGGGCTCAAGCCTACCCTATAGGGCGATTAGGCCTTAGTCGATCACGCACGCTGGTCTTATGCGTGTAGGTCGACTTCGCACTCACGGTTTGCGCCGGCCGCTCATATCAGTAATCTAAATGCCATCAAAAACATAACTTGTAAAAAAACCAAGTCTCGCACGCAACTTAGTCTACCGTAAAAAGGTGAGATCCATGTAATACCAAGTCGGTTAATTTATTCAGTCCCTACAAGAGTCCTTCCGTCTTAAGTTATTACGTAATTAGCTCACCTAACAACATCTTATAGTGACCAGATCAATATTAAAAATCTCTTATGTTTTAAATAAATACATAGATTGACCTGGCAATCGCATGAAAACATAATGTATCTCACAATTAATACAATATTATTATATTAAATTTGATTGTTTAGTGCGATTGCCAAGTCAATCTATGTATTTATTTAAAACATAAGAGATTTTTAATATTGATCTGGTCACTATAAGATGTTGTTAGGTGAGCTAATTACGTAATAACTTAAGACAGAAGGACTCTTAAGTAGGGACTGAATAAATTAACCGACTTGGTATTACATGGATCTCACAACTTTTTACGGTAGACTAAGTTGCGTGCGAGACTTGGTTTTTTTACAAGTTATGTTTTTGATGGCATCTCATTTCTTTTTGTAGATCGCATGAAAACACAATGTAAAAATGCACACCTACGCTCCACCTACCCTACACCTAACCTACACCTACCCTATACCTACCCTATACCTACCCTACACCTATCCAACACCTATCCAACACCTACCCCACACCTACCCTGCACCTCTTATTCAATTATATTCCATTATACAGGTACACTGATTCATTTACTACAAATGTAACTTTGTAATCCTAAATAATGCCCCAAGATTTATATGGGATTACAAAGTTATCTAGCAAATGATGTATCTAGAAAACTGGGCCGAAATTGCAAAATGTTTTAGTTTTTCCTTGGTTTATACACTAAACACTAATTCCATTCTAAATTTGAAGCTTCTATGTCTGCTAGAAGTGCCTTAGAGTTTTGATGGTCGGTCAGTCAGTCAGTGAGTGACAAAATTAAGAAACTTTGACTAGTTATAATTCATAAACTACTGGTTCAAATTGATTGAAATTTGAAATATACCGTATTTATACAATGCCTGCTTGGTTACTGAAAACTCAGGCTTCTAGTTTTATCCACAACGAAGTTATAGGGGGGTCGAAAATGGCCTGAACTGCTTCGAGAAAAGTATGGTACGGCCGTGCCGCTTTTTTGCTCGACTTGGCGGGGGCACTGCCGTGCCCCCAGATATCGACAGTGAACTATTAATACCTTCTATCTAAAAAAATGCAACTTTACAGGAGACGACGAAAAAAACTTTTTTTTTGGGTTATTTTTTAAATGTAAAAATATGGTTCTTTTAATTTTTAGTACTAATCTTTTCCCGCTAAATAATTAAGCATTTAGCTTCTATCCTTAAATAGGTGCCTAGAGCGGTGTATTAGGTAGGAGGCGATTGATTTAATAAAGTGAAAATGACCAAAATCGAAGTTAGGAGGTATTGATACTTCACCGTCGATATATATAAATTTAAGAGTAAAAAGTAATTTTTAAAAACAAGCTTATATTTTAATCCGCTAAAAAGAATAAAATAAACTTTTCTTTTAAAACTTTCTTAACAAATAATAAAAGCTTGTTTTTAAAAAAGGTTTTTTTTCTTTAATTTTACGGGACAGGTGAAACTAAATAAAAGCTTGTAATAACACTAAATTGAATTCAAAAGTTAATAAATATGTGTAGTTTGTTCTGACTTTTGTGCATTATTGTTTATGACGACTTCTATAAAGGAATATAAGTGTAATCATCAAAAAACTATAAGACAATATAAACACTAAAAGCAAGTGACAAACCCCTTTACTATCAATATTTAGTGCGATATACGTTAAAGTGTGTGTTCTGAATTCGAATTAATAACAAATTTTGCAAAAATTTCGTGCAAAATTTTAAAATTAACTAATTAACGGACTCTGCTGACCTTTGAGAAGAACAACTCATCAATATTTTAGAAGTGATTCATACGTCTTTCTAGTGTTCTACAATTTCAACAACTTCTCGACAAGCTGTATAGCGCAATTGGTTAATTCTCGGGGCTGTAAACTGACTGACACGAGTTCAAGGCCGGCTACGCGCAAGAATTTTTGCAAGTTTCAAAATTTGGTTTAGTAATATTATTATTTCCTAAATTGTTGTCGCTGGTTCGAATCTCTGGCTAAGAAATAATAAGAAAAAGAAAAGACCAAAATTACAATATCGTTTATCAAAAGCGCCATCTACAGTGAACAAAGATTATTATAAAACCAAAGACGGCACTATGGAGACAAAAATCAATAAAGAGTTAAGGACTGCCCGCAAGAGGTCAGTAGTATGCTCCATATGCAAATCTATAAGGCAGGAAAGGGATACAATGTTGTGCACATCATGTAACAAACGATATGATTTTGATTGTTTTGGTTTATCCGAAAAACTGTACGCAATAATGAAGCCAGAAAATAAGAGTACATGGAAATGTAAATGTTGCAGACATAAACAAACACCTATTGCTTCTACATCCACAACTGTTAATTCGACCCCTGTTACGCCTTCTTATTCAAACGTCACAACTAGAAAGAAAGTACCGAGTCAAAAGACAGCAAAGAAAACGTCAAATGACGATCCATCAACAACATCCACTGAACCACAGACTGAACAGTCTAATGTTTCTACAGAAGTGATCAACGTACCAACTCAAAATTCATTTGATTTACTTTATGAACAGTTTGAGTTTTCGACCCCCGTAGCGGATCATGGACAAAATAGAAGTTGTCCTAATTTAGGAGCACATAATTCGTTATATGTAGAAGAACTATTAGATAAAATTACGAGTCTGGAGGAAAAGTTGCTTTCTGCTGACCAAGCCGTCGAGAATTTACTACATGAAAATTTTTGTCTGAAAAAACAATTAGATAAATATGAAAACAAAAAACACAAGTGTTGACCTCGGTTTGCAAGTCCACTCGGAAAAACAGGCCAAACAATAATAATAATTCCGCAACTTTTCATAGTGACAAAGAGGAAATAAAACTAAATGCGAGCTATGAGGATTTACACGTAGAAACAGAGAATAAAACTGAAAATGGTGAGAATTGTGATCTGAGGCAGAAAAACCCAAGCTGTAATTCTTCAAGAATCTGCATGATTAGCAACTACCGTCAAAAGGACATCCTTAATATAGCGGAAAATGTTTTAACTACATCTACAGAAATGCTTATGCACTATAAATACCCAAATGCAAACATCGAAACCATGCTACAAGACATAGAAAGGAAAGTTAAGGATTACACTATGAGGGATTACCTTAACTTATTTATAGGCCAAACAGATTTTGAAATAACGGAAAATTACGAGCTAATTGTTCCGGAAATGAGAAATAAATTATGTAAGATAAACTATACAAATATTATAGTCTGTTCACCAACATTTAAGCTTGGAACAACTTCGACCCTAATTAACAATCGCATTGAACAATTTAATAAAATTCTAGACAGTGACAATATTCGACATAAATATTGCTATATAATTGACTCCAACAAACACCTTCAGTATGATTACAACATGTTCAAGAGAACTACTGGACAAGTAAACAAGAAAGGATTAAGAATTATCTTTGATGATCTTCGCAGGTTTATATTACAGCTGAATGACTATTATATATCTAGATTAGACAATTTAAGTTTTTTCGTACCTAATATCATATACCCAAATAATATAAATACAAATTTTTGTAAAAATGCACCAGATGAACCGTCTAGCTAGATTGTATATTATGCACCAAAATATGCAGAGTGTTCTAAATAAGCTGGATATTGTAGAGGCGACGCTAACAGAGTTGAGGGGAAAAGGTCGGGATATCGATGTGCTGTGTGTTTCAGAGAGCTTTATTAAAGAGGGCAATGAATATAACTTACGTATACCGGGCTTTAAAATTGGTGATACTTACTCTAGAAAACTTATAAGTAGAGGTGGATCATGTATATTAATTAAAAATCATTTGAAGTTCAAGCCAATAGCATACTGCAAAGAATAGACTATATTATGTACAAAGAAGAGACTATTCTTCTGAAAATATTCAAAAGTTTTGTGAGTGTATTGACTCTTTATCTTTCTCTGACATACTATGTAACAATAACGCTAACGAAGCCTTCAGTGAATTTCATGATATTATTATTTTAACATTATTTTACAATTTGTGCTTTCCGTGGATAAGATTAAAAACCAGAACTAATCATAAAAGAAGTAGATAGTTATCACGAGGTTTAAGACTTTCATGTATTAATAAGAGAAAACTTCATATTAAAAGCACTCGTCAGAATATAAACAATACTTTGAATAAAACGTACTACAAAAATTATAAACAACTTCTTAGAAGATGTATCAACAATGCAAAAAAGAAATACAATAAAAATGTGTTAGCTAATGCAAAAAATAATAAAGGTAGAGCTATCTGGCAGTTTCCGAACCAAACGTTATTACTAGTGTAGAGAAGGATAGAGTAATCTATGACAACCCAATTACAATAGCTGAATTATTTAATAATTTCTTTATTAATTCTACTAGTAACACTGATACTGGTACTCATTATAAAACTTTTCCCATAAATTAGCTGTCCAAATACAATTTTTCTTCAACCATGTGACTGTAAGGAAGTACATGACATTATTAAGTCTCTGAAAAACTCGGCCTCTGTAGGTATCGATGGAATCAGCACAAAAATTATTAAAGCATGTGCAAATTCGTTGGTTATACCGTTGACTCACTGTATAAATTTGTCTTTTAAAGAGGGTGTTTTCCCTGAAATTTTGAAACACTCCATAGTTAAACCTATGTATTAAGAGAGACAGTAGAGCTTCCATGGACAATTACCGACTTATTACGTTGGTGCCTATTATTTCAAAGATATTTGAAAAAGCTATGCTTGCACGTCTTGTCACATTTTTTAACCGTAATCACACACTAGACGCTAATCAATTCGGATTTAGAAAGGGAGGCTCTACGAGTCTTGCTTGCTATCATTTGGTTAAGCTCATTACCGAAGCAGTAAATCAAAATTGTGTAGTTGTAGAATAGACACGAGTCTATTCTATTAGATTAATCTAAAGATTTGATTGTGTTGACCACGAGATACTTTTAGCAAAGCTAGTGGACTACGGAATCAGAGGTAATGCCTATGGTTGGATTAAAAGCTACTTAAAAAACAGACAGCTATGCACTGAAATAAACAAAATAGAAAATTCGGAACTTATCTCTTACAGATCTGAGTTCAGACGTAATCAATGTGGAGTACCTCAAGGGAGTATTCTAGGGCCTCTCCTTTTTCTGGTCTATGTAAATGACCTGCCAAACCACTTAGATCAAAGCTATTATCATGTTTGCTGACGACATTACTTTATTGATCAAATCTGAAAATACTTCCACCCTTTCTGCAGCTATCAAGAAAGCCCTTGAAACAGTAATTAAATGGTTAAATGAAAATAAACTAAAATTAAATATAAAAAAAACTAAATTAATCCAATTCAGGACGTATACATCTAAGGACAGAGTACTGGATATAAAGTATCTTAATAACAAAATTGAGGAAGTAGAATCTACTAAATTTCTTGGCATATTTATAGATAAGTTCTGTAGCTGGAAATTTCACATACAAAAGATCTGTGAAAGACTTGATAAATATGCATTTGCCCTGCGTAGGTTACATAATACAGCCTCTAAAGAAATAGCCCTTACAGCATATCATGGACACGTCTCGTCAATACTCAGCTATGGCTTAATTATCGGGGGGAATTCAGTTGACGCAAATAAAGCTTTTTTGGTACAAAAAAAATGTATAAGAGCCGTTTGCGGCACTCACTACTTGGAACAATGCAGACCTCTTTTTAAATCTTTAAAAGTTTTAACTCTACCGTGCATGTACATTAAACAGATTTCCATATTTGTTAAGGAGCACCCTGAATATTTTGAAAAATTACCGCAACGACCGTTTCGACACACAAAAATATGTTCCCTATTTAGGGTGCCACGAGCACGGGTAGACATTTACGGGAAGAATGTTCATTGTATGGCCGAAAATTTTTAAAAAAGTTGCTAAATGAAATAAAACTAAGTTCAACGAAAAAATTTAAATCTTTACTGACGAAATGGCTGTTAGAAAAATGCTTTTACTCTATTAAGGAATTTATGGAATGCTAATTTATTTATTTAAAATCACAAATTATTTAAATAGTCTATCTAATTTAAATGAAATCACAATTTTACATAATTATTTTTATATTTTATAGAATCAAATTCAAATCTATTTACAATTTTACATAATTATTTTTATCTTGAGCCCTATGGACATTAAATCTTGACCTTGGAAAATAGAATTATTATTGCACTTAGTTTACTTAATGATTGGCATGCCTATTGTGGTAGAACATAAGACACTATGACTGTTTAAATAAGATCTATTAATGACTATGTTTTATGCAAATAAACGATTGAATTGAAGATCTTGTCAAGATAAATTCAACAAGCCCAAACACGACGAAGTTATGTTGAGTATTTGAGGAATTCCTACGGCCACCTTCTGGCTCCATTATGAGACCCTGGACATCATGTATGTCTAAAGATCTTGTTAAGACAAATTCAACGAGCCCAAACACGACTAAGTTGTGGTGTGTATTTAAGGAGTTCCTATGGCCACCTTCCGGCTCCATCATGAGGCCCTGGACATCACGTATGACTAAAGATCTTGTTAAGACAAATCCAACGAGGCAAAACTCGATTAAGTTGTGGTGTGTATTTAAGGAGTTCCTATGGACACCTTTCGGCTCCATCATGAGACCCTGGATATCACGTATGACTATAGATCTTGTTAAGACAAATCCAACGAGCCCAAACACGACTAGGTTGTGTTGTGTATTAGAGAAGTTCCTATGGCCACCTTCCGTCTCCATCATCAGACCAGCTCCATGGTACCATAATATTGCATTGTCATCGCGATTACATAAGTGCACCAAATTTCAGAAAAATCCAATGGCAGTAAGTGCTTTAAAATTGAGTTGCAAGATTCCAATTCCAACCGAACCATCCATATACAGCGCAAGTTAAATAAAAGCTTGTAAAAAAGTAGACACTGATTGACTGACTGACTGAATGACTGACTGAGTGACTGACATATCAACGCACAGCCCAAACCTTTTAAGAGGTGCACTAAGAAAGGATTTTTCAAAATTCACCTCCTGAAGGGGTGAAACGGGAGTGCAAAGTTTGTATGGGGAAACAAGATTAGTTATACTATTTTATTCGAAACTTCACAGGATAGGAGTATTCCTATCAATAAATGAGCAAAACGGGTTTCAGGTTTTTTCCAAATTCAACCCTTAAAAGCGGGAAAGTGTGAAAAAAGGGATAAAGTCTGAAAATCATCGTTTGTATCGGGTCGCTGATTACGAAAACAATAACGATTTTAAAATCCTTCATGTACGTGTATGGTACGTGTAGGGCACGGACAAATTTGTCTCCGTGGTGTAGGGTACGTGTAGGGTACGTGTATGGTACGTGTAAGGTAGGTGTAGTGTATTTTGCCTTAGTTCGGTCGTAACGGGCAAAAACTATTTCCACGCGGACGAAGTCGCGGGCATCAGCTAGTATGAAGCTCTATGGAGGTGTGCCCACGACGTCGCGGCCGGTCCCGTTCGCGACTGTGAATGTGGGAACGAGCCCTATGAGTACCTACTGTGCAGGTTTTTGCGTGATGTTATTCTTCACCGACACCTACCGCACTAATATATATGAGAAAATATACTTATTTTGATGTTTGTTCCGCCTTCACGCTTTAAAGTGCTCTACGGATTTGGATGAAATTTGGAATGGATATAGTTTGTAACCTGGATTAACAGGGTACTTTTTACGGGAAAGTCTTATTCCCACGGAAAAAACTTACATAACGCGAGCGTAGCCGCGGGCAGACCGCTAGTCACTAATAATTTACTCAAACAATTTTATGTTCAATATTTTTTACTTACCTATAGGTTTAGTGGCTATCCAGAAGTGTCGAGGTTCAGTCACAGTTCGCGCAAACAATAACGCTGCCGCCGCCGGCGCACGAACTTGTCAATCCGAAGCTAGTTTTGCGCGTATTTTAGTAATAAGACGAACACTTTAATACCTTTGTAGGCTAAATTCTTGTAAGCGCAGGCTCGCTGCCAAAAAGGAGAACATATTATCAAGTTCAGTTCTACAATGAGCTATGTACGTGGCGCGCCGTCGACGAACGCGATATCGGCTTCCGGCGGCGGCGGCGGCGTCCCGCGCTCAATGCGCTATTTATAACACACCATGCACGTATGGTACTCTGTACGAGATACTGTAGTGTAGTAGATGTATGGTAATTAAACTTATCTTTATTGCTGGTATATAGCTAACCATCCCAGCTCAAACAAGCAGATTTATTATTACATTATGAAGTTGTCTATGTGAAAACAGGTGGAAACCTTACAGGCTATACCTACATGTATGCATTAAATTACTGTGGGGGTCAAGCTGCTAACATACGAGTAATAAATAGCATCGTGTTACCGAAGAGGGCGATACGTTCCAACGCGGACCGTCAAGGAACAAACCGTGGCTGGTTTGTAATGTCTATAGAGCTTTTAGTTGCAGCCGTGCTCCATAGGTGGCGTTGGTATTTGCCACATTGTAAGAAAACAATAAGCCCAAACACCTACCTACTTTAAAAATGTATTTTTTTAAATTGTATTTTCAACACAATGTACATTGTTCAGAAATAAATATAAAAAAAAGCCGAAACCCATTTTTTTTATTTTGAGGCTATGTAGCACACATGTTAAACAAGAAATGTAAATACCTAATTATATTTTTAAAACTAGCCTAATAGAACACAAAAACGAAGCAAAATACGAAATCATGATAAGAATACTCAAAATAAAGTAAAACAATATACTTAGTGCTACTCGGTTTTTATTATTTTTTGTCCACAAAAACATCAAAGTCACCAGCTGCTCGCAAGTACGTGGCGGCAGGGTTCCGGGGACTGGGGAGTGGGCAACAAGGGCGACGCAGGATTGCGTTCTTAGGATACATATTATGGTGGTTCATTGTTTCCGTCTGGTTCACTGTCTACTAATACCCGACCGGGACCCTATGTATTTCAAATAATCACACTAATATAATACTTGGATGTTTAGATGTTTGTTCCGCCTTCACGCTGAAAGTACTCAACAGATTTGGATGAAATTTGGAATGAAGATAGTTTATAACCTAGATTAACACATAGGATACTTTTTACCGGAAAGTCTTATTCCTACGTGAAAATCTTACAAAACGCGAGCGTAGCCGCGAGCGGACCGCTAGTACTCTCATATGTTTGGCCGTGTCCGCCAACGTGGCGTCGTAAGTGGTATATAATTTTAGTACCTATATACTATGTATTTTATTTCCTTAGCAGTCAAAATAAAAAATCACCTAATCATTCAATCAATCAATCAATCAGCCTATTGAAGTCCACTGCTGGACGTAGGCCTCCCCAAGAGCACGCCAAAGCGCACGATCACCCGCTTTCCTCATCCAGCCACCACCAGCGACCTTCCTCAGGTCACCAGTCCACCTGGCAGGGGGGCGTCCCACACTACGTTTCCCGACACGTGGCCAGCCCACTGCCACTTCAGCTGCTACACTTCTGGACGATATCAACTACCTTGGTCCTCTTCCGGATGATTTCGTTTCGGATTTCACGTAGCGAAATACCAAGCATAGATTTTTCCATGGCTCGCTGAGTGACATGTAGCCGATGGGCCAGCTTCACCGTCATGTTCCACGTCTCGGCTCCGTATCTCAATAACCTAATCATTAAAAAGCAAAAAATTCAAACCTAAATGGTTACCTCTCAGTGAGAAACTCACACTTTACCCTTTAGGAGCAATAATATGACCGGTTCGTCTCTTGGACTACAATCTACTGTAATTTTATGTTTTTCCACTCCGACCAACTGAACGGATCAACTAGAAACTGATATACCCCTCCCCAAACCATTAATAAATAAATATATTTTTATAGGAACACCAAAAATTAATAACATAAATTTTAGCCATGAAGCTTATATGATTAAAAGTTATTAAAAAAAACATAAGAAGTACCAAAATCAGTTCAACGTCATTTATTCACTTATTAAAATTGCTTACATAATTTACTTAAAATTACATAGAATCTTAATACACTACAATCACAATCCAGGAAGAAGTTTGTTCTGGAGTCAGTATAAAAGTGAAGCCGAGTTTTTATTTCAGGAACCTTTTTATAATGTGCAATAAAGAGCTAACAATCGAAGCACTTTTTCTTTGTCACACATTATTGGCGCACCCTATTGAATAAAACCTTCGATCGACAATCACAACTAAATAACGGGTCGGAGCAAAAATAACGTTTCGGTAACGTCTCGTACTTGCGGCGCGGCGCGGCGTCTTATTCTGAATAACGTCTCGGTAAATACTTGCGGCGCGGCGTGACGTCTTATTCTGAATAACGTCTCGGTAAATACTTGCGGCGCGGCGTGACGTCTTATTCTGAATAACGTCTCGGTAAATACTTGCGGCGCGGCGTGACGTCTTATTCTGAATAACGTCTCGGTAAATACTTGCGGCGCGGCGTGACGTCTTATTCGAATAACGTCTCGGTAAATACTTGCGGCGCGGCGTGACGTCTTATTCTGAATAACGTCTCGGTAAATACTTGCGGCGCGGCGTGACGTCTTATTCTGAATAACGTCTCGGTAAATACTTACGGCGCGGCGTGACGTCTTATTCTGAATAACGTCTCGGTAAATACTTGCGGCGCGGCGTGACGTCTTATTCTGAATAACGTCTCGGTAAATACTTGCGGCGCGGCGTGACGTCTTATTCTGAATAACGTCTCGGTAAATACTTGCGGCGCGGCGTGACGTCTTATTCTGAATTAGTTCGGTTGAAACTAAAGAAAATTAGGAGACGAATGGGAGATTATATTTTGAAGATTTTATTACGTTTGTCTCGGTTGATTAATAAACGAATATAGCTGTATCAGTATATATTGATGCAGATAGCATTTAGCTTTGATTTTGTATGCGACTACTCGTTGTCTAGTTGTAATTGTTGATCGAAGAATAAAACACTAATAACTAAATGGAACTCTCTTAAAAATACATTTATTAAAATAACCTGCTTGTGCGTTTGGTAGTTACTTTACATTGAGGTTACTGAATTAAAATTCAGATAAGTGGAAGGTATTTGTAAGAAGCTAACTAATGCAGGCGGAGCGGAGTATCTGTAGTATATTAGACTCGGCGTCTCTCGCGGAGGTATTTGTGACGTCATTCGGACCACACCCACTCTATTTACAAGACACGAGGCGTCCACAGTCATTTTGATCATCAAAATTATTCATTAAGAAATTAACACTACTTAATTGTAATAAATTAAATACTCAATTCTGTGTTCACGTAATTCGTAAGCGTTATTTACTTTTCACGAGTTCAACGAACGCTACTTAAGTAGTCAATCATAATCTTTACTGAGGTCAACTTATTAGATTAAAATTAGGTACATCATCATCGGTATTAAAAATTAAATTAATTTATTAGAGTTGAACACACAACCGATCACTTTCGGCACAAATCGAAATTAAGAAAACGTCAGTCATCGTCAATTCCATATCACTTATTATTACGAGAGTCTTTGAGCTCGTTTAGAGCGTTGTTGCGTGCTACCGTCGTTTGCGGCGCCCCTTGCGGTACCCCTTGCCGTACCATCCGCCGCCGTCTTCGTCCCCCGCTCCCCTTGGCGCCGCCCCCTCCCCGCAACAAGCGCATAAGTGCCGCTTACCGCGGGCGCGGCGCCACGCGCGTCCCGTGATGACGTCGGCGGGGGGCTGACCGTACCATAGGCAGCGGGGGGAGGAGTAGCGGCGTTCGCACCAGGCGCAGTCGCCGGGGGGCGCGGCGGGAGCGGGGGGGGAGGGCGCGAGGATTGTATGAAGGCCGGGGTATAACTGCGCGCGGCAGAGAAGCACGGCCCGAGCAATTATGGCCGCCGCTTGCGCACTCGCTTCTTTCTCTTCTCGCTTCAGTCGGAACAGCGCCGCGTTGGCTTCTAACTCGCTCTCGCGCTTCGCTTTTAAGTCCGCGTTCAACGCCGGCGCGGGTAACGAGTCCTCGAACTTGAACTCATCTTCTAGCTTGATGTCTTCTAGTTTGACATGTCCGTTTGAATGCAGGTGTTGGAAGAGCGGGGGCGGAGTAGGCAGCGGTAGGCGTAGGCCGTTGTTGAGGAGAGAAGGCGCGGGGGGCGAGTGGCCATTGTGTGTAGGCGCGGGGGGCGGTCGGCGCGCCATACGAAACAAGCGAAGGTCGCTGGGCGCCCGGCGAGGGGGAGCGCTCGAGAGGAGCCCCGCTTGGACAGAGGGCGCGTGCTGCGCCTTCAGCAGTATGGTCGCGTCGCCCGAACACATGTTTACCTGCAACATTACACCTCGTGTCAGTACACTTTCGTAGCTTCCAAAAGACGAAACGACACGATATGCAATAAGTGAAGTTTGTAATCCTTTGTAATCCTTACTAATATTATAAACGCGAAGGTTTGTAAGTATGGATGTACGGATGGATATTTGATACTCTTTCACGCAAAAATTACTGAACGGATTGGGATGAAATTTGGAATAGAGATAGTTTGTACCCTGGATTAACACAAGATACTTTTTACGGGAAAAAGTCTTATTCCTACGGGAAAATCTTACACAACGCGAGGTTAGCCCCGGGCGGACCGCTAGTGTAACATACAATAATGACGCGATTGACCTAATCCAAAATATCTTTCTGTAGCGAACGCAGAAGATGCTGCTAGGGCTACAATCCGAACCTGATTTACGTCAACGGCTACATAAATGATTATTCACGCTCAGAGGAAAAGAACTGTCTGCCAGTTTATTCTTCGAACCCAATAGACCTCAATAACCCAACAGACCTCAATATATCCGCTTCTTAAACGTCATGTCAACAACGAGTAAATCGACTAGGAACATATTTCAGCCATAGAAAACTAACTTTTATAGAAGATACACCGATATTCCGAACTTCTAACTCAACAAAGTGTATCCGAAGAGGTTGCCGCTCGTCTTTTTACTTTTATAGAAGATACACCGATATTCCGAACTTCTAACTCAACAAAGTGTATACGAAGAGGTTGCCGCTCGTCTTATTACTTTCATAGAAGATACACCGATATTCCGAACTTCTAACTCAACAAAGTGTATCCGAAGAGGTTGCCGCTCGTCTTATTACTTTTATAGAAGATACACCGATGTTCCGAACTTCTAACTCAACAAAGTGTATACGAAGAGGTTGCCGCTCGTCTTATTACTTTCATAGAAGATACACCGATATTCCGAACTTCTAACTCAATAAAAGTGTATCCGAAGAGGTTGCCGCTCGACTTATTATTTTCATGAGAGTTTTCCAGGCTCTTAAAACTTAGTGAAAATTATTATGTTTTCTCCGACACGTTCGAAAATGTGATCATTACTGCCAAAAAACAGTACGCGAAGTAACTCTATTTTGGACGAAACATTTCCCCATACAAAACAGCGGCCAGCAATGTGCCCTCAAATGGCTTAGGCCAGCAAAGTAACTTTCGTCTACAAATTTCAATGTATTTGGGTCTTTTTACAGCATACTCTTGTACACGAATCGTAGGGATTGGAGTTGGCTGTATTCTCTGTATGACACTGGCATAGAACAAAAAAAAAAGAAAAGCATGCAATATGGCGGTTTGTAATTTTCGTCTGTTTTATTTTTATCGTACTATTTTCCTACTTATTTATCATGATGAAGTTGAATTAGGGAAATATTATAACAATGAATGGTTGGTTAGTTGATTGGTTGTTGGTTGGTTGGTTTGGTGTGGTGGTTGGTTTGGTGGTTTGGTGGTTGGTTTAATAAAGGTTAAAGTGATAAAAATTTGAACTTATAAGTTTAGTACGATACAAGAAGACATCTAACTTCAAGGTACCTACCACAATATTTTTAGTATTTTATAATTTCCTCGCATATTTCAGAGAAAAGCACTATACAAATCTCGGCCGCAATAACTCTTGCTGGACTCGTACACAATAAAAGTCCTCGCCTGCGGCTCGGACTTTAAACGTGCGATATGGGGACCCGGGAGCGTGTCGGAAGGAAAGACGTGTTGTGCGTCAGACGAAAGTATATTGACTACTCGTTAAGAATTACAGCTAATTAGGTGCTAACTTATATCTAGAGGGCTGATTGATAAGTTTCCGAAACGACAAAGAAAAACTTTAAAAATCTATTTAAAATAAATTTATTTCTCAACATAGTTTCCTTCTACCTCGATGCATTTAGTCCAGCGCTTCTCCAATGCCGTTACACCAGTTTGATAAAATGTTTTCTCCAACCCCTCAAAATACTCGTCCACGGCAACAATGACTTCTTCATTTGATGAAAATCTCTGGCCACCTAACCATTTCTTCAGGTTTGGGAATAAGTGGAAGTCACACGGGGCCAGATCCGGGGAATAGGGTGGATGCGGTAGCAATTCGAACCGCAATTCATGGAGTTTGGCGACTGCAACCATTGACGTGTGTGCAGGTGCGTTGTCATGGTGGAACAAAACTTTTTTCTTGGCCAAATGTGGTCGTTTTTTCTGGATTTCTTCACTTAATTTTTGCAGCAAGCTTGCGTAGTACTCTCCATTTATTGTTTTTCCTTTTTGCAGATAATCCACTAAAATAATCTTTCGAGCATCCCAAAAAACAGTCGCCATCACTTTGCCGGCCGACAAAACCGTTTTTGCTTTCTTCGGCGCAGGTCTTCCGCTCTCAGTCCACTGCTTAGATTGTTCTTTTGTCTCGGGAGTATAATAATGTATCCAGGTTTCATCGACTGTTACATAACGCCGCGAAAACTCGTTAGGATCTCGGTTAAACAGCGCCAAACACTCCGACGAATCGTCCAGTCGACGTTGCTTTTGGTCAACAGTGAGCAAACGCGGCACCCATCGCGCTCAAAGCTTTTTCATTCCCAAATGTTGGTGCAAAATATTAAAAACGCGTTCAGATGAAATGCTCACCATCTCTGCTATCTCTCGCAACTTCAAGCGCCGATCATTCAATACAATTTTGTAAATTTTTTTGATCATGTCCGGATTCGTGACTTCATTTGGACGGCCAGACCTGTGGGCGTCTTCGCAGCTCTGTCTTCCACGTTTAAAATCAGTTACCCAGGTGTGAATTGTACTCAATGCAGGAGCAGAATTACCTAAAACACTGTCTAGCTTGGTTTTAATCTGGGTTGCTGTTTTCTGTTTTAAAACGTAAAACTTTATCACCGCACGAATTTCGTTTCTTTCCATTGTTAAGAAAATTTACGACAGAGAAAGTTCTACGTCCTATCAAACAAATTCCACCAGTTCGATTAAATTCAAATTTGGCGTTCTATTTTCAAAAAGATGCCAAAATATAATGTTTTTTTTTTTTGCGTATCATTTTTTTAAGTTCGTCGTTTCGGCCAGTTATCAATCAGCCCAGGTATATTGTGTGAGGTGAGTCACACACTACACCTCCCCCGTTTTTTTGAAAAAGAAAGAAATACTATTAAATATTTATTTATTTTTTACATTTATCTCTATTATTATTTCAATTTCGAAAGTATTATATTTTCATTACTCATACTCGGAAAGTAGGTCTGAAGTTGCCCGAGGAGTCCGCTCCTATACTATAATTGCGATCCATAGTAGGTGAAAAACTTCTTTTGGAAATTAGTGAACACCTTTACCAAAATGAGTATGAAACACAACTGCAAAAAAAATCGAGGGTGAGATGATTTCAACCCTAGCACACCACACATTTGCTAACCTCGTTGGATCTGAAATGATTCCAGAGCGAATCGACCTAGAAAGTCTTGCACCAGACTCTCAATCTTACCTATCATCATGTTGAGTACTTTGATACCGAACGGGCCTATCGACCTGTCTGCAGCCTCCGACACTCTCAACCCCAAGTGACTGCTTAGGAGGGTGGACTAACTCATTACACTCATTAGAGATCGCAAGTTCATTCGGGTTCTTGATGAGTTTTTACAAACTTGTCGTTTTCAAAAATAATTACGGTCTTAAAAATGTCGCTAGAGAGTCCATAAAGACGGTCTTCCCCAGGGTAGTGCTCTGGGCCCAATGCGTTTCAACATTTATGTAAAGACCAGCTTATAAGCCCAAATACGATCGACCTGTTTTCTGTATACTGAGGACCTAGCACTGACATCACAGAGATTATTTGAGATAGTAGAGGAAAATCTCAATAAAGCACTTGAAAACTTGAGTGTTTTCGAAGATGAGAATGTCTTGAAACTAAACCGCTCAGAATTCAGTCGTCCGCAACAGAAAGGCAGATCGGAAACTAAATATCAAGTAGCTTACAAACTCATAGAAAAAAATCTAATGAATATCTTACCTAAGGCTGAAGAAAGGACAAAATAAAAATACATTCTTGAAACTTACTTGGAAAGCGTGTAGCAAGTCAGGCGGCGGCGGCAGGCGCGGCGCGGGGGGGGGCTCCGCGCGGTGCTCCAGTACCAAACGCCACGGCGGCTCCCGGCTCGAAGGCGCGAGTGGGAATGGTTGCCTCGTCGGGGCGGTCGGGAATGGTTGCCTAGTCGGGGCGGTCGGGAACGGCTGACTCACCGGCCTGTGATGTAAGGGCAGCCGAGGAGAATTCTGTGGATGCTGTAAAGGGTGCGTACTGTTTGATATTGTGATAAGGTAATCTGAATACTATCACGCCTAGCATCGATCAAATAGGTAGGCTCCCCCCCCCCCACCCGAAAAGTACGTAGCGTAACGTATATTGAGCACGTACTGTTAAATATATAAGGGTTTATAATATTGTAATAAAGGAGGTGTCACTGCAGAGTCTGAGTATATCATTCGTGCCCTTCCCTCAGTAAAGTCAACGACCATATCACAAGTCTGAGTATATCATTCGTGCCCTTCCCTCAGTAAAGTCAACGACCATATCACAAGTCTGAGTATATCATTCGTGCCCTTCCCTCAGTAAAGTCAACGACCATATCACAAGTCTTGAGTATATCATTCGTGCCCTTCCCTCAGTAAAGTCAACGACCATATCACAAGTCTGAGTATATCATTCGTGCCCTTCCCTCAGTAAAGTCAACGACCATATCACAAGTCTGAGTATATCATTCGTGCCCTTCCCTCAGTAAAGTCAAAGACCATATCACAAGTCTGAGTATATCATTCGTGCCCTTCCCTCAGTAAAGTCAACGACCATATCACAAGTCTGAGTATATCATTCGTGCCCTTCCCTCAGTAAAGTCAACGACCCTATCACAAGTCTTGAGTATATCATTCATGCCCTTCCCTCAGTAAAGTCAACGACCACATCACAAGTCTGAGTATATCATTCGTGCCCTTCCCTCAGAAAAGTCAACGACCATATCACATGTATGAGTATATCATTCGTGCCCTTCCCTCAGTAAAGTCAACGACCATATCACAAGTCTGAGTATATCATTCGTGCCCTTCCCTCAGTAAAGTCAACGACCACATCACAAGTCTGAGTATATCATTCGTGCCCTTCCCTCAGTAAAGTCAACGACCATATCCCAAGTCTGAGTATATCATTCGTGCCCTTCCCTCAGTAAAGTCAACGACCATATCACAAGTCTGAGTATATCATTCGTGCCCTTCCCTCAGTAAAGTCAACGACCACATCACAAGTCTGAGTATATCATTCGTGCCCTTCCCTCAGTAAAGTCAACGACTATATCACAAGTCTGAGTATATCATTCGTGCCCTTCCCTCAGTAAAGTCAACGACCATATCACAAGTCTGAGTATATCATTCGTGCCCTTCCCTCAGTAAAGTCAACGACCACATCACAACATAATAAATAAAAAATAATAATAATAATTTTGAAAGGCATAATTGCATTTTTATTACTTTCATCATACTTCATACTAATATAATAAATGTGAAAGTATGTTTGGATGTTTGGATGTTTGTTCCGCGTTTACGCCTATCTACAGAACGGACTTAAATGAAATTTGGAATGGCGATAGTTTGTACCCTGGATTAACACATAGGAACTTAGATTACACATTATAAACTTTCTAAGTCTTATAATTAATGGAGTCTTGTATGGTCACGCACTTTGCAGAACAAAATTGGCTACTTCAGTCACTTAAGAATGAGCGCACGAGCACAGGAATTATCTTACTCTGCGTAACTAATACAGGCGCTGTAGTTGAAATCGGCCAGGATATGATTTAAAAAAAAACTGCATAGGATACTTTTTACAAAAAATTTTACACAACGTGAGCGTAGCAGCCGGCCGACAGCTAGTAAGCTAATATAAATCTCATTATTTATGCCCATGCATACAAACAGTTTTTATATCTTTTATTACTTACCCGCTGCAAAGGCGTTGAAAGTTGCAAGGTAGGCGACTCGGGCGGTGGTTGCGGCGGCGGGCGTCGCATTCGTTCCGCGAGCGTCGTCAGCGGGACCTCGTCGTCCGAGTCCGAGAGCGAGAGGTCCGAGGAGGAGAGCGAGAGGTCGCGGGGGGGCAGGAGGAGCGGGCGGCGCGTGGTGTGGCGCTCGGCGGGAGCGAGCGGGACGGCGTGCGCGAGCAGCGGGTCGGCGCGCGGCGAGTAGCGCCCCACGGGCAGGGACAGGCGACGCGCCACCTGCACCAAACACAAACAAACACTTTTAGCAAGCAATCTATCTAATACTTTAAACGAGCAATTCTTGTATATATGTCGAAAAATAAGAATAAAAAAATAAAATACACCATTAAGATCGATTATAAACTATCACAGTAGGTAAACTAACAATGGGACACGTGATTACGCAATACGTTTGTCAGGAAAGCCATACACAATACACGTGGGCGTTTCATACTAAGATTGCAGGACAGAACCTTTCTAAACAGCAACACTATCTAACCATAGTTGTTGTCATGAGCGATCGGGACCGATCACGCCCTAAATGGGGTTTGGGTAGGTCCGAGCACCAACAGTTATGCCACTAGGAAACACGGGCATGAAAACAGACAGTAAACACTGGCCAACATATAATGGGCCGCCCCGCTCGGACCCTATGTAACTCGTCCACATTACAGTTACTCTACCCGCGGTCATAATAACAACACTTAGGGCGTTTGCGCTCTCATCCGTATCCGATTCTTATCCGGTCCATTTTTGATCCGTAAAAAAAACGGACGGTAAATTCACGTCTAGCGTTTGCGCACTCATCCATATCCGATCCGGTTTTCATTCGTATTTGAGACGATATTGCATGATATTGTCGTAGTGAATAGTGAAGTGCCGAGTCGAGCTGACTCGAGTACCTTGTATAAGAACTCACATATTCGAGATAGCAGTTGAATACCCAGGTACCGTCAACTGCAAGTCAGTGGAAACGTCAGTTACGAATCTCGACCATAATGCTATAGAAGTAAGAAGCGTTCAAGGTCAAAGTGTTAACATTTTACCACTGACTGATGAGCAGTTGACTGTACTCGAGTATGGATTTCGGGTACTTATAGAATTCGAATACTAGTTGATCTTTTTTAATTGTATGTAGATCCCGCAATAAAGTCGCTCACGTTACTCGTATAGTTCGTTTCACGTAAATAGAATCTGGAGTCTCCTGTCTCGAGTGTGCATTCGATTATTTTTGTAACGAGTACTAAAATACTTGTTTATCAAAAAATAGTCAATTTGGCACATCACTAGCAGCGCGAGCTTTACCCTCCCAGTACCTCACTCTTCATCCGTAAAAAAAATCGTGTAGTGCGCAAGCATACGTACAATTTGTATAGCGGCCACTACGACTCGGTTTTGATGCGTAAAAAAACCGATCCGGAGTGAGAATTTACGGATCGAAAACGAACTGGATACGTATGGGTGCGTAAGCGTCTATACAATTACTAGGACGGCCAAACCGGATCAGAAAAGGATAAGAATCGAATAAAAACCGAATACGTGTAATGCGCAAATGCCCTTACGCACCCATACGTATCCGGTTCGTTTTCGATCCGTAAATTCTCACTCCGGATCGGTTTTTTTACGGATCAAAACCGAGTCGAAGTGGCCGCCATACAAATTGTACGTATGCTTGCGCGTTCAGTAGTAAAATGTCCAATTCGCAAAATGTCCAATTTGCAAATTCACAAAATGTCCAATTCTCAAATAACGGACCGGTCAAAAACGGACCGGATAAGAATCGGATACGGTCACGGACCAAGTAAGAAGAGGACTAGGCTCTATGAACTAGGCCGCGTGATAATTTAGTCGGCCAAGACGTCACGGAGGGGGCGGGGCTTAGCGGCCATTCATCAACGGCCCGTTACAGTCCACTGCTGCGGCCATTACTTGCGACTAAAACACTTGTCGTCGTGCGGTCAAAAATTATTGAAAATTGAGTAAATAATGCTAAAAAAATGAAGTGTTGTGTACCTATGTGTCGAAATTGTTCTGAGAGGCAAGGAGAAACAGCTGAAAAGTTATCATTTCACGTGTAAGTAACTTATTTCAGTATTTTCATCCCAACTTTTCTGTAATAATTGATACGAGGAGTAAATTACGCTTTGTGCTACTAGATGGCTAATAAAGATTGGTTAATAAGTAAGTGTAATTTCGACTATGTGAGCTTTAATGTTTATATTTCATTAGATTCTGTCATGAAATTTAGAAAACTTATTAATTTATAAACTAGATTTTCTGTTAAACTATTATTGTTATTATACTATTATGTTATATTATTACTGATTTTTATTCTACACTAGCTTTCCGCCCGCAGCTTCGCTCGCGTTATGTAAGATTTTCCCATGGGAATAAGACATTTTTCCGTATTCTATGTGTTAATCCATGGTACCAACTATCTCCATTCCCAATTTCATTCAAATCCGTTCAGTGGTTAACGCATGAAAGCGGAACAAACATCTAAACATCCAAATGTATTATAAATTTTGTAATATTAGTGTGTCGCACGCTTTTAATAAGTAAACATGTTAATTATGTAATAACCCGTGCAGTCATACCTATTTGGAATTGTTTACTTTCATCTTCTTAGTTTTTCGTCTTAATTATTACATATCTTTTGTTTTTAAGTGTAAAAAAGACAATATTATTATTTCAAAGTGAAATATCCATTTTCATTGAGGTATTAATTTATAATTATTTGCAAAATCTCCCAACTTTCCCTAAACAGACAACACTTGCGACAACGGGCCGCATTTAGAAGTAAAGTAAATAATAATTATTTTCAATCAAAATGAAATGTCAACGAGTTTATGAATGATATTATATAACATAACAGTATTTTTTTTTAGATTTCCATCAAATAATGATTTGAAACAAAGGTGGATTAAAGCTGTTAACCGTGAGGCAGGATGGGTACCCACTAAGTACACAAAAATATGCTCTCTTCATTTCGAAGATAAACATTTTTACTTCACTAGAAAAGGGTTAAAAAAGATAAGGCAAGGTGCCTATCCAACCTTAAAAGTTGAAACATGTGTAGGTATAACTATAGTTATAATAAATAAAATAAAATAACTTTAAAAATACATTGTCAAACATTATACAAACATAATCTGGCACAACTATATTTTTTATTCAAACTAGGATTTTGGAAGGAATTATATTGTTTCTTACTTTTATTACTATGCAATTACTACTACTTCTATGTTATTTATTAATTTTCAAAATATTCATGTATTTATTTTGCCAGCAACGTAAAGAATCTGATGTTGAAAATATGAATGAACAACAAGATGTTAATGAATTTTTGAGGTTGAACGATACACCCCGAAAAATAATGTTGAAACAAGAAATTTACCGATTACGAAGAAAAGAAAAGAAGTTGACTTTAAAAGTTAGAAAACTACAAATGACTTCCAACCGATTGAAAAAGAAGGAAGGAAAGTAGATGAAAATATTATAGTATCCATCATTATGTAGATATTGTTTTCTATGTATTATTGTTGTATGTTAAAATAAAAAATTAAATAAAGAAATAAAATAAAAATAACTTGTGAAATGTAAACATTTTTTCAGTTACTTACAGGTATCTATAATGGAGTCCTTGATCAAAATATTGAAAAAGAAAAATTTTGTGTCAGGTGAAGAAGCGTTAGTAGCGTAGTTGTGAATTTTTTTTTATTTTTTTTTATAATAGTTTATTTTTATAGTGAAGTAGTAGTACCTGCGCCATGACCGCGTCGCAGCGCGCGTTGATCTTCAGTTTGGCGACGCTGTCTTTGGGCGTCCATTGCAGGTTCACTATGTAGAGCTGTAACGAAGCGGGGCAGCAATGTAATGTACCTGCGCCATGACGGCGTCGCAGCGCGCGTTGATCTTCAGCTTGGCGACGCTGTCTTTGGGCGTCCATTGCAGGTTCACTATGTAGAGCGCCGGGCGGGCGGAGGGCGAGCGTTGCATTCGCCATAGACGCGGGTAGCGACGGAGCACCTGTTATTAACAATCATAATGGTGTCAATTCCCCCGGCGTCAACTAAATTTAAATTTTATATTAGACTTGTCACTTTCTGACCCACGACCATGAAAAAGGACGGGAGATTGTCGGCTCTTTTGAACGTCAAATTTTATGTCACAAACGTCAATTTTAAGCAGGATCCTAAAACAATCCGTTTAAAATTACACTGCACTTGACATTTGCGTTATAAAATTTGACATTTGCGTTATAAAATTTGGCGCTCACAATGGTTGACAATCTCCTGTCTTTTTTCATCGTCGTGGGTCAGAAAGTGACAAGACTAAGATAAAATTTAAATTTAGTTTCGCTGCGGGAATCGAGTGGGGTTCATGCTTGTTTCCGTTTTGTACAGACCGTTTTTCGTGTTACAGTTTTGTACAGACAGTTTTTTGTGTTCTTGCCTTGGACGGGAAAAACTGTGCGAGCAGATTATGACCGACCCGTTTTCTGCAACCATTTTTTTTCCGTCCACGTTTTGCGCACTCGAATTTTTCAACCATTAGCCTTTTTGAGAAGTAATCTCCTGCGGTCGTCGGCCGCTGCCGCGGCACGCTCGCTGCGTTCGCTCGTCTCCCTCCGCCTGTTGTTGACAACAGTCTAACCTTACCTAACCGAAGTGTATTCTTCGGGTGCTGCCCAGTAAAAAACAGCGAAAAAATACAGTTTCCTAAAGTCGAGCCATTATTTTGACATGTACACGCGGCGTACCAAAACAGTTGCGTTCAAAACTGCACGAGCACTTTTTGTACAGACCTGTTTTTGGATGCAACTTTTTAGGCATCCTCATATTGAATGAATGCGTATTCGTTGTAAACCATGTACATCAAAAACGTGGCGTACAAAACCAGCGGCGGTCATGGAGGTTTCCCCGGGAATCGAAACCAATGTAAACAAGATATTGGATAAAAACAAGAAAATTTGAGTAAAATTTTTTATAGAGTTAGAAAATTATAGAAACGAGTGCTTGGTTTATTGTGTGTGACTATCGAGTTATTGTCGTATAGAGGGATTGTGACTTGTGTCGTATTGAGTGATTATGTGTGTCTTATTAAGTGATAGTATGTTTTATTATACAAGGTGTCCAAAGAGGGTATTTGCACTTTTAAGTATCAATAAATCGTCTTAATGAGGGTAGATAACAAAAAAATATATAATGTCATACGTGGGATTTATTGGAAATTTAGTTGCAATGGATTCGTATACCGGAGCTCAGCGTGCATTTTGTGTACGAGTTTATTATCAAAACAATAATTCGATAATAACAGCTCGCCGCTTATATCGCGCGCAATTCAATAGAAATAGAATAGAAATATTTTTATTATTCTTCTCTCACATAGATAAAAAAACATTAAATGAATATTAATCTAAGAGGTACAGTTAAATATGATCTATGTGAGAGACTGGCATCTGTACTAGGATATCCTGTATGACAGATTGCCAGCCTCTCCAACACCGGACCAGGAGGATGACAGGTAAGTACAACTTAAATTACACTAAATTATATAAACATGTTTATGAGAGATTAAGTGATGTATGTATCAGTGTGTGTGTGTATGTGTGTGTGTGTGTGTGTGTGTGTGTGTGTGTGTGTGTGTGTGTGTGTGTGTGTGTGTGTGTGTGTGTGTGTGTGCGTGACAGCGGGGAGTGCGTATGTACCCATGGACATTTACTTATACAGGGGAGCCCATGAATAAGCAAAGTGAGTGGGGGTTTTAAGATACAACGTTTAAAAGCGACTCAGTATCATCATAATTGAGAGATTTTAACCAAATTGAAGTAGCCTTTTTACATTTAAATTTAGTCAGAGGGTAAATTGTTATGGATTTATTAACCTCATTATACAAGTGTCCTCCTAGAAATGGAAAGAATCTCTTTGCAAAAATTGTGGACATAACAGTATCTGAAGAGCAGACTCTGGACATGAGACGTTTGTTAGTTTTAATAGACTGGTCGAAAGATAGCTGAGAATGCTGTTTTATGACGGTATGCAAAATAAACAATTGCCGTAATGTCAGGACATCCGAACGAGTGTAAAGATCTTTAGTAGGAAAGAGGAACGGTAGGGAGAGACTCACTTTTAAAACTGCTCTTTGAGCTCTCTCTAGCTTTATCATTCTACTCTTGCACGTACCACCCCACACTGTTATGCAATAACTGAGAATAGACTGGCATAGGGCGAGATAAACCATCCTAATGACATCCCTATCCGCAATGTGACGTAGGTTTTTAAAAATGAAAATAAGTTTCCGGGTTCTAGACGAAAGTAAGTCAATATGATGGTTGAAACTCAGCGTATTATCAATCATAACACCCAGGTACTTAATGTTATTCGATATAGTTAGCTTACTACAGGTACATGGCGGGGGGGATGAACAAAAATGAGCTATGATGGACTTTTCTTCATGGACAGACAGAGGATGGTTCTTGATTGTGAAAGGAATGAATTTTGTTTTCCCAACATTAAGGGTTAGGGCATTATCCGAAAGCCAAGAGCAGACAGAGTTAAAGCCCTTTTGTGCAGAGTCGTATACTTCATCCCAAGATTCACCATGAAAGATCAGCGCCGTATCATCTGCAAAAGTAACAATTTTACCTTGGGGCAGTTGAAGATTGCATAAGTCATTGATAAAGATAAGGAAGAGAGTGGGGCCCAGCACGCTGCCTTGTGGGACACCGTGGGTTATGGGAAGGTAATCACTTCTGACCTCACCAATTGTTACTCGTTGCCGTCTATTCGACAGATAGTCCCTGAATAATTCGAGTTGTTTGCCACGAATACCAAGCCTCTCCAGTTTGGTGAAGAGAAGTGGGACAGAGACTGTGTCAAAGGCTTTGGCTAGGTCTAAAAATATTGCCAACGTCTTCTTCCCCTTGTCCAAACTTGCCACGATGTGATCAGTTAAATCATGAACAGCGTCATTTGTTGAAATACCGGCTCTAAAGCCAAATTGGTGTTTAGATAAAATATTTTTGGATTCCAAGTAGTTGACTAGACGCTTGTTCAAGAGTTTTTCCACAATTTTGGACAAGGTAGGGAGAATAGAGATAGGTCTATAGTTGTCAACACAGCCTCTGTCCCCACTTTTGTGTATAGGTATGACCTCAGCCAGCTTAAATTCGAGAGGAAATGTACCAGAGGAGAATATAAGGTTGATGATATGGGTTAAGTGAGGTATTAAGATATCAATGTACCGTTTCAGAAAGGCTCCCGAAATGTTATCCCAACCTGTGGTATTGTCTTTTTTGAGGCTTAAAATGCAGTCACGAACTTCAGATTCATCAGTAGGGGTAAGTAATGTACGGGACATTTCTTTATCTCCCAGTGCGAATATCATTAGAAAATGGATTAAGACATTTGAGGCTACAGGGTCAACTTTAAAAAACTTTGATTGCGGACGTCCGAGAGAAATAAGGCTACCTGCAGTTATTCAAGAAGTTCACGAGTCGGTAAGGCAAGATCCCTCACTATCACTGCGAAAGCGAAGTCAATCCGTAAACATTGCAAAATCAACATTGCACTTGATTTTAAACAAGGATTTGCATTTACGTGCTTACAAGATTCAATTAGTGCAAGAATTAAAACCCACAGATTATGAACAGCGACTAAATTTTGTTCAGGAGATGTTTGCGCGCTTTACCAACTTCAACAATGTCTTGTTTAGCGATGAAGCAAATTTCCGTTTAAATGGCCATGTCAATAAACAAAACTGTCGCTTTTGGTGTGATAAAAATCCTCGTTATAAGCATATGCGTCCAGTTCACAGCCCTAAGGTGGTAGTGTGGGCAGCAATGTCCGCCAAGGGCATAATCGGCCCCTATTTCTTTGAGGACGGTAGGGGACATGCACTTACAGTTAACGCGGACAGATATTGTAACATGATTGAAAGTTTTTTGGCACCATCTTTACATGAATTTAGAGGTTACAATTCGGCAACATTTTTTCAGCAGGACGGTGCCAAATGTCACACGAGTAGAAGGTCTATTGAAGCATTGAATGAGTTATTCCCAGAAAGAGTTGTCTCAATAAACGGGAACCTTAAATGGCCCCCTAGGAGCCCGGACTTAAGTCCACTTGATTATTTTTTATGGGGTTACCTAAAGAGTAGGTTTACATAAATAAGCCGTCAACTCTTAGCCAACTGAAAAACAATATTGCAAGTGAAATAACAAAAATCACTAACGTTTTATGTGAATGTGTCTTAGACAATTTACGGCCACGACTTGAAGAGTGTCAAAATCGTAATGGACGTCATTTGGACAACATAATTTTTTCGTCGTAAACTTTCCATTGTACGTACTTTTTGCAAATAGTAATAAAATCATGAAATTATATATTTTTCATTTATGATTTTCGTATATAAACTGCCAACACCCTTTTTGGACACCCAGTATCTTTGTGTGTCTTATTGTATGATTGTCTTATTGAGTGATTGTGTCTAAATGAGTGAAAAGAAAGAAAGAAAGAAGAAAAAAAAACATTTATTCGTATTGCTGTGACAATAAGTAAAAAGATTAATAATATATTTAATACCAATATGTAAGTCACAGCAGCGAAAAGGCACGACTCAGCATAATGCCAACCTCAGCAGAGGCAGGCGCTGTTACTCTGCCGCGCCCTGAGACGAGTAGAGAGGGGGGAATAGGTAAACGTAAGGTGCAAAATAAGTAAAATAAATATTTATAAAATATAAATAACATAATAAATATACACACAACATACAAATAAAATAACATACAACTCATACAATAAATAGAAAATGCAATAAGGCAGCTGCTCAAAATCGGCTGCTTCCGCCAACAGTCACAGCAAAGCTTCTCGCTCCAGCAACCATATTTTAAAATGTTTTTTGAAAACAGGCTTGGAAATAGGTTTACGAAGCGGCGGAGGTAAGTTATTCCAGCATTTCGTGGCCTGATGGCGGAAACTGCCCTCGAATACCCTAGTTTTGTGAAAGGGTGATACTAAAATAAAAGACTCTATTCTTCTAGAATTATATGTGTAGGTGGGCCATTTAAGCTTGGAGTAAAGATATTTGGGAAATTTACGATGAATAGTGGATGAGACAAGACTAGCCAGGTGCAAATTTCTGCGAGAGTCCATATTAAGAAAGCCCTTCTCATTCAACGCAGGGGTTATGCGAGCACGGGGCGGCATATTATAACAAAACCTGATACACGCATTTTGCACTGTATAAGACGTTTAGACTTAGAAAGTAAACAAGGCCCTATTACTACGTCGCAATAATTAAGTTTGGACAAAATTAGTGACTCACAGACTTTCAAACGAATATCTTCACTTAAATATCTACGAATCTTATACAATATCCTTAGTCGATATAGACAGTTTCTTGCAACGTTGATAACATGTTCCTCAAACCGAAGTCTGCTGTCCATTAGTATACCAAGGCTTCTGGCCTGTGCAACCAATTCCACTGACGATCCTGAGATGTTAACAACAGGCGAATGGGACAAAGTCTTTTCAATCTGGTTTTTACTTCCAAGCACCATGAATTTAGATTTTTCCGGATTCAATATTAAGGCATTTCGGGCAGACCATTGTGCAATACTGTTAAGGTCAGAGTTTAATTTGTCAAGTGAAGTTATTTATTTATTTATTTACGGAAAACATACAGCTTACATGACACATAAGACAATAACATTTGAAACATTACATTAGCCAATTAAGTTTTCACTAATTATTGATACAAGACATTGGGTAAAAAACAATGGAGGTTACAAGATGAAATTATAAAAATTTAGAAGAATTTTACGCCTGATAATTTTAAAATTTTAAAATAAAGATGCTACCTATCTGTAATCGAAATACTACTTGATTTGTTTGATGGTGGAAACAAATTTAGGAAACTTAAGATGGAAGATATCAACATCTTTGAATTTAGTGTTATAAGAATTGCATGCTCGTCGGATGAAGCGGTTTTTAGCGTAGTTGGTACGCGAACGCGGCAATGCGAAGGTTGCTCGTGTTGATAGACGAAGGTTGGCTCTTGGACAGTTAAGAGAGACCACGCTGAGGAGGTAAGGAGATTCAACTAAGTTATGTAAGATTTTATAAAGAAAAACGACATCCCTGTGCTCACGACGCACTTCCAAGCTATGCAGCAAGTTAAGGGGAATATTTTTAAATTTGTACTTTAAACGCTTCAGAAATTTATTCTGGATTTTCTCCAACGCAGTTCTATGAACAGAATATTGTGGATTCCAAACCGTAGATGCATAATCAAGATGAGATCTTACAAGAGAATTATAAAGTACAAGCAAAGTTTCTACTTTTTTAAATTCAGTACTTTGTCTAAAGACAAAACCTAACATCCTGAAGGCCTTGGATGCAATTTTTTCAATGTGTTTCAATCCCGGATGTTTTTAGGATCAACATGAATATATATTTGAATGTCGTCAGCATACAAGTGAAAGTTACAATAATTAATATGTTTAACAATATCCGCAGTGTATAAAATTAAAAGGATTGGTCCAAGTATTGACCCCTGAGGGACACCTCTGCTTAACTGCTTAGGTTCAGACCAGCGTACACTACCATCTGGCTTACGAATCTGTACAATTTGGGATCTATTGTACAAGTAGCTATCAAACCAGGCAACTGTAGCAGAATCAAAGCCGTAGTAAGTAAGTTTAGACAGCAAAAGGGGACTCAGCGAGTCAAAAGCTCTCGAATAGTCTATGGGTGGGAATCGAACAAGGGGAAAGAAAGGTGTGAGAAAAACACTTACCGCTGGTCTCTTTCGTAAGTGGGCTGCGAAATGGATGGCGCTCAGCAGCTACTGTCCAATCCTTTGTTTCCTAGCTTGTGATCCTCCCTGATGCTAGAAGTCGCGACCACGGCGCAAATATGGATGGCCGCGTGTGTTATAGCTAATTCGCTAAGCCTTCGATAGTATCGTCGAACGATAGACTTTACTAGATGGCGGCCGACGAGCGAATAGACAGAGCTTTGCTTCTGCCAGCTTGACGTTGGTAGTTTTTGATCTACCCTCGCTTTTTGTGTTTTTCTCGGGGAAAATGAGGAAAGGAAGGGTAGTGACATCAATGAAACCTACGTCATGGATTTGACAGTTGTGCCAAAATAATGAATATAAAAAAGATGCGTTTTATACATAACATACCGCCCCCCAAAGAGCTACTAAGCTCTTTAAAATATTTAAAAGAAAGAAAACCTTATTAAAACCTTATGCTATACTACCTAACTAAACCTATTTTACATACGTCCCCTTCTTTTTTTTAATTTTGATAAGGTAGGGGACTAAGCTTAGTCACCGATCGGAGACAGTTTCCGTTGGCGGTTTTTAGTTCCACAACGCGGACAATTTGATCTGCGCCTGGATGCAACTTGATCACCTTTCCTTTGCGCCATTGAAGAGGGGGTGCGTTGTCCTCTTTAATGAGCACTAAATCTCCAAGCTTGAGATTATTTGAATTATTGCGCCATTTTGCGCGTTGTTGCAAATTGTTGAGGTATTCAAGATGCCACCTGCGCCAGAAACTTTGAGATATTTGCTGGACGAGTTGCCAACGTGACAAGCGTGAGAACGGCAAATGGTCAAAGTCATATTCGGGTAAACTCACCAAGGGTTGGCCAACCAAGAAATGTCCAGGAGTGAGTACTTCAATCTCATCAGGACTTTCCGATAACGGGCATAAAGGCCGGGAGTTTAACACTGATTCAACCTGTGCGAATACTGTGGACAATTCTTCAAAAGTTAGAACTTGGTCGCCGATTGTCCGTTTCAGTAACTGTTTGGCAGACTTCACGGATGATTCCCATATCCCACCCATGTGTGGAGCATATGGAGGATTCATATGCCACTTGACGTTTGCAGCAACGAAAGCATCGTTAATGCGATCCTTGTCCTTGTTAAGAAAAGTCTCTACTTCGCTAATATAGCGCTTAGCACCTTGAAAATTTTTACCTTGATCTGTGTAAACTTCAGAAACCATACCTCTGCGAGAAGTGAATCGACGAAAACTCGCTAAAAAGGATTCTGTGGTGAGGTCAGATGTTACCTCCAAATGGACAGCCTTAACAACGAGGCAGATATAAAGACAGAGGTATGCCTTCCGAACCTTAGCATTACGGACCGTGGACACCTTAATAGAAAAAGGTCCGGCGAAATCAATCCCGACCTTCGAGAAAGGTCGTGCCTGACGAATTCGTGAAGGCGGTAGATCACCCATGAAAGGTTCCAAAGTTTTGGCCTTAAGCCGATGACAGCGATGGCAACGGTAGACACGATGTCTGACGACGCTGCGACCTGACAGAATCCAGAATCTCTGTCTTAAAATGTTAAGCAAAGTAGATGACCCTACATGCATGTTAGATTGGTGGTAGTAATCCACGACCAAATCAGTAAAATGATGAGCCTTGGGCAGCAAAATAGGATGCTTCGAATCGAAAGGCAAACTTGAATGTGTGAGCCTTCCTCCGATGCGCAACAAACCTTCCTTGTCCAAATAAGGGGAAAGGCTGGATATAGAGCCTTTAAGTTTCCGACCCTTTCTGATCGCCTCGATTGAATCAGCGAACACTTCAGTCTGCACCAAACGAATGATCGTGTGGAGCGAGTTATCTAACTCTTGAACGCTTAGCGTCCCGGTAAGTTTATTGCTGGGATTGCTTGCATTGTGCGAGAAGCGCAATAACCAAGCTGAAATACGCTGAAGGCGCGAGAGGGAGCTGAATCGCGTGATAATCGAATTTAGGCTTGTTGAAACCGAAGACGAACTACTGACATATTGAGATGATAAAGATTGTGATGGCTTTATCCCAGGAAGGTTCTCAGTAGCCAAGATCTGATCGTCTGATGGCCACGATTGTGGTTCGTCTGTCAACCATTTCGGACACCACCACAGGGGGTGATTGACGAGCTCAGCGGGCTGCAGCCCCCTACTAGCACAATCAGCAGGATTGAGTGCTGACGGGACATGACGCCATTGGGCTGACGGAACGAGACCGGAAATTTGAGAAACCCTGTTTCCTTCGAATGTTTGTAATTTGTGCGGTGACATACGCAGCCACGCAAGCACAATCTTAGAATCACTCCATGCGATAGTCTCCGAAATGGTGATATTTTTCCCTAAAACATCAGTCACGTGAGCAAGCAACTTTGACAGGAGAAGAGCACCTGAAAGTTCGAGACGTGGAACGGTCCACTTTTGCTTGATTGGAGCCACCCTTGACTTCGCCAAAAGCAAATGTATATGCACCTGACCAGACAAATCCACCACTCGGAGGTAAGTAACGGCTGCGTAACCAGCTTCCGAAGCATCGCAGAATCCAATGAGATCACAGCGTTGAAGATTTTCGCATAATATGAACCGAGGTACCTGTGGCTGACCTAAGACACCAAAGCCCTCGACAAAAGTTTTCCAGATGGACTGGAAATCTTCCGGAAGCGGATCGTCCCAATCGAGTTCATATGACCACAAGCGTTGCATAACAACCTTGGCATAGAACGTAATGGGAGCTAAGAAGCCACAGGGATCGTAGATACGAGCAATGTTAGACAATATCTCCCGTTTTGTGGTACATTTCCCGAAGTTGGAAACGCGATAGATGAAACTATCAATTTCGGCGTTCCATTCAATGCCCAAAACCTTGAAGATATTGTCTCCCGATTCCTCGAAGCGGAATGGAGTTTCAAGGTGATCCTTGGGAAAATCTTGTAAAATCTCGTTGGAGTTGCTAGCCCATTTACGAAGCTGAAAACCGCCTTGAGCAAGAACGTTGACTATTTGTTGTTGTATAACCTTTACCGATGGAACATCACTGCCGCCGCTAATGATGTCATCGACGAAAATATCCTCTGATAAAATGCGAGCAGCCTCAGGACGAGAGTCCTTGTTGAGCAACGCAAGCTCGCGTATGACGCGCATGGCAAGATAAGCTGCGCTGGTAACCCCGTAGGTAACAGTCGTGAGCTCGAACTGTTGAAGCGGTAGATCAGGTGATTCACGCCAAAATATTGTTTGGTACTTAGCGTCTTCTTCATGCATACGCACTTGACGGTACATTTGCTTAACATCACAAATGAATGCGATGGCATGCGTTCTGAAACGAAGAATAACATCTTCAACATTCTGCTGAAGCTTGGGGCCAGCTAGTAATACCTGATTGAGGGACATACCGGAGCTACTAGGAGCTGACGCATCGAATACGGCGCGGAGCTTGGTCGTGCTACTGCTCTCCTTGAGCACACCGTGATGGGGTATGTAATACCTGTCTTGAGATGGAACACATGAAATCAGTTGCATGTGCCCTGCGTCCAAATAATCCTGCATGAACGCAATGTAGAGTTCGCGAAGACGCGGAAACTTGAGGAGTTTACGTTCTAAATTGTGAAACCTTGTCAAAGCTTTGGTGTGAGTTTCACCCAAAGGTTTATGCTCTGTTTTGAACGGCAGGCGAACTGTAAACCGTCCCGTGTCATCTCTACCATGAGTTTCCATAAAATGTTTTTCACATTGGACATCCTCTGGATCTTGTACATGATGTACTGGAACCTGCTCTACCTCCCAAAATTTCATAAGGATAGAGTCTAAGTCAGCAGTACAAGACAGAGTCGCTAAACCAGAAAAGTTAGAAGAAAATGTAGAGTCCATGGGAGCTCTACCCATAAGTACCCATCCGAATATGGAACCGAAAGCAGTAGGAAAGCCTTCCCCTAAATGTAGTTTCCTACCATCAAAGATTTGATCATAGAGATCAACACCGATCAACAAGTCGATAGGGCCTGGAGTATTGAACTCGCTATCAGCCAAGGAAATGCCCTGACATTTGTTGAGAACCGAAGATGAGACTTGAACACAAGGTAAATCTCCCATAATCCGTTTTAATATTACAGCTGAGGTCACTAATGGTGCCTGAGAACAATCCGAAATAGCCTTGATAGAGCATGTAATCAGACCATTAGTGCGCTGCCCGCTGCAACCACCTAACCCGTATAAAGTTCCAGATGTTGAACGTGGCAAACGTAACATCTGTGCCAATCCTTCCGTGATAATAGTAACCTGGCTACCACTATCGAGCATAGCCCGTACACGATGAGTGTGACCATTGACGTCTTGAACCCCTACCAAAGCCGTACCTAACAGCATAGTAGATCCCCCGTGGATACTATGTGCATGCAGAGACTGGACTGTAGAACTCATGTTCGATACAGCAGGCTCATTTCTTTGAGAAGTAGAAGTCGTGGCCTGACCCGTAGACTGGGCCGTGGAAGCATTGTGCTCCATGTGAAGTTTAGTATGGTGACGTCCACCACACACCTGACAAGATGATTTAGATGCACAATTGTTTACCGAATGATTACGCAAACAATTGTAACATAACCTGTTTGTTTTAACAAATTCCCTACGTTGAGCAGTAGTCATGGAATTAAATTTATCACAATTATAAAGATTATGTTCTCCATTACAAGAAGGACACCTTGGTGTGGATCCGCTGACAGCCAAAACTTTATTTTGATTAATTTGTGAAGTATTAGAAATAGTGTGACCTTTATGATTATTAGAAACAGCCTCTAAAACTCTTAAATGAGCTTCCAAAAATTTTAACAAATCACTAAAAGTTGGTATAGAATTTGGTTGAGTGCAGTGATCTAATTCAAATCTACTGCGGAGATCAATTGGCAATTTCCTAACAATAATATGCAACAACACAAAACTCCATGAATCAACATCAAATTTAAGCGCTGTCAGAGCCTGTAAGTTTTCCTTTAGAATGTTAACAAATTTCCTTAGATTATTATTCAAGTTGTTTTGATTAATGTTCCCTAGTGATAAAATGAATTCCAAATGTTTGTCTGCAATTAACCTTTTGTTTTCATATCGCTCCTTGAGCATGTCGTATGCTTTTAAATAGTTATCTGATGAAATCTCTAAATGCTTAATCAGATTCTTAGGTTCCTTATCCAAAAAACTGACCAAATAGTGCATTTTCCTAACATTGGAAATATCCTTGACATGATGCACTAAACTGTCAAACAAAGCAATAAAACTAGGCCAATCAGTGTAATTCCCAGTAAAAGGTTGAATAGAAATCTTTGGTAAACAAAGCTGATTGTTATTATCACTACTAGAACAAGAACTAGGCTGGGAAACCGTTGGTTTGTTTACACTTTGCAATGAATCTTGTATCACTTGAATAGAATAGTACATGTCGTTAAAAGCGGCAAAAATAGCGTCTATTTCCTTCTGCTCGTCCTCATCGGCACAGTGCGCGGCTAAATATGTGACGGCATCAACAAACTTGTCGCGGCAAGAGGTAATATCCTTAAAACGAGCACTAAAATTCGCCAACAACAATCTGTCATCAGGTTGAGAACTTAACCTAGTAGCTAATTCGTACAAAGTGCACATGTATCGATTGTGCATATTCATACAAACATGGCACTGCTTATATTTCGAACTATCACTAGATTTTGATTTAATTTCATCCTTTTCGTCATTGTTTCTATCATCGGCTGGTGTAGACATTTTGATTGATTGAATGAACGAACTGACTGACTGACTGACAAGCAGAAATGTTAGTTGTCTATGAACTAGTGCTGTACCCTATGAAATTAAAAACCGATAACGTTATGAGTCGACTCAGTGAATAAGTTAAATTCGATTTCTGAACGACAATCGAGTGAGTTTAAAAAGTACCGCCGAGGCTAAATGAGAGCAAAGAGAAAATATGGCGCATACCGACATATATGAAAAAATGAAAATGAATTGTGAGAATAAGATGATTAAACCCCAAAAAAAGATGATGTCACAGGAAAGGAAATATCCGGCTCGAAGGACCAAAAATATGGGTGGGAATCGAACAAGGGGAAAGAAAGGTCTCTTTCGTAAGTGGGCTGCGAAATGGATGGCGCTCAGCAGCTACTGTCCAATCCTTTGTTTCCTAGCTTGTGATCCTCCCTGATGCTAGAAGTCGCGACCACGGCGCAAATATGGATGGCCGCGTGTGTTATAGCTAATTCGCTAAGCCTTCGATAGTATCGTCGAACGATAGACTTTACTAGATGGCGGCCGACGAGCGAATAGACAGAGCTTTGCTTCTGCCAGCTTGACGTTGGTAGTTTTTGATCTACCCTCGCTTTTTGTGTTTTTCTCGGGGAAAATGAGGAAAGGAAGGGTAGTGACATCAATGAAACCTACGTCATGGATTTGACAGTTGTGCCAAAATAATGAATATAAAAAAGATGCGTTTTATACATAACAGTCTAATAAGGTAAGAATAGTAGCATGCATGCAGTGATTGTGTATGTCTTATGATGTGTGTTTTATTGAGTGATTGTGTGTCTTATTGTGTTACCTTGAGGCTGGAGCCGAGGCACAGCACGACATCAGCGCGCGCGGCGTGTCGGAGCGCGCCCGCCCAGTTCAGCGGCCAGCGGGAGCGACCGCGCTCGCCGAAGTGCACTGCGGGGGACAACACGTGTTTTGTATGTATTTAACTAAACCTGGCATTAGACAGATAGGACTACAGAAAAATTCCAACTGTCAACAAATTACATAAATTAAATAGGATAAAGACAATGAATAAGAGTTGGAGAACACACATGGTACCTATACGTTTCGTCAAGTCTAAATAAATGTTCGATTCATCAAGAGGGTTTGAATTGAACTGCCAACAACTCGGCTTCTGCAATAATAATATAATAATAATATTAATTTATTGAGAAACTTATTTTACAATATAATACTATCGACTAACATTCCAATAAGGATACAATAAAACATATTACCTGAACTAGGAAGATTCCTGTGCTTCAGGCGAAAACAATTGGTCTTAATTAACAATCTCACAATTAAAATAAATAATAACAAATTACAAAAGTTAGATTCTAAAATTAGTATACTTATAGACAAAATTAGAGGGCATTATGTAAAAAGTACAAAATACCTATATAAAATTTGATACAAAAAACAAAACTATCATTTCAAGACTAACAATAACTTCTCTGTGTCTTCGTAGGACATATTCAAAAGGGCTTCTTGGAGAATTTGTTTACTTTTACCATAGCTGCAAGAATAAAAGTCCAACTTAGCATATAATCTATTGTAAAGTAGTGGTCCTAGGAAAACAAAAAATCTAGTGGAGAAGACATGTTTTGTGATGGTTTGTGGGCACACAATATCTTTCCGTCTTTTATTAGTGAATTCAGTGCTGAAGGGAAGTGCGGCATGCTGTTTGAGAACTGTGCTTATTATAAATAATTGTCTAACAGTACACGATTTATAAAGAAGATCAGTGGGATAGAGGAATGGGCGGGATGTAGAAACCTTTAGAATCGCTCTCTGGGCTCTCTCAATGGTAAGCAGTGAAGACTTAGCGGAGCCACCCCATGACGTAATGCAGTAGGATAATATTGATTGACATAAGGCAGCGTATACTTGTTTAATAATTTTTGAATCTGCGATAGAGCGTAGTTTTTTAAATACAAATATTAGCTTACGCATTCTACTGCTCAAAGTTTCGGCATGGGGTTTAAAAGAGAGAGTATCGTCAATTATAATACCTAAATACTTTATTTTGTCAGTAATAGCTATAACTGGACATTTACACAAGCTATTCGTTTGGTCTTTATCCTTACAATGGTGTACATACAGTTTAGGATTGGTTAGGGCCAGCTTTGAATTGCGCATGGAAAAATGCATGTAATTAGATTTGGCCGGATTTAATGTCAGTAGATGTTGCTGAAGCCAATTATTTACAATATCTTTAATATTTGTTGTGCACATTCATATACTTCTTCTATCGATTTTGCAGAAAAAAGAAGAACAGTGTCGTCAGCGTAGGATATGATTTTACCGCCATCTAATTTTAAATTACAAGGCCATTTATGTAAATTAAAAACAGTGTTGGTCCTAAAATACTTCCTTGGGGAACTCCAAAAGAGGTATTTTTCATATAAGAACTGAGTGCACTGCCTATCTTAACGCACTGGGTACGTTCATCTAGATAGTTGACGAATAATTTGAGCTGGGTGCCTCTTACACCTACGGCTTCAAGCTTTTGCAATAAAATGGGAATAGAGACTGTATCAAAAGCTTTAGAGAGGTCAAGAAAGATCCCCAATGTCTGATTACCCTTGTCTAGTTCCTTTACTAGGAAATCAGTTAGTTGGTGCACAGCGTCTGCAGTTGATAACTTAGGCCTAAAACCAAACTGAGTTTTGGACAGAAGGGAATGTTTCTCCAAATATTGGACAAGTCTATTATTAATAATTTTCTCTAAAATCTTAGATGTAGATGGCAGTAGCGAAATAGGTCTATAATTCGTTATTTGAGTTTTACTGCCAGATTTGTGCACAGGAAGAACGACAGCTTTTTTCAAACATTTAGGGAAAATTTTTTCAGACAAGCATTTTTGGAAGATATAAGTAAGTGGAGGGACTAGAATATTTTTGAAGCGCTTTAGTATTTTATTTGAAATGCTATCCCAACCAGTTGCAGAATCATCCTTTAGGCCCATGATGATCGTTTCTACCTCACTTTCATCAGTGTCTAGCAGCACAAAAGATTTTAAAGTATTATCCCAAGTCGACTGAGTGCAAGGATGAGAACCTGAAGAATGACTTAGAAGCTTTTTCTGCAAGATTTTTTCCGATAGAGACAAAAAAATCATTCGCGCTATTAGCAGATGCTGACTGTTATGAACAAGCTTGCAACCACCCTGAACATGATTCAAGCCGTTTTGCAGTATATGTAACATTTTTAATATACTTCCAAACTAATTCATTATTACTTTCAGCCTTTTCCAGTTCGTTTTGACTTTTTTAAGAAGGTCATTACAAAAATTCCGATATCTTTTATAAGACGTTTGTAATAATAAATTATCTGGATTTGATTTGGCCTTCATATTGTTACGGCCAAGGGTTCGTAATTTGGATTAAAACACCAATGACGTAATTCGAGGGTTTATTCGGCGATGAACAACTGGTTCCAGGGCAAATCACACTATAATCCAATTCACAGAGTCACTCGTAATCCGTAGGTATCGCTTAGGTCGCAGGTTTCTTCGCTCTTGATCGCTTTGAAGTTTTCACTCCGATAGCTCACTCGAAACTGAACTGAACTCGCGCAGAGCCGGCCGCCTTATATATGCGCCGAAATCGGGTCTAGAATCTTCCAGAAACTACCAGTGCAGTCCCACACTACGACGAACATTCCGGAACAAAGCCGCCATCTAGCATCGAGTAGACGCATTACGTAAACAGCTCTCGAGCGTCTTGAGATATCTAGATAGTTCCCGGCTCTGTGGATAGATGGCGCTAGTTGCTACTGCTAGACCGTAACAATATGTAATTTGTCTCTATGTCTCATACAGCGATTAAGCCCAGGTGTGATCAAAGGCTTAATATTGTAGTTTTTATTACTTAAACGTACAGTCATCGAATTCCTCAAGACTGCTTGTTGAACATTTTTTATAAAGTATGACATACAGGTGTCCACGTCAGCAGAATTGAAAACTGGGTTAAAATCAATGTTGCTTAAATCTTTTTCAAGGTTGTTTACATTTAATTTTGTTATTGTTTGCGAGTGAGATATATTAGGTAATTTACAGCTTAAGGTTAGTAGAGCAGCACAATGATCGGTTAGTGATGAGTTAGTAACTAGTGCTAGAGATTGGAAACTGGATTTAAGCATGATATGGTCCAAGCAAGAGCCGCTTTTATGAGTGGGAAGCGTGTGTGCGGGGAGTAAGCCGTGAAAAGAGCATAGATTAAGATAATCCTCAGCATTAGAATCCCTGCTACCCGGCAAAATGTTTATGTTTATATCTCCAATTAGTATTACATTTTTAAAACAAGATAATTGGTTTAATGTGTCGTTTAGGGAGTCAATAAAAATATTGACATTTTTAAAAGACGGGGGTCTATACACTGCTAAGATTGCAAAATCTGATCCTATTTTATTTACAAGCTTTTATTTAGTTTCACCTGTCCCGTTGTCTGTCTGTCTGTCTGTCTGTCTGTCTGTAATCAAATCTTGCAAGTTAAATTTGATCAACTTTCCAGTTTCCGATTGAGCTAAAATTTTGCATTCATGTATAAATCGGATGACAATGCAATATTATGGTACCCTGGAGCTGGTCTGATGATGGAGACGGAAGGTGGCCATAGGAACTCCTCTAATACAGAACACAACCTAGTCGTGTTTGGGCTCGTTAGATTTGACTTAACAAGATCTTTAGCCATACGTGATATCCAGGGTCTCATGATGGAGCCGGAAGGTGGCCACAGGAACTCCTTAAATACACAACACAACCTAGTCGTGTTTGGGCTTGTTGGTTTTGTCTTAACAAGATCTTTAGTCATACGTGATGTTCAGGGTCTCATGATGGAGCCGGAAGGTAGCCACAGGAACTCCACAAATACACAACATAACTTAGTCATGTTTGGGCTTGTTGGATTTGTCTTGACTAGATCTTCAGTCCTACGTGATGTCCAGGGTCTCATGATGGAGCCGGAAGGTGGTCACAGGAACTCCACAAATACACAACATAACATAGTCGTGTTTGGGCTTGTTGGATTGGTCTTGACGAATACTTTGATACTAAATGGTAACCAGAGTCTGATGATGGAGCTAGAAGGTGGCCATAAGAACTCCGTAATTAAACGACGCAACCCCACCGAGTTTGGGTCCATTTGATTTGTCTTGACGAGTTCTTTGATACTACATGGTAACCAGGGTCTGATGATGGAGCTGGAAGGTGGCCATAGGAACTCCGGAACGACGCAACTCCATCGAGTTTAGACCCATTTGATTCGTCTTGTCGAGTACTTTGATACTATTATGGTAACCAGGGTCTGATGATGGAGCTGGAAGGTGGTCATAGGAACTCCGTAATTAAACGACGCAACCCGATCGAGTTTGCGCTCATTTGATTCGTTTTGACGAGCATCTTAGTTGGCGTGAATATGCAACTCCAACAGATTTGGGAAAAAGTTCGTTCCGTTTGTTATGAATGTGGATTATTATATGTCTGATTGATTAGATGGATGCCCCAATGCCAAGGTGAGCACGTGCCGAGGCACAATTTCTAAGCACCTCCACTCAAATCGATAGATGATACCGAAAAAAAAACAAGTACAAAAAAAAGCTTTATTCATCTAAAAACTTTACAACTGCTAGCACAGAACATTTTGTGCCGAGGGCTGAATGGTATGAGAGTGTATAAACATTTCATATCGCTAACGTTGCGCCTCAGGGTACCAGGGCGAACCCTGTTGTACTGAAGCCCTTATCCCTCTACAATGGACCTCGGCAAGGATGGCATTCACATAATACAGCCTAAATCAATTCAATTTCCTGCTAAATTTAATTACGGCTCAGCTGAAAGAAGAATGCTTCCGATTGTCTTGGGCTTCAACTGTGCACAAAATGCAGGGAACTACTGTAGATCATGCTGTTATTTATCTAGGCTCTAAATTATTTGCTGCTGGTCAAGCTTATGTGGCTTTAAGCAGAGTTAAGTCTTTAGCAGGACTTCGAATCGAAGAACTTGACTGCTCCAAGTTGACTTCGAAGAAACCTTGTAATGTAAAGAAATGGATAGAATGAGAAATGTTACAAATAACTAACTTGTGATTACATAACTAATTTAAACATTAGTTTACCCTACTACAAACAAAAAAAATGAAATATTTAAATATAAATAAAATACATAAACTTTAAGTGCTCAAAGCAGCACATTATTATGTGAACGTACTACGCACTACATAACAGAAAAACGCTGCTACGCGCTACTAACTACGTCGTAGTAAATCTCGAATTAAACATACTAAAAAGTTAAAAATAAAATTAAAGAAAAAAAAACCTTTTTTAAAAACAAGCTTTTATTATTTGGAAAATGAACTAAAAAGTTAAAAATAAATTAACTCTAATTAGAAGTATAACACTTTATAAGTTCATTGTAACCTTTAACGATAATTAAGCTTCTTTGTCTACGACAAAATAATTCCATATCGTAATCATATATTTTTAACACCAAAACTTTACACCTTAATTATTAAATCTTCCCGTTTTTATTACAGTCTCAATTTTATAAATAATAAAAGCGTGTTACATTTTGATGGTATAATTAAGCTATCACAATGTAACACGCTTTTTTATTTATAAAATTGGGACTGTAATAAAAACGGGAAGATTTAATAATTAAGGTGTAAAGTTTTGGTGTTAAAAATATATGATTACGATATGGAATTATTTTGTCGTAGACAAAGAAGCTTAATTATCGTTAAAGGTTACAATGAACTTATAAAGTGTTATACTTCTAATTAGAGTTAATTTATTTTTAACTTTTTAGTTCATTTTCCAAATAATAAAAGCTTGTTTTTAAAAAAGGTTTTTTTTTCTTTAATTTTATTTATTAGTAACCGATTACATTCTAAGATAGCTGGTTCCTCGATGGTGACATTTAAATGACTCTTTGCGTAGACCACTACCCCATCGCTTTGATTGTAATTTATCTTGCCGCTGTACGCACTATAACCTGGTATGATAGGTAAATTGCTACGTTTACCTAGCCAACATTCAGTTAAGACTACAACATCACAGTTAAAATTAAGTCTTTGGATGAAAATACTAAAATTATCAAATTTTTTAAAAATACTGCTTATATTCTGATTTAGTATAGTAAATGGATTATGAAAAGAGGAAATGTATTGTTTACAGTTTTCAACTTCACAGGGTTTTGACTCGGACGCAGAGAAATTATCTAAGTCTGAAATCAATCTATCCGTCATAATGAAATAAAAGTTGAATAAAAGGTTCTGAAAAAAATATAGGTTAAGATGACGCTCTTAGGCGCCTTCATAATCAATAGAATTTATATTCCTCTTTTCAGCCAAAACTTTTGCGGGGCAATCAGAATCTCCAGTCTTATGATCACACGGCTTCTTGTAGTGTAAGCATGTCGCACACTTAGGTGATTCCAATTTCTTTGTGCATTCTTTACATGAAATATTATTAATTCAACTGGAACGAGCTGGAGTTAGAGGAAATGTTATCTTATAGAATCTTATCTTAAAAACAGATACCAACCAGCAACAATTGACACGTATAACTTTAAGAGTAAAACCATAGAACGTATATCATCGGCGTTTGAACCTACAACACTTGGTGTCCCGCAAGGCAGTGTGCTTGGCCCACTGTTGTTTCTCATTTATATCAATGAGTTACCATCCATCATAAATTACCCATGTGTTATGTTTGCTGATGACGCGACTGTATTCATACCAAATGACAACTTATCGGTCACAGAATTTAACGATGTCATAAATGATACCCTGAAGACTGTTATTTTATGGCTAGAATCTATAAACTTGAAAGTTAATCTGAATAAAACCAAGTTGTTACAGTTTAGAAATTACAGACGACTCTCAACAGACATGGAAATTAAGTATATAAACACAAAAATTTACGAAGTAGATAAAATTAACTTTTTAGGTGTAACCTTGGATACTCATCTAAATTGGAAAGCACATGTAGAAACATTAAACAAAAAGATCTCCAGCTATTGTTATGCACTATCCATACTCGTTAATGTGACTTCAGAGGATGTTGCGAGAAATGCGTATTATGGGTATGTATATTCCCTTTTGAATTATGGAGTCATATTTTGGGGTAACTCAGTAAATGTTCACACTACGTTCTTGCTCCAGAAAAGGTGTGTAAGAACATTATTTAGACTTCATAGAACTGATAGCCTCAGAACCGTGTTCCCGGATAAAAATCTGTTAACCTTGACTTGTATTTATATCTTACGAATCTCTCTGTTTGTTAAGAAACATAAAGATTACTTTATACAAACCAAATCAACGAAAGCTAATATACGACCGCAGTATGAATATGATGTGTGTATTCCTAACTACTCACGTCTTCAGTGCAGTATGATGAAGAAAAGTACTTTTGTAATGGGAGTAAAAATTTTTAATCATCTACCCCGGTCCATTAAAATGTTGAATGATCATGTTTTTTCGACTGCATTGAAGAATTGGTTGATCACTAGGACATTTTTACAATGTAAATGAATTTTTTGCTACGGATTATCATTAATCTGATAAATTGTGACATAAATTTACTAACTAGGTTTTAAGGAGAAAATGTTGACATCTTTTTTAATGTTTGATTGACTTGCAATTTAATTTTTCTATAATATACTGTAATTATTTAAATCATATTATTTGAAATTGTATGTCCGAAATGGGCAAACTGTTGTTTCCAAACTGTTATTATAAGACCAAATGTACACAGTTGACAATAAAGCACTGACTTACTTACTTACTCACTCCGGTTAAAGGGACTACGCTCCATTTATAAAAATTTGTCTTAGTTAGACACACTGAACATTATTATAAATAATAATCTGCCTAACAATATGTGACACAGATAAATTATTTGCTTCTGCTTGATGTCGAACTAGGTCACAATTTTGCAATTATTATTTATTTACTTTACTAATAAGACGACACGTCCGATCTCGTCGGTAGCGCCTCGGAGATGAAACATTACTGATGGCAATAAAACATTACTGATTGTTTCTATTCGTACTTTGTGCTAGCTTTAGTGTCTTTGTGTGCTATGTATTGAATTGTATGTGGTTAAATTTTACTAATTTATTCTTATGGTTTGCGATACGTAAAAAGAACTCTGGACGAAGGGGATTCAATTGCTTTAAAACGGCACAATCTTGCACCAAAACAATTCAGACAATGTAATGTTTCTGTTCCTATTTTATGATATTATAATAATCTGAAAGAACAACAGGTAAATTAGTTTCATATGTTACTGTCTTAGTCCTAAGCCACTGCACGTATTCTAAACGCATCGAATCAAAACCTACCGATGGTATCACTGAGCTCGGTCCCGCATCGGTGGCAGAGGCGTTTAGTTCCGTGCGCGTGTCTCGCCGTGCGCTCAGTAGTATCGAAGGCGCGAAGATACACGCGGCGACAGCGCGAGCATCGCTCAGCGAACATGTCGCCGTGTAGCTCGGCGAGCGCGCGCCGCGGCAGGCCCGCTCGCATGTGGAGCCCGTCGCAGTTCTGCGAGACCACGAACTTGAGTGTCCCGCGCGCCCATAACGCGGTTAGAGCCATGTGCGTTAGAGTCGGCCGCGCTAAAGATACCTCCACGCGCCTGGAATAGAGGAATAACTCTATGTTAAAGGGAGAGCCCTCTCTTAGGATCAGTTCAGTCAGACAGAATGGAATGGAAAATTTCTTGAGCAATTTACATGCTCCACTGTAAATAGAACCGTATTACCATAGTAAGTACTATAGTACCACAACAGTAGTAAAGTATTATGGTATTAATATCGACGCAGACGTTCATGCATATTTTTACAAGCTTTTTATTTATTTATTTATTAGGCTTACCAACAGTTACTACACTAAATATCACAATAACAATACTGTACTTAAAAAATATATAATCTAAGTGCATAACTAATTAAAGGTGAACACCTCATGCGTTGAATTTAACTACACTTACTAATTAAAGGTGAACACCTCATGCGTTGAATTTAACTACACTTACTAATTAAAGGTGAACACCTCATGCGTTGAATTTAACTACACTTACTAATTAAAGGTGAACACCTCATGCGTTGAATTTAACTACACTTACTAATTAAAGGTAAACACCTCATGCGTTGAATTTAACTACACTTACTAATTAAAGGTGAACACCTCATGCGTTGAATTTAACTACACTTACTAATTAAAGGTGAACACCTCATGCGTTGAATTTAACTACACTTACTAATTAAAGGTAAACACCTCATGCGTTGAATTTAACTACACTTACTAATTAAAGGTGAACACCTCATGCGTTGAATTTAACTACACTTACTAATTAAAGGTGAACACCTCATGCGTTGAATTTAACTACACTTACTAATTAAAGGTGAACACCTCATGCGTTGAATTTAACTACACTTACTAATTAAAGGTGAACACCTTATGCGTTGAATTTAACTACACTTACTAATTAAAGGTGAACACCTCACGCGTTGAATTTAACTACACTTACTAATTAAAGGTGAACACCTCATGCGTTGAATTTAACTACACTTACTAATTAAAGGTAAACACCTCATGCGTTGAATTTAACTACACTTACTATTTAAAGGTGAATACCTCATGCGTTGAATTTAACTACACTTACTAATTCAAGGTGAACACCTCATGCGTTGAATTTAACTACACTTACTAATTAAAGGTGAACACCTCATGCGTTGAATTTAACTACACTTACTAATTAAAGGTAAACACCTCATGCGTTGAATTTAACTACACTTACTAATTAAAGGTGAACACCTCATGCGTTGAATTTAACTACACTTACTAATTAAAGGTAAACACCTCATGCGTTGAATTTAACTACACTTACTAATTAAAGGTAAACACCTCATGCGTTGAATTTAACTACACTTACTAATTAAAGGTGAACACCTCATGCGTTGAATTTAACTACACTTACTAATTCAAGGTGAACACCTCATGCGTTGAATTTAACTACACTTACTAATTAAAGGTGAACACCTCATGCGTTGAATTTAACTACACTTACTAATTAAAGGTGAACACCTCATGCGTTGAATTTAACTACACTTACTAATTAAAGGTATACACCTCATGCGTTGAATTTAACTACACTTACTAATTAAAGGTAAACACCTCATGCGTTGAATTTAACTACACTTACTAATTTTACTCTAATAAATTATAAAGCGAAAAATGAATTTTATTAGAATGCACTGTATATGGCTGGGTTGGGTTTGTTTGTATGTTCGGGCGAAATCTTGCAACTCAAATTTGAAGCACTTGCTGCCATTGGAATTTGCTGAAATTTGGTACACTTATGTAACCGCGATGACAATGCAATATTATGGTACCATGGAGCTGGTCTCATGATGGAGCCGAAAGGTGGCCATAGGAACTCCTCTAATACACAACACAACCTAGTCGTGTTTGGGCTCGTTGGATTTGTCTTAACAAGATCTTTAGTCATACGTGATGTCCAGGGTCTCATGATGGAGCTGGAAGGTGGCCATAGGAACTCCTTAAATACACACCACAACCTAGTCGTGTTTGGGCTCGTTGGATTTGTCTTAACAATATCTTTAGTCATACGTGATGTCCAGGGTCTCATGATGGAGCCGAAAGGTGTCCATAGGAACTCCTTAAATACACACCACAACCTAGTCGTGTTTGGGCTCGTTGGATTTGTCTTAACAATATCTTTAGTCATACGTGATGTCCAGGGTCTCATGATGGAGCCGAAAGGTGTCCATAGGAACTCCTTAAATACACACCACAACCTAGTCGTGTTTGGGCGCGTTGGATTTGTCTTAACAAGGATACTCCACTCCACGGCTTTGAAAGCTTGTTTAAAAAGGATTTTTAATTAAACTTATTTAAGATTATGTTAATATGGTTCTATTTTCAATGGATCCAGTAAATTGCTCAAGCATTTTCTGTTCTGTGTGAACCTAGTCTTAGATAATGTAACTGGCCTTAGTACAGGATTCCTTGAGTAAATGCTAGCCTACTTGCTTTACTGAGAGTCAATGTACGGTCGCTTGCAAAAGTGGATTCATATCACGTGTTTTTATACTTTGAAATAACTTATTTTCTAATAGTTATTTTTTCTTGGATTTTGTATTAACGTATGGTGTATACGGGACATTATTAATATAATAATAATAACAAAGGTCATAATAGTGAAAAGATATTTCAAAGTATAAAAACACGTGATATGACTCCACTTTTGCAAGCGACTGTACATATTCTCTAGAAACACATTTCTAAGGACTAAGAAAACAACTATGCCTTTACTTAGTTTCAATGAGCACCCTGGCACATCTGATTCAAGAAAAATTCCCTCCAGACTCGTGGTCCCCCTGTGATTACACAATTTTTATTGTTTACGAATAAATAAATGAAATGAAATGATGTTCCCCTGGCGCTGGCGAGATTGCAAGGTATTTAGGTTTCAAGAGTATATTATTAAACTGGAAAAATGCTAGATGCAGATGTTAAAAATTTTATCCTCTTCAGAATGATCAACCATTCAATCCGGAAATAAAAAATTTTTGCTAATCAATCAATCAATCAGCATGGCTGTTACATGGAATGGGCGAGATGTGGTTTTGCCTCACCCCACGGTCTCGCCGCGCCGCAGCCGGGTCCACACGCCGCGCGGGCCGCGGTAGTCGGGGATGTCAGCCGCTGTGCTGATGCCCGCACCAGTGTACACCTGCAACACAACACCACTACATTGTACATTCTACTACTTTATTATTTTTTAATCCTATTTAGTACAGAGTTAAGGTACGCGCATTGTGCCGGGCCGCAGCGTGCCGGGGCGGGCCGTATCGCAGCGCAAAATGCGTCTATAGCACATTGTGACGGGCCGCAGCGTGCCGGGGCGGGCCGCATCGCAGCGCAAAATGCGTCTATAGCACATTGTGACGGGCCGCAGAGTGCCGGGGCGGGCCGCATCGCAGCGCAAAATGCGTCTATAGCACATTGTGACGGGCCGGGCCGCAGCGCATTGACGGATTTTACGCAAATATGGTACTTATTAACAAGGGCGCGGGAGCACTCAAATCCGCTTGCTATAGCACACTGTGTTGGGGCGCAGCGGGGCGGAGCGGGCCGCATCGCGCGCATGCGGATTATGCGGCACGCTGCGACCCGGCATAGTGTGCGATAGTTCATATAAAATACATACGAGCAATTTGAGCGGATTTATGAAATGCGACCCGGCATGCTGCTGCCTGGCATATTGTGCACTTACCTTTATAGTGAATAACTCTGTACTAAATAGGATTTGAAGAAGTAAAAAATATTATTTTATATATTCTCACTTCACATATATAGTACAATTTTTTTCTGTTGAAATGAGTATTCTTCACCTAACAAATAATATAAATCTTGAGAAATGAGAAACAAAGAACACTAGCTTCAAATAAGACATAAATACATCATAACTAAATTACTATAAAGCAGTATTAACTTCCTAGACCAGCACACAAAAGTACCGCAATCCATTAAATTTATGTTACATAAACTATGACAGCAACAGACAAATTAATTTACAAAAATGTTGTGAAAATACAGAAATGTTGTCAAATAATCTAATAATACAAGGATCCTTGCTACCAGAAAGACTACTCTAGGTTCGCTCTGTTAAGCAATTCAAAAGCAGCTTTCCTAAATCAAGACTAGAGCAAAATGACCCTAAGGACTGATCCAGAACTTAAGCTGTCAAACATCAATAAAATGTTTACTTGTCATGTTATCTCACACACAACTCTACAGCACTCTACAGATTGATAAAGGTGAAAGGTCAAACTTGACTACACAGCACCCAAACACAAAAGAATAAATGGACAGGCAGGACAGAGTACAAGTACTCACGACGAGATGTTTGGCATTGCGCAGCGCGTCCGCCAGCAGCTTGCACTTGTCCCGTAGTTCCTGCGGGCTGTCCTCAACCTCCCGCGCCCGCTCGACGGCCCTGGCCCGCCGGCGCGCCGCCGCCTCCGCTGCCTCAGCTGAGCGCGCCACCGCCCGCGCCTCGCTCGCCGCTGCCGCCGCAGCCGCGCCGCCGCCGCCAGTGCTGAGCCGCGCGCTCGACCGCAGCGGACCACGCGCGCTGCCCGTCATGCCGTCACCGTCGCTGCCGGCTAGTGCGGGCGCACCGCCGCTGCGGGCTCCGCTCCTCTGCTCACTCGAAGGATCCACGGTCTTGTCTTCTTGACCATCGCTGGAACTTCTATTCTTTACTCGCACTTACTCAAGTAGAATAGAACCACTCTTGCTGTGAACAACAAACAGCCCCATCCTCGATCATTCAACTCATATTTGACAGAAAGCAGAAAATGACCAGAATGACAGATTGACAGACGAAGATTGTACTGCAAACCCTGCAACATAAGAAAGTAAATAATTTTTCAATAAACCTAACTCGAAAATTGAACTTACGAAGGTAGTAAACTGTGCGGTTAATGCGTTTTACCACACTAGTGCAATTTTCATTAAAAAAAAATTCTGTGGTCTCCATAATTGTTATTTACTCCGCCTTTCTTAAAGAACGTTTTAAATTTTAATCCACTACTCTTAATCGCACACTCCGTCTCTCTCGTCATCTTTCGCTTACTTTACCCTCTCATACTGCTAAGTTCTATGCTTTCTCTTATACTGTACAAGCTATAAATCTCTGGAACTCTCTTCCTGCACCTTTAAGACAAGCTCCATCGCTTGATTCTTCTAAGGTGCGCCTGAAAGCCCATCTCCTTTCCCTCCCTGGTTAACAATTCCTCTGTAAGCTTTAATTGTCTGTCAGCATGTTCCTCTTTTCTTACTTATGTAGTTATTTATCTTTGTATATAAGTTGTATAATGCGGAGATTGATGTTGAGTCACCGACAGGTGGCGGTGAACAAACTGTCTTAATTTTTAGATCGCGGTATAGAGATTTTTTCTAATTACATGACCCCCCAACGAAGCCTTTGTTATAATATACACTTATACACTTATACCATAAAAAGAGTGTTTCATTTACCTAGCTATCACTCGGGGACTAGGTTCGTTCATGGTCCTTCGAGCCGGATCAGTTTTCCGGAGGGCACTTAGGGTTTAGTGCAGGTTTTTTTTTTGGTGGTGAAAACCCACGGGCAGTGGATCGCTGTCGCAAACGTGGGAGGTTGCAGACCAGCTGCGGAGCTGGTGCTGAGGATCGACAGGGAGGAGCCTTGTCAGGATAAAGACGGTGCTGGGAGTGACGCTGTCAAGCGCAGAGGGTGCTGAGGATCGACAGGGAGGAGCCTTGTCAGGATAAAGACGGCGCTGGGAGTGACGCTGTCAAGCGCAGAGGTTTACCCATATTGAAGCATATCCTCTTTGATTGGAGGAGGAACAAGAGGGCTACATACATACAGCTGGAGGAACAGGAGGACGATATGCAGCTGAGTGATGTGTGTTTAAATCTATTTCAGTGTTCTGGAAAACCGTGAGTACATTTAACCAAGTGGAAAATTGAACTTTATTACTGAGAGGACTTTAACTTAGAATAATTTTAGGACTTAGAATACATATCGCCAATACGCGACACAAGAATACGCCTCAGCACTAGCATCTACAAAAACATGCAACTCACAAGAAACTGCTCCCTGACGAACGACGTAACAACGTGGAACACGAATTGAGCTCAAATCACCAATGTCACGATACCACTCTTCCCAAACCTTAATTTCAGACTGGGGCAGCATGTCATCCCAGTTAGAAACCATCCGCCAAGTTCTTTGAAACAAAATCTTGCCCTTAGTTATTAAAGGACAAAGAAATCCTAATGGATCATAAACGCGCATCAGGTCTCTCAGAACTTGACGCTTAGTATACTGGACTGGGTAAGAAATTTTTGATTTGAAATAAATGGAATCATCTTTTGGATTCCAAAAAACTCCTAAAACACGCAAACCGCATTTTTCAAAATCAAGATTTACAGCCGAAGCTTCATCTTTTCGCAAATTTTGTGGGATGAGCTTGAGAGCCTCAGCCTCATTAGAGACCCAGGATCGCATCTCAAAACCACATTTTGCGTGAACCTCAACAACTTCAGCAGCCAGACGAGCAGCCTGTTCCACAGAATCTACACTTCCTAAGTAATCGTCCATATAGTGGTTCTCAATAATTGCCGAAGCAGCATCAGGAAAAATATCGGCAAATTCGAGAGCGTTTCTGTTCTTAATATAAATCGCTGTAAACGGCGACGATGCTGCTCCGAAAATTAATGAAGACATTCGGAACTCTCTGATAGGACCAGTTGGCCCATCAGGCTGCCACAGATACCGCTGACAATCGCGATCTTCGTCTCTGACCTTGATTTGAGGAAACATCTCCCTAATATCGCCGTTAAGAGCGACACGACCCTCTCGAAAACGAAGTAATATACCGAGGGAAGATTGTAGAAGGTCAGGACCAGTTAAAAGAAGAGAATTTAGACTTACTCCGCTGGATTTAGCAGCGGCGTCGTGGACTATGCGGAGCTTCCCGGGTTTATTTACATTCGTCACGCCAAAATGTGGAAGATACCACCGTCGGCTAGCTGAAGTGGGATTGTCGTGAGTATCTGAACACTCTTCAGCATAACCTTTTGCTGTATAAGCTTCAACGTTCTCTTTGTATAATTGTGCAAAGTTAGAATCTTTCGAAAAACGCTTATTTAAGCCTAATAACCTCGACTTGGCGTGATTATAACTATCAGGAACCCTAGGGGCATCCTCCCGCCATGGCAAACCCACTTCAAAGCGCCCATTAGGAAGCCGTCGCGATGTAGTATCCAAAATATTGACGGCTCTAAGCTCCTCAGGCAAGAGTGGCTCAATCTGTTTAATTCCTAAAGAATCCAGACGGAAAAAGTCTCTAATTAAGGAATCTAATGCATCATTCTCATATGTTACTGCACAATGGTTTACAAATTGAACTGGGTTCAAGCTCCCAGAAACTGGGCCGAACATAACCCATCCTAAAGCGGTTCGCGACGCAGCGGGTTGAGCCGGGGTTCCTAGACGATTCTCCTTACTAATCAGCAAATGCCAGTGACTGGCTCCCACCAACACCTTCGGAGTGCCGGCCGGGTAAGTAAGGAATCCTGCAATATCCTCTAGGTACCTGCAGGAAGCTAAATCCCCGACATCGATCGACTGAGGCGTCAAAGATAAATTAGCAAACGTTCGTGCGCCGCTAATTTGAAAAGATTCTTCGTTATACTTTCCGCGAATACTGAAATCTACGGACATGGTTGAAAGTTCAGTCACTTGGTTTGAAAAAATCTCCTATAATCAGTAAGATTTTAGGAGTAGGTGGAGAAAACGGTTTGGTTAGTAAGGCTATGGTTAACATGGATATATCATCACGTTTTGATCCCAAGGTGGTCGTCAATGTGAAGGCCTATGTTTTAACATCCATCACCTCTCTTATTCCGTCTTATAAGATTGGGCCAGTGGATTGGGATGAACTTGCTAAGATGATTCTTGCAGACCCAGAGTATCATACGCCTAATCGTATAGATATTCTGTTGGGGGCTGAGGTATACAGCCAAGTAATCCAACAAGGAGTAAAAAAAGGGCCGCTTGGTTCACCAATGGCACAATCTACAATGTTTGGATGGATTCTGTCTGGTGCGATTAATCAATCAACCAAGCATACCAAGGAAATACGAGTCATGCATTGTCAGGTAGATGAAAATCATCTACTGAAAAGGTTTTGGGAACTTGAAGCTGATGCAGAGTTACCAAAGGAAAAGTCGTTGAATGATGACGACAAATATTGTGAAGAGCTTTTTAAAGGAACGACTCAAAGAGATGAGGGTGGTCGTTATATTGTGCGTCTTCCTTTCAAAAGTGAACAACCCGAGGTCACCAATTCTTTCAAAATTGCTGAAAAAAGATTCTATTCGATAGAAAGGCGTTTAAATAATGACCCAGATTTAAAAAAGAAATATGGGGATGTGATAAACGAGTACGTAGAACTCGGTCACATGAGGTTAGTACCTGATGATGAAATTGTGAATCCAAATGCAATTTATTTGCCTCATCATGCAGTCGTGCGTGAAAATAGGGACACGACTAAGGTTAGGGTGGTTTTTGATGCTTCTTGCAAGGGAAGCAATCAAAAATCACTAAACGATAATCTCCATATTGGACCGCGTTTGCAGCCAGAGCTGCGACATACTATAATGCGGTGGAGGCTTTCGCCAATTTGTTTAACAGCCGACATAGTAAAAATGTACAGGCAGATAAAGGTCGCTGACGAGAATGTTGATTTCCAAAGAATTCTTTGGAGGGAGGACAGTAAGTCAAGGATTCAACATTATCGCATGTTAAGAGTGACATTTGGGGTGGCATCAGCACCTTATCTTGCAGTGAAGTCTCTGCAGCAGACGGCTGTGGACGACGGAAAGGAGTATCCAATGGCTGCAGAGCGGGTCTTAAACTCATTTTATGTGGACGATCTATTAACAGGCTGCCAAACTAAGGAAGAAGGAATCAAGCTATACAAAGAAATGAATGATCTGTTAGGTAAAGCAGGATTTGAGATATCAAAATGGACAAGTAATGATGAGGAGTTATTGAAAGCCATGAAAGAAAGTGAAAATGAAGATGAAAAAAGAGTTGTAAAGGATGGGCTCCAAATAAAGGAAGATGAAGTTATGAAAATAGTTGGGCTTACCTGGAAACGTAACGAAGATTCCTTTCGTTATGCCGTGGATCTGCCTTCTCTGAAAGAAAAGGTTGTTACAAAGAGAAAGATCATTTCGGACATTTCCCGCTTCTATGATCCCATTGGTTGGGCAGGCCCCAGTATTATAGTACCAAAAATTATAATACAAAAGCTTTGGTTAGCTGGCCTAGACTGGGACGAAGCGGTGCCCAAAGAAATACTCGAGGAATGGCTTACCTATCGAGAAGAATTAAAAGACCTTGAAAATATTATCATACCTCGTTGGATTGGTGTTAAGACTGACGATAAAGTAATAGAGCTTCATGGTTTCAGCGATGCATCTAAAGTAGCGTATGCTGCTGTCGTTTACTCCCGGGTAGTCGATGCAGAAGGTAATATTCATATTGCTTTAATTTCTTCAAAAACCAAAGTTGCTCCAGTGAAACAAGTATCAATTCCTAGATTGGAATTGTGTGGTGCTGTTTTGTTAACGAAGTTGTTGATGGAGGTTGCAGCGGTTATAAAAGTTGACAAAGCTAATTTGCATGCCTGGACTGATTCTACCGTGGTTCTGGCATGGCTGAACAACCACCCGAATCGATGGAAAGTGTTTGTCGCCAATCGTGTCTCGGAGATTTTAACTCATTTAGACTCTCATAACTGGTCGCATGTTACTTCAAAGCAGAATCCTGCTGACATGGCTTCCAGAGGATTACGCCCCTCTGAACTTTTAAACGATCAGATGTGGTTTAAGGGACCTGATTTCTTACATGCAGAGGAAATAATTTATCAAAGATCAAGGGAGGAAATAAAAAGAGAAGAATCAGATCTCGTCAATAAAGAGAGGGTAATTCAAAGGTCTTTTCACACAACTGTGAAACCTCAGTGGGACAAGTTTTCGTCTTTGACACGTTTGGTTCGGGTTGTGGCTTACTGCAGACGGTTCTTGTATAATACAAAGAACAAAAGTAATAAAAGAAGTGGTTTTTTAACTACAGAAGAGTTGAAAGATACGTTGATGGTTATTATAAAACAAGATCAGGCTGAGAATTTTGAAAATGATATTGCGATTGTTAAAAAGGGTGCAACTTTGCCAAAGAGTAGCAGTTTGCGATTCCTAAACCCTTATTTAGATAATGAGGGCGTGTTGCGGGTTGGAGGCAGGCTTGCTCATTCACAGTTGGACAGGAATCGGAAACATCCAATTTTAATGCGAAAGGATTCGCATTTATCTTACTTGATTGTGGCTAATGCGCATAAGCAGACACTTCATGGGGGACCGCAACTGATGTTGTGTTGTTTGCAAGCCAAATATTGGATATTAGGGGCTAAGCAGTTAGTAAAGGCTTGTTTTCGAAATTGTATAACTTGTGCAAGGAATGCTGGTATTATACGATCACAATTGATGGGACAATTGCCTTCGGCACGTGTGACTCCTATGAGGGCTTTTAAGAATAGTGGAGTGGATTATGCGGGGCCAATTCTAGTACGGACGGCCAAGGGCCGAGGGCATAAATCGCAGAAAGCATATATATGCTTGTTTGTGTGCATGGCGACGCGTGCGGTGCACCTTGAGGTGGTGACGGAACTTACAACTGAAGGTTTTTTGCAAGCTTTCAAGCGGTTTGTTGCAAGGAGGGGGTATTGTTCGGATATTTGGAGCGATAATGGCACAAACTTTATTGGCGCAGCTAGCGAACTTAAAAAATTGTTTATCGCTGAGAAAAAATCAATGCTAGATGAGGCAGCAGAGGCTCTTGCAACAAACGGCGTTAATTGGCATTTCATCCCTTCAAGGTCCCCAAATTTTGGTGGCCTTTGGGAAGCAGGGGTGAAGTCTGTTAAACATCACCTGAAACGGGTTATTGGTCAATCTACACTGACGTTTGAAGAAATGTCAACAGTTCTGGCACAAGTAGAAGCATGCCTGAACTCAAGGCCACTGTCGTCACTTCCTTCTGATGAGAATGGTGAGGTATCGGTTCTCACACCGGGCCATTTTCTCGTTGGAGAATCATTGATTTCTCCACCAGAAAGAAATTATGAATCTGCTAACGTAGGATCCTTAAGAAGATGGCAGTATACACAGAAAATATTGCAGGACTTTTGGCGACAATGGTCTCAGGAGTACCTTATTAAATTTTATCATAGATATAAATGGTCTTCTTTGGGTCCACAGCCAAAAATTGGTGATGTTGTCGTAATAAAAGAGGATGGGCTACCACCATGCCAATGGATGTATGGCAGGGTGATTCAGACCCATCCAGGCTTGGACGATGTTGTGCGTGTTGTGACCTTGAAAGTTAAGAACGGTACTTTGAAAAGACCAGTGACCAAATTATGCCTTCTACCAATATCGGAATGAATTTTTGATACATTTATGTTTTACTTTATTTACAGTTAATTTCCGTGGTTAGTTATGAATGAGGGTCATGTTTTATTTTATTGTTGTTATAGTATGGTGTTCTATTTAACTCAGTCTAAAAACTCAGTATATAATGGCTTAAATGTACAACTTTAAGTTAAGATTCTTTATGTTTTGTTCTATCTTTGGTTATGGTAGGCGGTTTTTTGTTTTTTGTAAAGGACAATTGTCACTTTGTCCTTGGTAGGCGGAATGTATAATGCGGAGATTGATGTTGAGTCACCGACAGGTGGCGGTGAACAAACTGTCTTAATTTTTAGATCGCGGTATAGAGATTTTTTCTAATTACATGACCCCCCAACGAAGCCTTTGTTATAATATACACTTATACACTTATACCATAAAAAGAGTGTTTCATTTACCTAGCTATCACTCGGGGACTAGGTTCGTTCATAAGTAAATATCTATGTAAACATACATGGAGAGAAGTTTGCTAAACCTTAAAATAAAATACAGGATAAGACTGACAAAAATTAGGAAAAGAACAAAAGTAATAGCACCATATCAATATAAAAAATCCCTTATGTTTTAAATAAATAGATTGACCTGTCAGTGTAGGGACACCTATCGTACACCTACCGTACACCTTACCCTCACCCTACCACCACTTACCTACCACTTACCCTTAATAAATAAAAATAATGATAATTTCACCTCTTATTTCATTATACAGGTACACTGATTCATTTATTACAAATGTAAGTTTGTAATCCGATATACTGGGTGTCCAAAAAGGGTGTTGGCAGTTTATATACGAAAATCATAAATGAAAAATATATAATTTCATAATTTTATTACTATTTGCAAAAAGTACATACAATGGAAAGTTTACGACGAAAAAATTATGTTGTCCAAATGACGTCCATTACGATTTTGACACTCTTCAAGTTGTGGCCGTAAATTGCCTAAGACATGTTCACATAAAACGTTAGTGATTTTTGTTATTTCACTTGCAATATTGTTTTTCAATTTGGTGGCAACACCAAATAATAATTTTGACAATTTAGCTGTCAAATGGTTACTTCTTCCCGCCTTTCTGGCATGCTTGTATCGGCTCTCTGTGCTAGAATTATTAAAGTGCAATTATTCTATTTCATTCAATAGCGAACTCTGTGAAACTACAAAAAAGGTGTTTTACTGTGCTCGACCCCCTGGAAAATAATAACATAAATTACAGTCCACTTCCTTAATCTCTGAGTTACCGAGGCCTTGGTGTACAAGTGCACATTTGGTCTTTCGAGCCAAAAAAGGGTATATCGTTTTATTTGTATGTTTTGTAACACCATCCATCTAGAACTTGCTAGTGATTTGAGTACCGAGACTTTCCTCGCTTGTTTCAAGCGCATGATAGGAAGACGCAATCGACCCAGCGACGTCTACTGCGATAATGGAGCAAGGAGCCAATTAGATGAAATGTGTTAGGTATGAGTACATACCTACGCCTCTTTGCCTCTTTGGCTGTTACTGGCCACTTATATTTGAATTATTTTTAGAATGAAAGCTTGTCAGAAGAAAAAGGAGCACATTTTGTTTAGATCTCGGTATCGGAACTTTGTATATGATAAAACTAATAACTAAAATATATCCAAATTATATTCAAATTACCAGACGTTTCAGTTATAACCCGCTCCACCGCCGCAAAATGTATCGCCTACACGCCTCGCAGGGGCACCAAAATCAAGTCTGTAACTTCGCTTCAGAGCGCGGTATATCTTTTCATTTCATTCCTGGTTACAGCCCGATTTTTGGTGGACTTTGGGAGAGTGGCGTCAAAAGTATGAAGTGTCATTTAAAGCGCGTCGTTGGTAAGGCGTTGCTCACCTATGAGCAGCTAAACACAGTTTTGGTCGAAATAGAGGGCATTTTAAATTCTCGTCTGCTCACTGCTTTGACAGCTGATCCAGATGATTTTTCATATTTATCACCTGGACATTTTCTTACGGGAGCTCCGCTCCACTCACTTCATCTCCGGAACGCGATTTAACTGACACTAATATGAATTTGCTTAAATTTTGGTCTATTACAATTAATATGAGACAATGTTTTTGGAAATACTGGACTAAACATTATTTAAATATTATGTTGCAGAGCCGACCTAAGTGGCTGAATGTAAACCCCAATGTAACTATTGGCAGCTTGGCAATTTTACGAGGTGATAATACTCAACTTTTGCATTGGCCTATGGCACGTGTAACTAACGTTTTTCCGGGGAAAGATGGGATTGTTCGCGCGGTGGAAGTGCAAACTGCCAATGGTCACAAACATAATAGATCTGTAACAAAAATTTGTGTGCTACCTATTGAAAATTAACTATAGTATATTATGTGGTATTTGCTACTTGCATAGTATAATATAGTAATTATTTTTATAACTTGATAGACAAGTAAGGTTTAGGTAAATAACCTAAGTTAGTTATAAGTTAATTTGCTTACTTATAGGAATGTTTTCAGAAGGCTAGTAAAGGTATGTTCTACTTTATAGTTTTCTTTTGTTCTGTTAAAACGATTTTGTAAACGTTTTTGGCTTTCGTATTATAAATAAGAATAAAAAGCTAAAATATTATATATAGTGCAGTATAATATAACTTTACATAGTTTGTTTTAGGTAATTAGTTTCTATAAATACCTAGCTATATAGCTAATATCATTTCTTATTTTAAAACAAATAAGTTTTGTGTCTCATAAGATATTTTCTAAAATTGTAATTTAGTTTGTTTTTTCATGCAAGGCAGGTGTCTTAAAAATTAAACATTGTACTCGTTTTTCTATATCGTTTATAGTAAAATGTATGTAGTTCTTGTTTTTACATATTTTTCTTGCCTACAACTTATTAATAAAATTAAGTTAGTAAGTAAATAGGTATTTTTTATATACTTGAAAATACATAAGCAATATTTTTTAGTAACAATTCAGTACTGTGTAATTTTGTAGAGGTAACATGGGACAGTTGTTGTTATTATCCTTTTACATGTTTTTAATTTAAAATTGTTTTTCTAAATTCTTGGGCCCCCAACTTATGGTAGCAACACCAAATAATAATTTTGACAATAGCTGTCAAATGGTTACTTCTTCCCGCCCTTCTGGCATGCTTGTATCGGCTCTCTGTGCTAGAATTATTAAAGTGCAATTTATTCTATTTCATTCAATAGCGAACTCTGTGAAACTACAAAAAAGGTGTTTTTACTGTGCTCGACCCCCTGGAAAATAATAACATAATTACAGTCCACTTCCTTAATCTCCGAGTTACCGAGGCCTTGGTGTACAAGCGTACACAATTGGCTAAGAGTTGACAACTTATTTATGTAAACCTTACTCTTTAGGTAACCCCATAAAAAATAATCAAGTGGACTTTAGTCCGGGCTCCTAGGGGGCCATTTAAAGTTCCCGTTTATTGAGATAACTCTTTCTGGGAATAACTCATTCAATGCTTCAATAGAAGACCTTCTACTCGTGTGACATTTGGCACCGTCCTGCTGAAAAAATGTTGCCGAATTATAACCTCTAAATTCCTGTAAAGATGGTGCAAAAAAACTTTCAATCATGTTACAATATCTGTCCGCGTTAACTGCAAGTGCATGTCCCCTACCGTCTTCAAAGAAATAGGGGCCGATTATGCCCTTGGCGGACATTGCTGCCCACACTACCACTTTAGGGCTGTGAAGTGGACACATATGCTTATAACGAGGATTTTTATCACACCAATAGCGACAGTTTTGTTTATTGACATGGACATTTAAACGGAAATTTGCTTCATCGCTAAACAAGACATTGTTGAAGTTGGTAAAGCGCGCAAACATCTCCTGAACAAAATTTTGCCGCTGTTCATAATCTGTGGGTTTTAATTCTTGCACTAATTGAATCTTGTAAGCACGTAAATGCAAATCCTTCTTTAAAATCAGATGCAATGTTGATTTTGTAATGTTTACGGATTGACTTCGCTTTCGCAGTGATAGTGAGGGATCTTGCCTTACCGACTCGTGAACTTCTTGAATAATTGCAAGTTGCCTTATTTCTCTCGGACGTCCGCAATCAAAGTTTTTTAAAGTTGACCCTGTAGCCTCAAATGTCTTAATCCATTTTCTAATGATATTCGCACTGGGAGATAAAGAAATGTCCCGTATATTGAATTGCGCGCGATAGAAGCGGCGAGCTGTTATTATCGAATTATTTTTTTGATAATAAACTTGTACACAAAATGCACGCAGAGCTCCGATATACGAATCCATTGCAACTAAATTTCCAATAAATGCCACGTATGACATTATATATTTTTTTGTTATCTACCCTCATTAAGACGATTTATTGATATTTAAAAGTGCAAATACCCTTTTTGGACACCTTGTATTTGTATGGAATTACAAAGTTATTTATGCAGTTGATGTATCTAGAAAACTGGACCAAAATTGTAAAATATTTTATTTTTCCTTGATTTATAAATTAAACACTAATTTTATTCTAATTTGAAGCTTCTATGTCTGTAAGAAGTGCCTTAGAGTTTTGATGATCGGTCAGTCAGTGAGTGAGTGAGTAAGTGACAAAATTAAGAAACTTTGACTAATTATAATTCTTAAACTACTGGTTCAAATTGAACGAAATTTGAAATGTACCGTGTTTAAACAATGTTTGCTTGGTTACTGAAAATTCAAGCTTCTAGTTTTATCCACAATGAAGTTATAGGGAGGTCCAAAATGGCCTGAACTGCTTCAAGAAAAGGATGGTACGGCCGTGCCTCTTTTTTGCTCGACTTGGTGGGGGCACTGCCGCGTGCCCCCAGATTCCCTATAGTCCGTATCACGACGTTATACTTATTACCACTTTGATATAAATATTATAGTTCGAGCCTTTCAGTAGGAACGTTTATGATGGATGATGAAGATTATTTCATAACAGTAGGTCAGTTAGGAAAAAGAAGGCGTAGCGTGCATTTAACTTGCAGTGACCGGTCATAATACATTGCGCAGTAGGTATAAAATAATGGGAACCTGACCTTTACTTTCCAGCAGCGCAACAGAAGACATCGGTTCTCTCTACGCTAAAGTCTACTAGTCTACTAACGAAGACTTGGGAGCCAATTTTATTTACGCTAACATGCCAAATTGTGAGTGAAGGCTTCAAGTCTGGCACAAAAACTTTTTCTTTTTTTATTTCTTTTCTCTTCTTTCCTTCCATGCGCACTATTCGCACACATATTTTTCTTGTTTGGAGAGAAAAATCTTCGCAATATTGTGGTGAAAACTTGGCGCGGCGGCAAAGTTATTTTCACAAATACTTTTATTAATTTATACGAGTCTTGTGAGAAAAAATTGTGTAAATTACTTTTGCAACGTTCTGTTTGTACAGTTGTTTAGTTTATAAGATGTTTAGTTTGTTAAGGTCACGTTGTTAAAGTTATACAGTATGTTGAAGTTTAGTTTATTAGGGTTGTTGTAGCAAACTGAACAACATTACAAATTGAAGCCGTATTTAAATTTTTGTTCATTTCGCATATACTGTGATAGGTCCTTGTATCAACCAGTAAGTGATAAACTTATTGGGAACTGTCATTTATACAGTTATATACCCGATATAAGCAAAAATAAAAATAGGTCAAAAAATATTCAATGTAAGAATAGACATCCACAAAATTATCTAAAACTATAAAAAAATTAAAGACTTTGCAGCACTAAGGAATGCAAACAGCATTATTATTGTTATTATTAAAGCTCGGTATTCATACACCAATCCCAAGGTCTAGTACCTCAGAGGAAATGCTCGCTTCGCTCCGACGCGCGTCAAAAATCTTAAAATTAAATTTAAAAAATACAAAATTCCTTTATTCGTCTTTGGGCGCATTCCGAATCAGACTTTCACTGTCCGCGATCAGAAAAGCAAAAAAATGTATGGCTGACAGTGATTCGGAACGCGATTACGGGTGCTTTGATCGATTTCAGCGCGTTTCGGAACGCAGGGTTTGTCTAGTACGATCCACACCTTCCGATCCTTCGTCCTAAATCGGAAATCCTCATTCTCTACACACTGTCCCACGTCCTAACTATACTTATGGCATCGTAAAAATGCCGTCCTGACAGTTGTCATACACGTACAATTTTTCTTGTCTCTTTTGAACCCATTTGGTTTTCATATTTCCTGCCTGCTGTCAGAACGGCATTCTTACGATGCGTTCTGAGGCGCGCTGAAATCGATTAAAGCACCCGCAATCACGTTCCGAATTGCGCCCATAGTAGGGCACATTCCGAATCAGGCTTTCAGCGCTGTCAGCGATCAGAAAAGCAAAAAATCGTATGAGTTTTGACAGCTGACAGTAATTCGGAACGTGATTACGGGTGCTTTAATCGATTTCAGCGCGTATCGGAATGCAGGGTATAGGACCTGTTGCCTTATACCCTGCGTTCCAAGACGCGCTGAAATCAATTTTAGCGCACTTAAAACGCGTACCGAATTACTGTCAGCAGGCAAAACACAAGTCTGATTCGGCATGCGCCCACAATCCAATCGCTGACGGTGGCCGTCTGGCGGCGCTGACAGTTTGTTTTTTTTTTTTTTTTTTTTTTATTTTAGAGACAAACAGTCAAATGCTTAAATAATTACACAAGTTAATAAATGTAAACCTACAGTCCCCTATATTTATACATAAAAATAGGTTTCAAAGTTAAATTTTTACAGAATAAAACCATACTTTTGAGAAAGCAAACCAAATACCTACTATGTAAAATTTTATAGAAAACAAAAACATACTTTTTAAAAGATTTAGGAAGCCGAATCAGTGAGGCAGTCAAGAGTCTGTTTCTTAAAAGTATGTATAGATGAGGAAAAAATATCAGCATTGGATTCATGCAGCAATTCATTGTACAGACTACACGCACGTCTAACAAAACTGTTCTTGGCATAACATGTCTTGGCTGGAGAGATAAAGAACAAATTCTTTTTACGACAGCTTCTTTCATGAATGAATGAATGAATATACTTTATTGCACACACAGAAATAATAAATGACAGAGTGGAAGTAAGAACAGGTAGTCATGTACAGTTAGGCGGCCTTATTGCTTCGTAGCAATTTCTTCCAGGCAACCTTTGGATACAGGAGACTATAAAGTAACGCGGAATAGTGCAAGTATACCGTATAAACTACAAAATGTAGTTGTATACTAAATAATCTATACTAAATAACCTACATGAAATATATACCTACAATAACATACATATTAATAAACATACATAATAATAAGTACTTACATACTATATAACTACATAAAAACGATATATATATAAATATTATATAGATTTATGACGGACTCAAAGTTTGTACCTGCCTAGGGAAACACTAAAATGGAGTAGGCACCTATCTACACTAGGAGACAGAAAGGAAGTGGGCTTTCAGACGGTTTTTAAACGCGTCAATAGACGGGGCACGTCTTATGGTCGGAGGGAGCGAGTTCCATAGCCTTATGGCTTGGACGGTAAAGGAATTAGTGTAGAAGTGAGTACAGTGAATGGGCATAGTAAGAGACAGATCTAGGGAGGAGCGTAGAGTGCGATCAAGGGCGAGAGAACGAAATTCAAATCTTTCTTTGAGATATGACGGGGTAGAAGGGATAAAGAGTATAGAATAAAGAAGAGATAGAACATGAGAGTCCCTCCGACGACGAATAGGGAGCCAGTGTAATTTAGCACGGAAATATGACACATGGTCATACTTCCTGAGATTAAAGATAAACCTAATACAGACGTTGACGACTTTCATTTTGGCGAGCCACACGGAAATTGATTTTTTGTAGTAGTGAGGGGGTATCGACATAGTTATTAATGATTTTAAATAAGAACGTGGCATCACAGAGATGATTTGAAAGTGATTTAAGCGCGTATCGGAACGCGTCCTTACACTGTCCGATTTCTTCCGATATGTCGGATAGGACGGTGTAGGATCGGAAGGTGTGGAGCTTTTTAACACGAGATGGTCGCTGGCTGACCCCGGTCATAATCCCCTGCGTTCCGAGACGCGCTGAAATTGATTTAAGCACCCGTAATCGCGTTCCGTCAACTGTCAAAACACATAAATGGCTTTTCTGATCGCCGACAGCGCTGAAAGTTTGATTCAGAATGCACCTACCATTTTGCGACTTATCAAACAAAATATTATTTTCCTCTAAATATGATATCTTCAATAAGAATATATTTATTTACAGCATACACTATACAACATACAAAAATAAAACAGACAGATGGATGAAATGTTTTGATGTTTGCTGCTGCTGCATGCAAGTGAATAGGTAGCCTTTTTATGTGGTTCTTGTTTATGGCCCTGTGTCTGTCTGTCATTCATCGATGTTCGTCAATGTCAAAAAAAAGGAAAAGCGTTTCGCATTTCGCGTCGTTCGTGTGATTTTTGTTTTGGACAGCAATTAGTATTTATTTTGTCGTACAATTCCGTTCAATACAACCCTTTTAAGAAAATGGCAGATTCTGCTGCAATGGATGTAAGCAAAATGAAGGTAATCGATCTACGCAAAGAGTTGAAATCACGTGGACTTCAAAGCACCGGTGATAAGGCGGAATTAGTGGCGAGACTCCAGACAGCTTTATCCCAGGACGCACAGGATGAGCACGCAGACATCAACTTGGATTCAGATGAGATAGATTCTGATGGAGTGCTGGACGAGGACGAAAAGAGTTCACACGACTTATTGGATGATTCTGCTGTGGAATCCATCAACGAGGATTTGGCGCTTGAAGAGCAGCCAACGGTAGCTCTGCCGATTGATTTGAAATCAATAAATGAAGTAAAGCCACACCGTACATTAAAACGCAAAATCACTATGAGTGAATCTACTAAAGAAAAATCTCCAGACTTCAAAGCAGTCGAAAATAAGGAAGCTGTTGCAAAGAAAATTGTGCTAAATAGGTCTAGTTCCACCAATTCCATGACCGTTGCGCCAACCGCTGAGAAAACTGAAGATTCTTCAGCTACACAAAGTTCCAAAGATGACCATTCTTCTAAAGAGAGTAATAAGATTAAAATTGCTGCTGACATGGACATCAAAACCCGTTTAGAGCTGAGAGCGAAACGCTTTGGTTTGCCCATTAAGATTAGTGACACAGACAGGAAGGAAGCCCGTAAGCAAAGATTTGGGCAAACTACAGTCAAAAATCCTATTTTGCCAGGTGATTTTGACAGCAATTTGGAAAAGCTCAAAAAAAGGACTGAAAGATTTGGGCAGTCGGTATCAAAAATCATGGCTCAAGTTGAAAATAAAGAAAAACTTGAAAAACGCAAAGCAAAATTTGGAACTGTTAAATGAGACTCGCAGTACTTAGTGTTGACAAAAGTTTATGACATTTAATTATTATATATAGTAAAACTTCACATCACTCTTTGTATGACCATCGTGAATCTGTGGCTAAGCTATCAACTATTACTAATCTGCTAAAAAACTCATGGGTTTTGCTGTAGTTATATATCGATTATGAACACAAAATTCTCATGTGTTGACTGTAGTTATATCTCGATTATGAATACAAAATTGTCATGGGTTGACTGTAGTTATATCTTGATTATGAACACAAAACTCTCATGGGTTTACTCTAATTATATCTCTATTATGAACACACCAGAGACTTAGTGCTTTTGCATTATTTGGATAGACTTCACTTTTGATATTTGGTTTTGGTATTATTCTCAACAGACTTCAATCATAGAAACCAAAATAAATGCTTCCTCCATGTCATTGATATTTATGGTCCAGGTCACGTGCTTGTTTTTTAGTTGTTGATCTAATAAACAAGCAAGTGACATGGATCATATAACTGGAATAATAAATTATATTTATTCACCTCTGTATAAGTGAATAATTGGTTTTATTAATAAAAATAAATATTTAATATTATTTGTTTTTTTTTTTTTATTCCACCCAGAATCGAAAACTGTTCTGTACAGACATATAGGTGTATTATTTCGAGGTTTACAGGATTTTCGATAAAGTGGTTAGAGACAAAATAGGAATGCTTCAGCTCAGTTAAAAACAAAAAGACCGCTTTTATTTTTCAGTTTGTAATAAAGGATTTATTTTACAATTTTTACTTCAATTTACGCCTAACTTAAAAATACATTTATTTATTAGCATTCATACTTTTAGAAAGAAGGACCATAAGTTTTTGAGAGACAGGATAGATGTGGGATGTCGTCGCATCGTCGTTCACAGATCGCGACGTGAGATCGTGAGATCGTGAGGTCGCCCGCGCCGACGCCGGTCCTACAACACGTCCGGGGGGGCCTGCTTGTTCTTCAGGTATCGAAACATTTTCCTGTGGATGTATTACATTGTATTTTATATTAATTAATAATGAAATAAGTTTTAGTTCACGCTCATCCTTACTAATATTATAAACGCGAAAGTTTGTATGTATGGATGGAAATTTGTTACTCTTTCACGTAAAACTGAATGGATTGGGATGAAATTTGGAATAGAGGTAGTTTGTACCCTGGATTTAGCACATAGTAGGGTCCTTTTTACGGGAAAGTCTTATTCCCACGGGAAAATCTTACACAACGCGGGCGGACCGCTAGTGTTATACTGAAGGAAGGTGTCTACAAGTTATTGTTTAATTTAAATGATTATTAAGGACAGGCAGCATATCTTGCTGATAGGTCCTATACAGTGTTGGTTATTATTTATTTATTATTATTGTTTGTTTTCTTCAGTTTAAATTAAATTATAATGAGTAAGATTAACACGCGCACTGTATAATATCACAGTTCTTATTAATTTTACACCAATTGTCCATTCTGATTTTAAAAGCGTTTACTGATGGCGCGGAGACAACATCCTGTGGGAGTTTATTCTACACAGATACCACTATGTTAGTTAAGAGGTGATAGGCAACATTAGCATTAGAGTGTGAACGGTTGAGTTTTAAGTGATGTCCTCGCTGAAATTGTGAGCACTTCATCGTAAATATTTCCTTTAACGGTTTAGCTTACTAGGAGCCACCTGCCCCTGCAGTAATGTAAACCTGTTAAAGAATAAACATTTTTTTTTATTTTTTTTAACGGTAGGTTGTATTTGTCTGCGAGTATTTTTTAAGTTTCGATTAGATCTCCTCATTCTTCTCTGTTTCAGGGTAGGCAGCTGAAGAATCTTTAGTCTTTCTTCATAGTATTTCTTCCGTAGATTATATGGGATTTTAGTAGCTTTTCTCTGTACACTTTCACAGATCTAAGTGGTGTAATAACATACTATGGAAATAAATAATTTTGACTCTGATTTTTCAAGTAAGTCAATATCTTTAATAAAGTAAGGATTCCACACCTGAACTGCATACTCGAGCAACGGTCTTACATATGTCTTATAATTTTTTTATGAAGACATCTGGGCCCCGTTTCACGAAGCATCAAGTTACTAGCAACAAGCTACAATTTGATATACATTGCGTAGTCAATTCGCCTGAACTGAAGCCCTTATCGTTTTCTCTAATCATCTACGCAATGTACGTCGAATTGTACTTGTAAATTGTAACTTGTAGCTTCGTGAAACGGCTCCCAGATGTCTGTTATGAACAGAATTATTCTGTTGTGTTGTGTTGAAATGAGCGTCTTATAACATACAAGAATGAGTTAGCTTATTTAACAATAGCATTAATGTGTTCACTCCATTTAAGGTCTTTCGTGATAAGCACCCCAAGATCCTTTTGCGAATTGGTTGCTGCAATGGTTTTTTGTTCTATAGTACAGCTGAATTGGGGGTTGTTAAAAACAGTCCTCGAGCACGGCGAGCAGAGCGCGCGTCATCTCACGAGGACGCGGTGCCCACACGCGGTGTATGTATACGCACCACAGCGAGTGCGGCGCGTGGCCCCAATCCTCGGGCACGGCGAGCAGAGCGCGCGTCATCTCACGAGGACGCGGTGCCCACACGCCCACACGCGGTGTATGTATACGCACGGAGACAAATACAAAGAGGAGCTGCCCTAAGACGTTTTCTATATGATAGCGGGGGTCGCCATTGGGAGGGGGTGCGGTGAGATGAAGTTCTGCTAACCATCTAGCGGTCAATAGCAAAACTAGCTTTGCAGCTAGACACTAATGAACCGTACTTAATTTTGCTATTACACACAAGATGGTTCTGTTCGTTAGTTCGTTACGCTGTATAATGTTGCCAGGCAAGTGAAAAAACAAAAAATTCGGTCGTTTTTATTGTAGGATTACCTTATACGAGCAATTGTGATATACTGGCCCATTTAGATGGGTCAGTATGGGTAACTCTGAAACTATAAGACATAAAAAGATCTGATAAGAAGATCTCTTACTTATCCTGTAAATTTAAGTGTGCAATAAAGAATATATATATAAAAAGATCTGTTCAATTTTGACACGGGATTTCACGTAAGTCCTTTATCATCATCACTTACTTACTACCAAGTATAAGGAAACATCCTTGCCCAAAATGTGATATTTTGATGTCATGTATTCAATTATAAATATTGAGTAAGTTCATCAATATTATCTGCATTATTTAATCGTATGCTACAAAAATAAATATTGTATACAAATATATTTTTTTAGATTCCGTATCTGGCCACCCAGTTTACTATACAAAATACATGAATGAATGAGCATGAATGAAACAGGTCATATAACCTTCTACAGTCAAGAAGTTATTCTACTTGGCGATAGATGGCGTTGTTATTGCCGAACTTTCTCGAAGGAATAAATTACGAGCGTTAAAAATTGCTTTAAAAAAATACATACGAGTGGAATTATGTCTTTTTTTCGTTAGAAATAGTTGTATTACTCGTACTGTTGCACGATACAACACAGCACATAATTTTTGCGTCACTAATTTCAATTAAAATGGTTGTAATCAAACCAAGTCATATTCGTGTCGTATCCATAAAATCCAATGTAACACTGACAGAAGCGACGCCTGGTGGTTAATAGCTAGTAGTAAGAGTACTTAGTCCGCTATGAGACGGGCCTAAGTTGCTTGTGGCACCTCCTCTTTGTATTTGTCTCCGTGTGTATACGCACCACAGCGAGTGCGGCGCGTGGCCCCAATCCTCGGGCACAGCGAGCAGAGCGCGCGTCATCTCACGAGGACGCGGTGCCCACACGCCCACACACGGTGTATGTATACGCACCACAGCGAGCGCGGCGCGTGGCCCCAGTCCTCGGGCACGGCGAGCAGAGCGCGCGTCATCTCACGAGGATGTGGTGCCCACACGCCCACACGCGGTGTATGTATACGCACCACAGCGAGCGCGGCGCGTGGCCCCAGTCCTCGGGCACGGCGAGCAGAGCGCGCGTCATCTCACGAGGATGTGGTGCCCACACGCCCACACGCGGTGTATGTATACGCACCACAGCGAGCGCGGCGCGTGGCCCCAGTCCTCGGGCACGGCGAGCAGAGCGCGCGTCATCTCACGAGGACGCGGTGCCCACACGCGGTGTATGTATACGCACCACAGCGAGCGCGGCGCGTGGCCCCAGTCCTCGGGCACGGCGAGCAGAGCGCGCGTCATCTCACGAGGACGCGGTGTATGTATACGCACCACAGCGAGCTCGGCGCATAGCCCCAGTCCTCGGGCACGCCGAGCAGAGCGCGCGTCATCTCACGAGGACGCGGTGCCCACACGCCCACACGCGGTGTATGTATACGCACCACAGCGAGCGCGGCGCGTGGCCCCAGTCCTCGGGCACGGCGAGCAGAGCGCGCGTCATCTCACGAGGATGTGGTGCCCACACGCCCACACGCGGTGTATGTATACGCACCACAGCGAGCGCGGCGCGTGGCCCCAGTCCTCGGGCACGGCGAGCAGAGCGCGCGTCATCTCACGAGGACGCGGTGCCCACACGCCCACACGCGGTGTATGTATACGCACCACAGCGAGCGCGGCGCGTGGCCCCAGTCCTCGGGCACGGCGAGCAGAGCGCGCGTCATCTCACGAGGACGCGGTGTATATATACGCACCACAGCGAGCGCGGCGCATAGCCCCAGTCCTCGGGCACGCCGAGCAGAGCGCGCGTCATCTCACGAGGACGCGGTGCCCACACGCAGTGTATGTATACGCACCACAGCGAGCGCGGCGCGTGGCCCCAGTCCTCGGGCACGCCGAGCAGAACGCGCGTCATCTCGCGCGGGCTCACGGGGGCGGTGCCCACGACGCATGAGACCAGCACGCAGCGGGCCAGCGGACACGGCGCCTGCAAACGAGTTCACACTTCAAAAGTTGTCTTTACAGAAGAAAAAACTAACTGACCGACTGACAGATCAACGCAGAGACGAAACTAGTCCTACTACTGCTGGGTTCAGAAACTTGAAAGAATAGTACGTCTTAGGTCGACGACGCGACGTAGGCGAGCACAGAAACAATAAGGAACAGGGAAGGTTGAAGGCATACACGAAAACCACGATGACAAAGTCTCGGGAACAATGTTAGTTCAACAATAGTACATTGTTATACGAGGGGTGAAAGTAAAGGGCCCTAATAGTTCGAGGCACTGAATAAGTCTTTAACCAGAGGTATATATAGCTAGCGGCAAACTTCTTGAGTAACGAGTCTCTTTGGTGGTGCGGTGCGGGACGAGGAGGCGGGGCGCGCTAATTACCATGGCAACACGCACAGGATTGGTTGGTCAGTTGACGACGTCCCGCTGTCTCTTGTGTACACTCGCGTCCAGTGATTACGTGCAGATTTTGTTGAGTTTTTGGTTATAATTTCGTTAACTTTGTTGTTGTTAATTTTTTTGTTATTTTATTCGTTGACTTTTGTGGTTTTTGTATTATGGTTTCAACATAATGGAAGACATTACTATCCTCTCTGTTGATGACGATGATTATCAGTAGCACTGTACTTATAAGTTTTGAATAAATATGTTCTTACACTTTTTTTTATTCATTACCATAGTCTCCTCACTTTAATAATACCAATTACTGTTATTTATGTTATATAAAAAAATACTTGAGGCCAAAAAATCTTTCCATACAAATTAGCCGATTAGCTAATCGATTAACTACGAGAAGTATTTTTTTTTCATATTTCAACTTATTTTATAGTCGGGCCACGTTATGAAGCGACTTTTGAAGTTTCATGTACTTACCAAAGAACGATAACCTTGTACCAGCGTACAAATAAAAAACAAGAAAAGAAACACTTTTGAAGCATACTTCTTAGATATAATCAAAGACCATACCAATATTTGCTAAAATTTTCGAAACAGCTATGCGTATAAGACTTGATAACTACATAAATAAATTTGATATTATTAGACATGAATAATTTGGATTTCAAAAGGGTAAATCTACGACATTGGCAGCTTATACTCTGATTTCAAATGTTACTGAATTTATAGACAAAAAAATACCAGTATCTGTATTGTTCTTCGACATGATTAGAGCTTTTGACTTCGTCAGCCATGAATTATTGATACGTAAGTGCGAAGCATATGGTATACGTGGACAGGCAGTTAATTGGCTAAAAAGCTATTTACAAGACCGATCGCAATATGTCGAAATAAATAATTTGGATATTTACCACAGAGAACATATTTATAAATCTTGCACTGACTTCAACAGAGTTGGTGTTCCACAGGGTAGTATGCTGGGTCCTCTGTTGTTCTTGTTGTATATCAACGACCTTCCTACTACCATCAAACACCAGTGTATCCTATTTGCTGACGACATATCTGTGGTGGTTCCGTGTAAAGATACTGATAGTTATGCTTCTGACACTAATAGTACAGTTAAAGATGTGGTTGCTTGGCTTAATCATAATAACTTACATGTTAATCTTAATAAAACTACTTTCATTCAATTTAACAACCGACGTCAGAAGAGTAACATCCATATTACGTACAACCAAATTGACATAAAGGAAAGTAAATGTGTTCCTTTCCTAGGTATTGCCTTGGATGACCTTTGCTCATGGAAAGAACATATCGAAAAAGTTTGCGGGAAAATTTATAGGTTTGCATTTGTTTTATGGCGAATTGGTAAAACTGTTAACCGTAAGTCAGCCCTGCAGACTTACCACGGTTATGTCGCATCAGTCCTTAGATACGGCATCGTCATTTGGGGCAATTTCCGTGCATCTAAATTTTTATTTTTATTTTATTTTATTTATAAAGACAAACAGCCACATACATAAATTATTCAACAAAGTCTATACTAGTTGAAAGCCTTCAGTCTTCTGTATTTAACAAAATTGTACATCTCTAATTATTTATACAATGGTATGAAAAAAACCAGTAACTAATCAGTGCATGAAATTTTTTGCATGACACATTTCTTAAAGACAGAAAATGATGGGCAAAACATGTCTACTTCAGCTAAATTGTCATTATAGAGACGGCAAGCACGCTTAAGAAAACTATTATTAGTATAACACGAATTAGAAGATGAAATTGTAGACAAATTCTTTTTTTACAACATGCACGTTCACATCTACGAGGCACTCTAAAGTTGATATTTTTCAATAAATCTGGGGTCTCAGTTAAACCATTTAATATCTTATAAAGCATACAAATGTCAATATAATCGTTGGATTTTGTGCCTTTCAGCAGATAAATTATAATCACAATAATTATGTCCAGTTCTGTAGTCAAGCGCTTTAACAAACTTCCTCTGTATGCGTTCCAGTCTGTCAATATGAATTTTGAAGAAGGGATGCCATACTGAACATGCAAACTCTAATCGACTGCGAACGAAACTATTATACAGAACTTTATAGGTTGAAGAGTTTTTAAAAGGTTTTCCTACTCTTAATATAAAACCTAATTGTTTGAAGGATTTTTTTAAAACAGTATCCAAATGTGGCACAAATGTTAGTTGAAAATCCATTATTACACCTAAATCACGTATTTGACTAACTCTCTTCAGACTAGTATTGCACAACTTATAATCATATAAAATTACTTGTTATTTCCTAGTAAAACTAATTACACTGCATTTGTCAGGGTTTAAAAATAAATTATTCTCATTACAAAAACTTTCAAAATTAGTGAGGTCCATTTGCAAATCCCTACAATCATTATTGTTGCGTATAATTTTAAATATTTTTGCATCGTCCGCATAAAGCAAGACGTTGGAATTTTGTAGGTTTTGAGTAATATTATTAATATATAGAATAAATAAGAGGGGGCCTAGATGGGAACCCTGGGGAACCCCTGAACAAATAGATTTATAATCAGAGCAGAACCCACCTATAACCACAGCCTGACTACGGTTTGTAACATAGGATTGGATCCAGCGCAGGAGGTCACCATGTATACCGAGACGCCAAAGCTTCAACAACAACAGATTATGACTGATTTTATCAAAGGCCTTGGCAAAATCGGTATACACGGCGTCAACCTGGCATTTGTTATCGAGAGCATCCAAAATAATTTCTGTAAAATTTAAAAGATTAGTGTCTACACTACGACCCCTATAAAACCCATGCTGGCTAGGAGCAACATATCGACGCACAGCAGCAGACAACTGATCAGTAACAATCTGTTCGAGTATTTTACCAAACTGACTCAATTTAGAGATAGGTCTAAACTTCTCAATGTCGTTACTGATTGGACCCTTAGGAATTGGTGTGATCCATGCCTGTTTCCATATATCTGGGACATGACCGTCTGTTAAAGACTTCAAAAACAATAAAGTTATAGGCAGTGATAAAGATTTTGCACACTTAACAATAAAAATAGGATGTATGCCGTCCGGCCCAGCACCCTTATTTTCATTTACAGATTTTAAATATTTAAATACAATACTCTTAGTTATTTCTACACTAGACATACTCAATACCGCATCAGGGGATTCCTGCAGACTATCCAAATCTAATGGACCTTGATTCGGACCTTGATTCTAAATAGAGCATTCATAGCACAAAAGCAATACGTTCGGGCCATTTGCAATGTAAAGCCTAGAGTCAGCTGCAAACCCCTCTTTAGGAAATTAAAACTATTAACCTCGCCTTCTTTATACATTTACGAGGCCTGCAATTTTGTCAAATCAAATTCAGTTCTTTTTGAGAGAAATGACGCTGACCCTAGGTATAACAGAAGGCACCCTAGTAAACTTATAATTCCTTCGGCACATACTAAATTGTTCAGCAACAACTGTCATGCCATGTGTGTGAGAATATTCAATAAACTGCCTGAAAAAATGAGTGTTACCAATCAGATTGTTTAAAACAAAGTTGCACAATTGGCTCATTGAACAAGCATTCTACTCTGTCAAGGAGTTTATTGACATGAATGACATAATAATGGAATAATATTAATAGATACTCTGACATTGAATTAATTTGATTGTAATTAATTAATTGTGATGCATTATTATTATTATTGTTTAAATTCATGATTCAATTCAATTTTATTGTTAATTAAGTTATGTTTAATATTAAGTGTTTGTGATATGACATATACTGTAGAATTGTAAGTAGACTTTTATAATCATGCATGTATTATTTAGGTATGTTTAACATTCGTATGCCTCAGTCAGGCGAAATATGTGATACTTATGCTCTTTATGTACAACCTTTCATGTTACCATATTTCAAACGAATAAATAAATTACTATATTGAAGAACTTTAAATTTTAGACTACTTCTATGATAAATTACAGCTGCTATGTGAGCGCAACAATTTAAAAAAGTTATAACAAAAATATTAGACCGACACGTAAAAGTTACATCGGCCGTAATATATTTTTTTAAATTCCCAGTGTTGTCACTATCAGTACCGTGAGTACGCTCAAGAGTTACTTTTGAGTATAGGTATTTTGTTATCTATCATGGTTGCGATTGTGTAGGGTGCATCGGCGTCTTTTGTACTTAAAATTCTGAGAAAAGATAATTAGTTATTCCGTGTAGTCTTGTTAATGTTTCGGTTCAGTCAGTCAGTCTTTCGTTTTCGTGCGCAGTGGCTACATGTGTTTTTTTCGATTTCTCAAAGTATTATTTTACGGTTCGGCTCTCTTTTGGACTCTGATCCTGCTTTTTTTTTAAATACCTTAAATTTTTTCACTTATCTATGTTTTTTTCTGTTAATAGCATATTTAGTAATTTTTTTCTAATTATAGTTCTAATCTAAACGGTCGATCTGTTAATTTTAATATGACATCTGCATATTTTCATATAATATTATAATCTGTACATTGATAGTATCAAACAAATAATGTTATTCTGTGATACTTCACAGAATGTGTATGTTGATTATTTCCAATAACAAAATATCGTCAACACTGATTGTAATACAAAATTTAACAAAGTACTAAATCATTTTTTTTCGTAACTAATTACGAAAATAATAAATTTCAAATAGGTAGGCATCTTTGTAAGTAAATATAAGAAATGAAAAGGTCTGACTGAAATACTAGATACTAGGCAAAGTCAACCATTACACTACGGGACATCACTATTTACGTCACAATGACATCCTTCAAAAGTCGCTTCATAACGTGGCCCGACTTTAATTGCTAATTTACCAATAAGGATGTTATTCTCTATACCACCAACTAAAACGTTATTAGCTAACGCAATAAAATTTCAGTAATAAAAAAGCGTTTTTCTATGATCCAATATTTTTGCACGCAAGTGTACATGCGCAAACTTTCCCCCACCACCTCACGCGATGCTCAAGAAGTTTGCCGCTAGTTGTATACACTGTGCTTTTCATTACGAATACACGAAAGTAAAAATAAAAACACGAATCTGCTAAAGAAAAATGAGTGACTTCCATATCTGAATCAGATTAACTTATTGTGAAACAAAACCCTACAACTCGAGAAACAAATAATAATCCCTGCTTTCCCGCCTATTTTTATTTTTTTTCTGTGGCCGTCAATGGTAATATTTTTTCCCAAATCTATAGAAATAGTTGAAAGTCAAATAATAATAAAGTCATTTAAAAAATATATATTCTTTAACTAATACTTAACTTTATGGTATTTCAATTTAACATTGCGCTGCAATTGAGTGGCTGTATAGGGTGTATTCCGAATCAGATTTCACGGCTCAAAGAACTGACAGCGATTACTCGCGTACCGATTCAGAAATCGCGATAATACGGCTCATGAGCGAAAACGAAACGGCGTTTGAGCGCGCTGAAACTGCTTATAACTCAGTCTTGCCAGATGTTGATTGCCGTACCAAAACTGGCAAAATTGTAAATTATTATACGTATTAAAAAAGTACCGTACAGCTGTGAAAACAGCACTTTTCGCATGGCTAGTACCCAAAATAAGAAAAGGTATGCGAATTAAAAAAAATGGAGATGTAAATAAGCACATGTAATAAAAAAAATACAAAAAAGAATGTTTGATATTTATATTTTATCAGATTGCCTATGATATAATCTTATGTATGTATATGCCTGAGTCAAAACTATCGTAATTTATTCATAACAAAAAAAACAAATAGCCATACATAAAAAACCTACTCGATACTTTTACTATCGAACATTTGGCAACCCTAACCTACAAAACTGATTGATTTAAAATATTTCAGTAATTTATCGCCATTTCATAATTGAATAACGTGTTTTTAATTCTCGTTAATTTTACATTTAAACATTAAACATTTAAAAATAAATAAACAATATGTCAAAATCGAATTTGACATTACGCTTACGTGAATTTCGCTCTGGAGCATGGACGCCGTTAGCGGAAGATGGCGGCGGTCATGACGCAATCCGTGACGTCACAATGGCTGCCGTAATCCCAATGACACATAGTTCAGTAGAAATGTGAAATGAGAACTATTTCTTTTTTATAATTTGACAGCTGTCAGTTGAAAACGATTCTCCCTCCGGGCTGAAAAGTATTACCTTCAATCCGCTCCTCGGGCAACTTTAGACCTACTTTCAGAGTATGAGTAATGAAAAAGATTTTTCATACTCAAAGTAGTTCAGAAGTTGCCTGAGGAGCGGATTGAAGGTAATACTTTTCAGCCCGGAGGAAGAATCACTTTCAACTGACAGCTGTCATTCATTCATTCATTTTCGTTCATTTTAGCAAATTATAAAAAAAAACTGCTTCTAATTTTACAGACTATGTTCCATGTTTCTATCTTTCTATACAGCCACTCAATTACAGCGCAATGTTAAATTGAATTAACATAAAGTTAAGTATTAATTAAAGTATATATTTTTTAAATTACTTTATTATAATTTACTTTCAACTATTTCTTTAAAATAAAATAGATTTGGGCAAAATATTTAACATTTTTCAATGATGGAAATTAAAAATAATGGCTCAAAAGCTGGCCAGCACGGCCACAGCAAAAAATAAAAAATAGGCGAGAAAGTAACAATCCGATTATCATTTGTTTCTCGAGTTGTAGGGTTTTGTTTACAACGAGTTCATCTGATTCAGATAAATGGAAGTCACTCATTTTTTCTTTAGCTAATTCGTGTTTTTATTTTTACTTTCCTTGTATTCGTAATGAAAAGCACAGTGTTTACCTCTGGTTAAAGACTTATTTAGTACCTCGAACTATTAGCGCTAAATAAGTTACTTTCACCCCTCATATAACAATGTACTATTACTCTACCATCTTTTGCCGTGTAATGTCGTTGGGTTGACGGACTTTGGTGGTAGAGTGAGCATTTTTCAGTAGGTCTACCTACATCTCTCATACTAAGGTATAACTAATATAAGATGTAAACCTGTCGGCAAACCTCTATTTAATAAATAAATAAATCTGTATGACCGATGAGCAGTGTTGTCAGACTAATGTGTTGCTTACCTCCTGTTCGTCCCCTGCGCGCATCTCCACGCGCATGCTCACCTCCCACACGCAGCGCAGCGCGATGTTCGCCACCTGCACACACAGACACACAACACTATGTAGTTAATTACCTTCAGCTACAAATAAAAAGCGGAAAAATAAAAACACGTAGATGATCTGGTAATCTGTGTGTGTCTGTTGAAGTATAAATGCGCATTTTGACTTTTGTTGTTTTCACTAAACCGAACACAGCAAAAATCTACCCACAGAACTCTCACCCTCAGAACGCAATTTTATAAAATAAACAAGTGATAATATTTTTGTTTTCTTAGTTATTATGATTTTATTTATTTGTTTCGATCTTATTCCTTCTAACCACTATAGTTTATGAATAGGTTCAAGTTTCGCAGGAAGGTTTACGTTTTAGGTTGTTTTCTATTAATCTAAAATATTTATGAATTTCTATTTTTTCAACTTAAAAATTGTAAACATAGGTACTTGTATGCATTTTGATAGTATATATTCAAACCGTTGTTATAGAAAACATACTTTCAAATCAAATCATTTATTCGTCAACATAGGTAAAAATGTTGGTAAAATATTACTATGTCGCACCTTCCGGTATACGAATTTATAAAAATTGGAAATAAAATTATAACAACATAACATATAAATAATATCAAAAGTTCAATGTCATAAATTATACAATAAAATCAAAATAAATTATTTTATAATTACATCAAGAGTCATTTAAAAATTCATGAATTGAGTAAAATGTAATTTTTGTGCCTTATATACATTTACTACATAGGGCGCGTTACCCCCAAAAAATAACCCCATATATCTTAAACTAGAAGCTACCAGAGTAGAACATACAACGCATAAGAAGACTGCGATACTTTGCACTGACCGAATCTATAGGAATATGTTTGTTCCATTTCAACTTGTAATCAATAGATACACCCAGAAACTTCGTAACTAAAGCTTCACCTACCTCATTATTCCCGCTCTGTGTTTCACCTTTTCCACCACCTTGTAGGTTGGCTGGAAGAGATCTCTTATAGAGATAAGCTCGCCTTTGTAATTAATTTTATTATCATCTTGTTAATTTAAATGTGCAATAAAGAATATATATTATTTTAAAAATTGTTTTGGTCATTTCCGTTTGATTTGTCATTTGTCTAAAACTAATATTTTTTGTTTTATTTAAATATAAACTCAATTTATTAGCAGTTATCCATTCGGTAATTGATTCAAGAATGTCATTTATATCGTTCATGATTTGGTGGATTACTGTACAGTCACCTGCAAAAGGCGTCATTGGATGTGCTGTACACTTGACTATGTCATTTATGTAGACTAGGAACAGTAGAGGCCCTAAAACGCTTCCTTGTGGAACATTAACCGTTCTTCTGCTTGACTCATAAAGTTGTTCTATTTTTGATATATTACATACTAGCTGACCCGGCTGACGTCGTCCTGCCATTTTTCACCTCTTCCCAACCCTACACCCTACACGTACCCTATACCCACAGTTTACCTACCCAACATCTACACTTCACCTACTCTTCATCTACCCTACACCTACCCTGCATCTGCCCTACACCTACCCTTCACCTACCCTGCATCTACCCTACACTTAACCTACACCTACCCTGCTTCTGCCCTACACTTAACCTACACCTACCCTGCATCTACCCTACACAACCTACACCTACCCTTTACCTACCCTACACCTATCATACATCTACCCTACCCCATTCGGCATGTAGTTGTTTTTTATTTATTTATATAGCGGTCCGCCCTCGGCTACGCTCGCGCTATGTATGATTTTCCCGTGGGAATAAGACTTTTCCCGGTAAAATGTATCTTATGTGTTAATACAGGTTTACTAACTATCATCATTCCAAATTTCAGCCAAATCCGTCTAGTAGCTTAGGCGTGAAAGCGGAACCAACATCCAAACATCTAAACATCCAAATATATTTTCAGATGACTTTTACACTCACCTCACACAAATCCCTTTCCTCACCCCTTCACTCCTACACATACGGATACACACACTAACACTCACGTAATCTCGTGCTCTAGCTTCTATGCAGCTTCGAATATGATATTTTATTAATTATTTTCCTTTATTGTTTTGTAAATTTAATTGTATAACTCTTGTTAGAATCATGAACCATAATAACGCAGTAATATCTTTCTCGTTATTGGTGTTTCTGATTTAGAATAACTTTAATTTTATTTTTTACGTTTGTTCTAAATATCTAGCCACAGGTCCGTGTTCTAATCGTTCTTTGAACAAATGGTAGCCACGGTACAGGCTGTGCCTAGTGTGGTTACTATTGTTATGCATAATGTTTGTAACTGGACAGTTTTAATAAAGTATTATTATGGGGAAACTTCTTCAGTTCACCTTATTATTATTACCTTTAGATTATTCTTATTCTTCTTCTTACATTTATAATATTAGTGTGATTCTACTAATTCTAGTTACGTGAGATCTATTGCTAAGATAACATTCTATCAAATCAAGAGAACTTCCTCGTATTCGATATATTTCTAATTTATGAACATGAGCAAGGCTTTTGATCTACGCAGTCAAAAGCCTTGCTCATGTCCATAAACGTAGCAAAATACTGGTTGTCTCTTATCTTCATAAATTGCTATGTCAATAGATTTATTTTTCCGAAAGCCTTTTTGCTCATTAGATAATATTTTTCTAGTTTCCAAATAGTTGTAAAGATTATTAGCTATTACTTTTTCGAATATTTTTGAAAATATAATAATAATAATCTTTATTTAACTAAGCAAAGAAACATTTACATAGGATGCTGAAGCCTGTCATAGCAAACGCTGTGCTACAGGCGTCAGTGTCTTCCCAAACTATGTCTAAATCTAAACAGTTAAGTATATTAAGAAACAATCATTTATATATCTATTAACTAATATGGTAATCAACCCTACTGGCCTATAGTTTTTAATGCCAAGTGTACAACCCTTCTTGTGAATTGGTTTAATAATTGTTATTTTAAGTTTTTCCAGATATTTACCTTGTTCCAAGCACATATTTACTATATGGCATAAGATAGGGCAAATATATGGACTCACTTGCCAATGTACTAATGTCGTCAATGCCCGTACTGCTGGTATTTTTTAAGCTGTTTATAATTCGACTTGGCTCCTCAGGATCTGTGGGTCTCATAAACATAGAGCTTGAACAGGTTGTACGTACATGTTTGCTTATAGTCCCGCTCCGGGTATTTCATGTTATCCTAGGTACTTCATCAATATAAAAGTTGTTAAAAACCTGTGCAATATCTACGGGATTTGTTATACGTTCTTTTTTAAACATTATTTCAGTAACATCTACTCAGGAATGGATGCTCCGGTTCTGTTTATAATTTGCCACGTTGCTCAAGAGCAAGTCAAGACTTGTTATCAGATTTCGAGATTATGGTAGTCATTTTGGCATTTTAGTGTTAAATTTATTGTTCTACTAAGTATATTTCGAAGAGAAGTTTGTAAACGGTTCTCTGCTTCTTAGAATATCTGTTCCACGCACCCCGCGCTGTTCGTTACAAGTCCTACAAGGAGTACTACACCAATATCTGTTCCACGCACCCCACGCTGTTCGTTATAAGTTCTACAAGGAGTACTACACCAATATCTGTTCCACGCACCCCGCGCTGTTCGTTACAAGTTCTACAAGGAGTACTACACCAATATCTGTTCCACGCACCCCACGCTGTTCGTTACAAGTCCTACAAGGAGTACTACACCAATATCTGTTCCACGCACCCCACGCTGTTCGTTACAAGTTCTACAAGGAGTACTACACCAATATCTGTTCCACGCACCCCGCGCTGTTCGTTACAAGTCCTACAAGGAGTACTACACCAATATCTGTTCCACGCACCCCACGCTGTTCGTTACAAGTCCTACAAGGAGTACTACACCAATATCTGTTCCACGCACCCCGCGCTGTTCGTTACAAGTCCTACAAGGAGTACTACACCAATATCTGTTCCACGCACCCCACGCTGTTCGTTATAAGTCCTACAAGGAGTACTACACCAATATCTGTTCCACGCACCCCACGCTGTTCGTTATAAGTCCTACAAGGAGTACTACACCAATATCTGTTCCACGCACCCCGCGCTGTTCGTTACAAGTCCTACAAGGAGTACTACACCAATATCTGTTCCACGCACCCCACGCTGTTCGTTATAAGTCCTACAAGGAGTACTACACCAATATCTGTTCCACGCACCCCACGCTGTTCGTTACCAGTTCTACAAGGAGTACTACACCAATATCTGTTCCACGCACCCCACGCTGTTCGTTACAAGTCCTACAAGGAGTACTACACCAATATCTGTTCCACGCACCCCACGCTGTTCGTTATAAGTCCTACAAGGAGTACTACACCAATATCTGTTCCACGCACCCCGCGCTGTTCGTTATAAGTCCTACAAGAAGTTCTGTTCCACGCACCCCACGCTGTTCGTTACAAGTCCTACAAGGAGTACTACACCAATATCTGTTCCACGCACCCCGCGCTGTTCGTTATAAGTGCTACAAGGAGTACTACACCAATAAAAATCTCAATAAAAAATATTTTATACTTTTTAGTGCGTTAAAACGTTTTTGCTAAAAAAATATTATTTGCTTTATAATTATTTTGTGCGTTTTAGACCAGCGTATTTAAATTTTCCAAGATACACGGAACATCACGTATAGGGTTGCCATATTGTATTCATATAAAATCCTGACGAAAAGCCTGGTTTCATATAAAAGTCCTGACATTACGCTAAAGCGCCCGCTCACCACGGTGCGGTGGTGTAGCAAAAATAAGTAGGTACTAGGTAGGTATCTATTTTTTCTATTCGCGTAAAATTTATAAGTGGTAAAAGAAAGTTTTAGTTTTTTTAGTTTTGATTGCGTTGATTATTATTACTGCCAATGTTTGCTTCCGATCCCAAGATAACTTCTGTCGTAGGGCTAACAGACAAAATATTCTTTCACACGTTATAAGCTCACACACACAAACACACACACACATGCACAACTGTAGAAGCTGTTGACTGGCTAGTGCATAAATAACCCGATCCCGATACGTAGTCGTCGTAAGGCTAACCACTCAACAGCTTCTCTCCCTTGATCATACAGACAAACACAGACACACAAACGTCATACACTAACTGACATACATACAGCGTGGCACACAATAGCATGGTCAAGCACACACTACCCACTACTGCATGCACAGGCTAAATTGTTAAGTTTAATGTGTTTTAATACTAATACTTATTCGCTAAAACGCCTTGGAAAAGAAAGAGCGGTACCTCCTAACACAGGCTATATAGGCTTAATAGGAGGTATCAATCACAGCTAATGTAAACTTAGAATAAGTTGAAGAAAATAAATAAAATTAAATTTCTATGATTTGTTTTAAAAAATCCAAAAATCCTGACACTTTCCAAGTCCGGCCGGAATCCTGACAGGGACCAAAAAATCCTGACATGTCAGGACAAATCCTGACGTATGGCAACCCTAATCACGTAGAACTAAATTGCTAAGACTAAAAATCCCAAGCATGACGAGATGATGTTGTTACGATGAGATTACCTTCCGGCTCCATCATGAGACCCTGGACATCACGTATGACTAAATCTTGTCAAGACAAATCCAACGAGCCCAAACATGACAAGGTTATGTTGCGACCTTGAGAGAGTTCCTATGGCCACCTTCTGGCTCCATCATCAGACCAGCTCCATGACATAATATTGCATTGTCATCGAAGTTACATAAGTGTACCAAATTTCAGCACAATCGAATGACAGCACGTGCTCCAAAAATGAGTTGCAAGATTCGGACCGAACAAACAAACCCACAAACAAACAAACAGAGAGACAGACAGACAAGAAAGCGAGTTAATAAAAACGTGTTAAAAAATACTTACTTTTATATCAGAGTGAGCTGCCGTCGGGAAGCAGGGCTGTTCCTACACACTGTGATGCATTCGAGTTGGATGGCCGTGGTCGGGACGTACGTGCGGGTTAAGGCATAGGACGTAAAAAGTTACGCTAATAGGTATTAATTGATTGAGCGAGCGAAGCGTCTCCGTTTCAGCTTGGCCAAAATTGCTTTTGTATGTCTACCTGTCTGCCCATCTGTCCGTTTGTTGTGAACAAGTTGTGAGCAGGCAAAATCATAACGCAGCCAGTCATCATTTGATTAGGGCTTGGCAAAACCGTAACTGCCAAAAAACTAAATTAAAGAATTTAGTTTTTTGGCAGTTACGGTTTTGCCAAGCCCTAATCAAATGATGACTGGCTGCGTTTAGCGTACACGCAATTACTGGGGCTGGTCTGAAAATCAGCGTTGTTCTGTTGTATTGTGTTTAGTGTCAAATAGAAGTTGACTATGTCAAACAATAATGACAGTTTTGGAAGTTGACATTTCCACACTAATCGCCTTAGTATAATTTTATTATTACCGAACTATCATTTCATAAAATTAAATAAATTACGAACAGTAAGCGTGAGATGTCCATCCGGCATGAGCGTGTATGCGAGGTGTGCCCACGCGTGGTGCATGGCCTTCACCCAGCAGTGGGCGGCGCGCGCCACGCCCACACAGCCGCGCAAAGCCCCCGCCAACGCCCCCGCACGCATCTCCCCCTTCGCGCTCTCCAGAGCAAGAGAACACACGCGGCGCATTGCTTGCAACGCGAACTGGACGCAGAGAAAGGCGGCTGCATTCTTCTTACTGATTGCGGCGACTGTTGACAACAAATAATAATAAAAAATAAATTAAAAATTTAAAAACCCCCGAAGCAAAAATTATAAAAGTCAAAAATAATACTTATCGATGAGCCATGAAATTCAATTGAGTAACACCTATATATTTTAATTTTATTATAGAAATTGATGGATGGCACGATACGGTTTGCTCGTTAAAATGCCGCTAATGTCACGTCGGGATACCGCTAAGTTTAAGTAAGTCAGACCTTTCATTTGATTGAATATCTATTAATTTATTAGCATATCCGACCAACTTGCTTTGATACGATATATTTTTTTAAACTTAGCAATACCCCGACGTGACATTAGCGCCATTTTAACGAGCAAACCGCATCGTGCCATCCATCAATTTCTATAATAAAATTAAAATATATAGGTGTTACTCAATTGAATTTCATGGCTCATCGATAAGTATTATTTTTGACTTTTTAAATTGTTGCTTTTTTTGCTTCGGGGGGGTTTTTAAATTTTTAATTTATTTTTTATTTTATAATTTTTAAAGTTAATTATAAATTATGATAAGTACAGTTATCTAAAATGATAACTATTAGAATGGTCCATACTCGTAAATCATTAATCAAAGTATGACAGATCAGCTTTAGCAGAATTGATAAGACAATTCCCACTGCGGCAGAGTCGAAGCAACGCGACGCATCATTTCCACATATTTGTCGATCGATATCTCTTCGACACTCGACTCACTGTGGACGCGCGCCGCCGCTTCGACTCTGCCGCAGTGATCCCATTGAGCCTAATTGATCCCATTTAATTACCCAACTTCGAAATCTAAACCTTACCCTAACATGTCATATTTAAAGTCATGGTTACCTTACTATGTTCTTTAAATATCATTGAAGTAATACGGTACCAAATTTCGAATCGATAGGACATAATGAAAGGTAGTCAGATCCCCTCATCAACTATTAAAGAGCTGATGATCTTCAAACGGCTGATCAGGTCATGGTTACCTTACCAATATACTTTCAATTTAATTAAAGTAACACGGTACCAAATGTCGAATCGATAGGACATGGAATGTAGTCAGATCCCCTCATCAACTATTAAAAAGCTGATGATCTTCAAACGGCTGATCAGGTCATGGTTATCTTACCATATACTTTCAATATCATTGAAGTAACACGGTACCAAATTTCGAATCGATCGGACATAGGGAAGTTAGTGAGATCCCCTCATCAACTATTAAAGAGCTGATGATCTTCAAACGGCTGATCAGGTCATGGTTATCTTACCATTTACTTTCAATATGATTGAAGTAACAAGGTACCAAACGAATCGATCGGAGATAAGGAAGTTCGTCAGATCCCCTCATCAACTAGAAAAGAGCTGATGATCTTCAAACGGCTGAAGAGATTTTCATGAAACATGGCTAAGAACACTCGGGGTAAAATTATCTATGTTACAAAAAAAACTAAACGAAAATCGGTTCATCCGCTTAAGAGCTACGATAGATACACAGATACACAGACACGTTAAACTTATAACACCCCTCTTTTGCGTCGGGGGTTAAAAATAAATTTTATTTCAAATTAACTTGAATACAAACAGGCGAAAAGTGATTAACAGTGGCCCCCACACTAGGTAAAACCTGTATTGTGCGTGGGCGACCAACACCAGGTTACAAAATTTGATATTATATTACCAATTTAATTTTTAATTTTGGCGGTCATATAAAATGAGTCTATTTTAAAACTAAATAAAAAAAAATTAAAGAAAAAGGAAAAAAGCTAAAACAAAGACTATAATAATAATAAATCTAGGGTACCCTTTGCAGGGGGAAATAGTAATAATATAAAAATAATTTTAACAAAAAAATAGAAACCTCCTTCAAATTGCCTTATATGGTTATCTCCACTAAAAAGTAACAAATAATATAACATTCCAGATGGAACATGAAAAAAAATATTGCCAATATCCTCAATTAAATAGATAGGTAGTGTATTAAGTAAATATTTAGAATTTTGTACTTCCTTTTGGAGTCGGTGCCAGCCAAAAATTGAAGATGACGAAACTACGAGTATTAATTATTTATCGAATGAAACCTACCCGGACTTTCTTGGTAGTCGCTCCTGTCGTTATCCCTGCGTTTGTTCGGGTGCGGCATTGCATCCCGCGCAGCACAACAAAACATTTATATCATAAGCGCCCACTACACTCTCGTCCGAAGTTCTTCGACGAAGTCTCACGAAGTGTCAAATTGGTGTAAAAGTGAAGCCCGAAGTTGCACGAAGTGCCTCTCTATACTCTCGTCCTCGGCTTACTTCGATCAACTTCGCGAGTAGTGTAGTGGACGCTATAGACTATCAAAGAATTTTATTGATAGTCATATAGAAATATGTACTGACTTAACGACGACGACGACTTAAAACAGTTGCCCACGACTAATCGACGATTTTTTGGCTGGCACCGACTCCAAAAGGAAGTACAAAATTCTAAATATTTACTTAATACACTACCTATCTATTTAATTGAGGATATTGGCAATATTTTTTTTCATGTTCCATCTGGAATGTTATATTATTTGTTACTTTTTAGTGGAGATAACCATATAAGGCAATTTGAAGGAGGTTTCTATTTTTTTGTTAAAATTATTTTTATTTTATGATTTTCAGTGTTTTATTTAATATATTTTATGTAAGTAATAAATCCTAACCGCGACACATTTTCTATTATTTTTCTTCATTATCCAAAGCTAGGTTTTGTTATTTAACAGTTTCAGTACAAAGATATTAAATTTTTGGTATTTGCTTAGTTTAGACTGCGTCTTTCGTGCTTTGCAACCGCGTTTAGTTGTTTATATAATAGTTTCTAAAATAACATAAGTTATACTGGGTAAGAGGCTACGAAGTAAGAGGTCATTTGGTAGTCCAGCTGGCCACTAAACTGACAATGCTAAGAGGAAAGAATAGCTTCGCGATCCTAACGAAATAGGTATTTAGGAAAACATTTGCTATCGCTCGTGCGCTCATACCCCCAGGAGAGAGAGAGCGAGAGCGTTGCAGCTCGCCGACAATAGATACTTTTCTTGATGAAATTCCGCACTACGGGAGAAAACGGTTTTCAATTACTAAATTTCAACAAATCACTTTGACACAGTTTTAATCAAAAAAATTACGTTACTTGAGGTGCCTATATAAGTTTGAATCTATTGCGAATTTTGAAAAAAGCAAAAACTATAAACCTAGTCATTCATTGTGTCAATAACATACTAAAACATCATGGAGATTGGAAAATATATATAGAAGTGGAAAAACGTTTTTTTTTTGTATGGACGAGCACGATTCTTCCCTTAAGCTTACAGTTTACCCCGATACTTGGGCTATTCGTAAGGAGTTTCAGGTTTGAGATGGTATCTTGAAAGTCTATCGTTAGTTGATTACAGATAGTGAACGTAGGCTGGATTCTTCTTTTTCTTCATATTGTGGATTGTAAGGTCGACAACCAACCTCACACACCCTGTTACACAATTAATATAGTACTGGGCCCTTGTCAAAACCCACTGACTTAACTCGAGTAACGTCGCCTTCTGTAGATATTAGAGCCGAGACACACGGCTTAACGTGCCTTCCGAAACACGGAGTAATCTTTCTTTTCAGACAATCGGGTGATTCAGGCAGCAATGTCCCAACTAAACTGGAGAAAGTCTCATAAGGACATTTTCGTTTAAGAGTGTCTTCACCGGGATTCAAACCCGAAACCTCCGTAAAAAGATTAAAACACTCGACCACTCGGCCATAGAAGCTAAATTATTTGTGATTTCCAATACAATATCCGAAGATTGCAGGTTCTTGTCCTGTCACGGTCGCCAATAATGTGATGAAATCGAATAAATGGAACAAGGGAAACGTAGATTTTCAGCAAACTGACAAAACAAATTTATTTCGTTGCCTAGCAACATTCCACCACAAACAGTATCGCGCGCGATGCATGTTGCTATCACTGGTTGAGGAGTTTCCGCTTTTATCTCTTATTCCATCATCAGATTTTAACAAAATTGGTATGGATCTATCCCTAAAGCACGTTCTATCGTATGAAAAAAGAATCATCAAAATCGGTTGAAAACTGACTGAGATATGACTAAAAGAATAGACGAATAACGACGCGAATGCTACATTCCATTGAGGAATTTCCAAGTTTTACCTCATGTTCCACCATCAGATCTTGACGAAATTAATATGGGACCACCTCGAGAGTAAATCCTATCGAATGAAAAAAGAATTATTAAAATCGGTTAACAATTGGCGGAGATATCTAATAACATACATAAAAAAAAAAAAAAATACAGACGAATTGAGAACCTCCTCCTTTTTTGAAGTCGGTTAAAAATAATAAATAAGATATAATGTAATTATAAGAATAAGCTACAAGTAATAAGTGCATATACATACTTAAACATTTATAATTATATACACATAGACGGACGGGGTGGACCAAAGCAGTCACAGAGTGGTGGCCTAGAGGGACGACAAGGCCAGTGGGCAGACCACCAGCCCGATGGTCAGACGATATCGTGAAGATGACCAAGTTTATGCCAAAGTTTATGTTCCCGTATTTATTTAACAAAGTGTATCAAAAGTTGCCAAAACTCAAAACCGCATCAAACCACGAAGCTAAATCTAAAATAGAAATGTGGTTGGTAAGCATGAATTACTCGCAAACAGAAGAAATAATAGCACTATCAGAGACTTGATTTCATCCGCAGACACGCACGCACACACACACACACACACATACACACACATACACATACACACACTTACTCCACAACTATACCCTCTCACACTCTGTTTCATACCCATGTTTTTATTATTTTTATTGTCTTCAAATCAAATCAATGGCCCGTTTTTATTGTCTTAGCCGAACTGAATAATATTATAAATTTGCTGTTTTTCTGCTGTTCTCCTTGACAGCAAGTAATACAAAGGAAAATCGAGTATCGGGGCCCTGCGATACAAGCTGTGCTTAGTGCAGGGTCCGCTGTTTAATAAATTGGTTACCTTAAGTTCCTTAGTCTATATAATCACAAAATATAATATTAATGGTCATTGTGAATTTTGTGCTGTAGTAATGCAAATAAAATAAATAAATAAATAACTGACGGGATCTCACTGGATGAGGCTGGCACAGGACCGTGAGAATTGGCGCTATAGGGAAGAGGCCTATACCCAGCAGTGCTCTGCTCAATGGGCGAGTTATCCATTAGTAAAAAGTAACAGGACAACTGGCCTCATTTTTCTTACAAGCATATGACAGCTGTCAAAATTCAAACGGTCATATCTCGGAAACTATTGATCCTAGACCACTGGTGTGTAGGGACTAACGAAAGGTCTGAGCGAGATCTTCATTTTCGATGACAGCTGTCAAAATTAAAACAGTCAAATCAAATTAAATATTCTTTATTACACATAAAAACACTCATACAAACACAGACGATACAGGAGACTGCAATTGGCGGTCTTATCACTTTAAGCGATTTCTTCCAGGCAACCATTCAACAGTCGAACAATCATATCACGGAAACAATTAGTCATGGACCGCTGGTGTGTAGGGTCTAATGAAAGGTCTCGAGGAGATCTTCATTTTTGATGACAGCTATCAAAATTAAAACAGTCACATCACGGAAACTAATTTAGTCCTAGACTACTTGTGTGTAGTAGGGACAACTGAAAGGTCTCGACGATATCTTTATTTACGATGACAGCAGTCAAAATTAAAACAGTCATATCTCGGAAACTATTAGTCCTGGACCACTGGTGTGTAGGAACTAATGAAAGGTCTCGACGAGATCTTAATTTTCGATGACAGCTGTCAAAATTTAAACAGTCATATCTTGGAAACTATTGATCCTAGACTACCGGTGTGCAGGGACAACTGAAAGGTCTCGACGAGATCTTAATTTTCGATGACAGCTGTCAAAATTTAAACACGATGACAGCTGTCAAAATTTAAACAGTCATATCTTGGAAACTATTGATCCTAGACTACCGGTGTGCAGGGACAACTGAAAAGTCTCGACGAGATCCTCATTTTCGATGACAGCTGTCAAAATCAAAACAGTCATATAATATATAATTATCATTATGCTATGTTTTAGGTACTAAAATAACATTACGTAATATTTTTCAATTAACTATCATGCATGATATAACATTACAAGTATATTAAATGTTATTATTATATTCATATGTCTATCTATTATTTGCATATCACACCTATTCACTTAAATCATACATTCGCATACAACGCATACACATACTTTCACACACCCACACACACGCACACGCATTCACACGCACATATACAATACATATACGTATATGTATATATCAATACAAGCACGCATGGAGTAATATTTTTAAGTTGTTTAGATAGCGAGCGTGTAGCTCTAATAATCTTAAGCTAGGTGCTGACTGAAAATCAGTGTTTGAAGTAATTCTCTTACTTCTAACGTTAATGCTGAGGCAGTACCTTTTCACGTCGCGATGCATGTTGCTAGGAGCAAATCTCATACATTCTGTATACACTTATTATTATATCTATGCACTTGATTTGTATCTTGGTAATGTGAGACTGAATAAATTTATTTTCTTTCTCTCTTTCTTTCATATCACGGAAACTATTAGTCCTGGACAACTGGTGTGTAGGGACTAATGAAAGGACTCGACGCGATCTTCATTTTCGATGACAGCTGTCAAAATTAAAACAGTCATATCTCGGAAACTATTGGTCCTAGACTACTGGTGTGTAAGAACATCTGAAAAGTCTCGACGAGATCTTCATTTTCGATGACAGCTGTCAAAATTAAAACAGTCATATCACGGAAACTATTAGTCCTGGACCACTGGTGTGCAGGGACTAATGAGATGCGAATTTCTAAAGCCCACCCCGTTCTTCTTGCTGAGTACTGGCAATGTTGATAATAATTAATGACATGGTTAATGTTATTGCTAAACATCTCTGAAGGTCCTGCTCTGGTCGTCTACGAAATCGCGATTTCGTAACTGGTTTCAATGAAGGATTTATTCTTCCTTGTACATAACTAGTTATCGCTCTTTTTCCTCCTGAAGAATGCCTTATCAAGAATACCACTATCAAAATTAAATACAAATAAAAACAACTAGCTCACCATCCTCGACCTGCTCGACCTGTAGTTCGGCGACGGGCGTGTTCCCGCGCACGAAGTTGTCGCTGTGTTTCCGTCTCGATCTGCGCGAGGCGGCGGCGCGCGGGCGAGCGAGACAGACAGTCAGCCGCAGCCGCGCGCTTAGCAGACAGAACGACCACTCGTTGTCCGTCGCGCTCTCCCATGTACAATCGTTGCTTCTAGGAGAGAAAGAATTCGTATCAATTTGCTTGCAAAGTAATCATTACAAAATGGGACCAGACCTTAGGTAATCAAAATACACTCCGAAATGTATTATACGTATATAATGTTACCGGCTATCTGTATAGTTCAGGCATTCTATAGAATGCCGAGCTCGTCTAGGCAATGTATATAATACTTTATTTATAGTTTATCATTATATACCCTGCCTAGGCTATGTATACAATGCCTAGCTATTCTATAGAATGAGCAGTTGAGGAGACCAGGCAAAGTATAAAATGAAGGACCAGGCAAAGTATGAAATGAAGGACAAATAAAACATCCTTAAATGGGACTGCGTGTCAAGTGGTGCCGTAAAACGATAAAAAAGTTAGGAGGACAGTTTTTGGCTGTCTATAATATTGTGACTGGTGACGAAACCTGGGTGTACTGCTTTGAACCCGAAAGAAAAAGCCAGTCGGCAAAGTGAGTCTTTCCTTTTGAAAATTTGCCGACGCATTGGTAAGCAAATGGTTGCTTCCTTTTTCGGCAAATCAGGACATTACACTACAGTATCTCTTGAAGACCAAAGGACAGTAAATGCAGGTACGTCAACACTTGCTTGCCCAGAGTCTTAGAAAAAGTTCGCGAAAAGCGACCTCGAAGCAAATGTCCTCCTTCACCACGATAACGCATCCTCACATTCCCCTATGGTAACAGAAGCCTATTTGAAGGCTTTCAAATTTGGAACTGATGACGCATCCGCCTTACAGCCTGGACCGCGCAACCTACGACTTTTTTTGTTTCTAAAAATTAAAGACAAACTTAGAGGCACACGTTTTACGAGCCCCAAATCGGCGGTGAATACGTTCCATTAAACCATTGAAGAGGTCTCTAAGGAAGACGCAGGTGATCGCTACCGGTATTGAACTATTAACCACGGAGACATCCCCAAATATGCGCTTCTTGTCCGTCAAGATGAAGTCAATCTCGCTCTTCGTCTTACCATCGGAGCTTTGCCAAGTCCATTTCCTATGGGGCTTCTTCTCAAAGAAGGTGTTCATGCAGAACAGCCCTTGCATGTCCAGGAAGTTTACCAACAATTGCCCTCCCTCTGTGGTTTCTGAGCCCAATACCGTGCGGCCCGATGAGCGAGTCGTCGCCTTCTCGCACTCCTACCCTGGCATTAAAGTCCCCCATGATGTAACGTTGCACGTGCATTTTTTTAGTGAACTGTCATCGAAATTGAACAAGTTTGCAAAATTTTCAAGTAGTAAGTTGAGAGGAGGTGCTTCAAAATTCAGTTGCAAGATTTGACTTTGCTCACGGTTGGTGAAGCAGACCAACTGCAACAGCTTGGTCGACTAATGCTACTTCGGGGTTAACCTTCGGTGGGGACGTATATGAGATGTTGATGATGACTGGGCTGCTGTGAGTGAGAAGAGCGCGTTACCCCATGGCCGGTCCTTAGAGCTGAGTCATCATTGTTCATATCTCTCCACCAAAATGATACAAAGAATACATGAGACTGGAACCCAAACGGCCTCCGCTCATAGGCATACCCACGGAGATAAATACAAAGAGGAGGTGCCACAAGCAACTTAGACCCGTCTCATAGCGGTCTACTTACTACTAGCTATTAACCACCAGGCGTCGCTTCTGTCAGTGATACTTTGGATTTTATGGATACGACACAAATATGACTTGGTTTGATTACAACCATTTTAATTGAAATTAGTGACGCAAAAATTATGTGCTGTATTGTATCGTGCAACAGTACGAGTAATACAACTATTTCTAACGAAAAAAAGACATAATTCCACTCGTATGCATTTTTTTAATGCAATTTTTAATGCTCGTAATTTATTCCTTCGAGAAAGTTCGGCGATAGCCATCTATCGCCAAGTAGAATAACTTCTTGACTGTAGAAGGTTATATGACCTGTTTCATTCATGCTCATTCATTCATGTATTTTGTATAGTAAGCTGGGTGGCCAGATATGGAATCTAAAAAAATATATTTGTAAGTATAAGATATTTATTTTTGTAGCATACAATTAAATAATGCAGATAATATTGATGAACTAACTCAATATTTATAATTGAATACATGACATCAAAATATCACATTTTGGGCAAGGATGTTTCCTTATACTTGGTAGTAAGTAAGTGATGATGATAAAGGACTTACGTGAAATCCCGTGTCAAAATTGAACAGATCTTTTTATATCTTATAGTTTCAGAGTTACCCATACTGACCCATCTAAATGGGCCATCCTGTATATCACAATTGCTCATATAAGGTAATCCTAAAATAAAAACGACTACATAATACAAAAAAGAAGAGAGAGATCAATTTAAAAAAAATAGTCCGAATCATTTGTTTTTTCACTTGCCTGGCAACATTATACAGCGTAACGAACTAATGAACAGAACCATCTTGTGTGTAATAGCAAAATTAAGTACGGTTCATTAGTGTCTAGCTGCAAAGCCAGTTTTGCTATTGCTAGATGGTAAGCAGAACTTCATCTCCCCGCACCCCCTCCCAATGGCGACCCCCGCTATCATATAGAAAACGTCTTAGGGCAGCTCCTCTTTGTAATTGTCTCCGTGGGCATACCCACGGTGCGGCACCTGATGTCTCCCACGGAATATAAAACAAGAGTGGAAAGGACAAACTTATTTTTTTCTATAAGACCCAGTGTCGCCAAAATCACACATAGATAGCACTGTTTACATCACACACAGACTAAGACAATCGGGCATTTGACTAATCACAGCTGTTGTACTCGTTTCAAACAAGAACGTTATATATACTTCATTACTAAATGTAAATGTTACTTTACATTTAAACAAATAAAGTATATTTTCGCATGAGCACAGACATACTCTATACTTTCTTCACGTGGTTCAACGCTTCTCACCTAGATGGCGTACTACAAGATGCATACCAATACATACCTTAGCTTAAGGAAAATAAGAATAGTTTTTGCAAGCTCGGCGAACTAAACAAAACTATGCGGACCTACTCATAGTTATTTATGACACACGCGCCCCGCCCACATGTCCATTCCTCTTTTGTTTTATATTCCGTGATGTCTCCGTTTAAAGATAATGTCGTAAATTCGTACCCCATGAAGGGCAGGCGCTGCAGCATCGCGGCCACGTCGGCAGCGGAGTCACGCGCCGCCAACAGGTCTTTGGAGCTGGGCTCGTGCAGCAGTGAGGGCCGCCATTCCAGGCCACTGCCCTCTTCGCCTACAATATACATCGAATAACACTTCATGTTACCGCTTTTATCATTTATACAAACCTACCAACTAACCTGTGAAATAAAGTGCCGCTGGCTAGACATATAAAATAGTATTTCAAACACAACAGTTCTGAAAATTTTTCTAATTTGCAGGTCTGGTGTGCGTGCAGCACTGGTCTACGCTTGAAATTGTATTAATGCCGCAAGTTATTCTAAGTCTTCGAGTGTGCATACGCAGATTTGTTTTGTGGGTTTCATAGACTGCTACTCTAAAGTGGCACATTTGGATTTATCGATGACGCAGGATAACTTGTAGCAATTATTAAAAGTACCGTAATTTAAAAGTACCTACTTAAAGAAATTGTTTTAGTTTTGTTATGGAATTAGATGTACTTATATTTTTTCGTTTCTGATACTTGATAGTACCTAACAGATTTAGGACATTTATTTTTTCTTATCTTTAACAGTTCCTTTGCTAAGCAAAAGCCTCTTCGATCCTGATATCATGTGCCATTAAATTTCTTTAGAAGGCGTCGAAGCCATCCTGTCCCCGTTTCCTCGTAAGAAAGACGTCCTCTGTAAAGCTAACAAAGGCTTTTCAAGATTAGCAAACTACAGAATAGGATGTGTATAACTTACTGAAGCTGTCGATGTCTAGAGTGCCCATGTCGGGAGGGAGATCGTTGGAGGCGGGGAACGACCGCGAGCCGCTCGACATCTCCTCCACGCTGCTCGCACCCCGCGGATCTTCCACACGCCTCAGCCCCCCGCCGTCGCCCGGTGGACTCAGCGACCGCTTCGCCACCTTCGCTACCGGCGTCGGCGTCGCATCCAACGCCGACTGAACACTCTTTTTCAACTTCCGCTTGTCGTTTTTCTTCGTAACTTCAATATTCTCCGAATGCATTTCTTCTTCTAAACTAGAGGCATTCTGCTTATAAATTACCTCGACGTGTGAAACTTGAAGCGTTGGGGTGATTGCGCTTTGAGGTGATCTTTGAGGTTTTGAATGCGGTTCTTCTTGCATTGTACTGTTGACTACTGTAAGAGATGAACTGTATTCCACCAACTTTTTATTATCCTGCATGCAAATATCAGTATTTATTCCTTCGTCCTTAATAACACTGTTAATAGTTTCCACTGAACGATCGGTCATCGTTCCTTTGACGATGGGAGCTGCTGTGTTTTGCATATCACTATTCTTATTCAAGGTTAAACTTGCCGGCTCCAAAAAGTCCGGAATCACACGATGTACATTATATTGAGTGTTAATCAATTTGTCTTTAGAATCAACATTAAATGACACGTATTGCACACGACTTAATGACTGTTCCGAAGGATTTTTGGAAACACTTTTTTGTGAATGATTTTCAGAATGTTGATCTTGCGAAGAACTCTTGGACATCTTCTCTTGTGAATGTACACAGATAATCTCAGGCGATGGCTTCTTAACAGGATCATATTTATGTACCTTGTTAAAGTGGACGGGGGAAAACAATAACACGTTGTTTAATGGATTTCTTGGGTCAAACGGGATGGCACTGCCGGGCACAGACTGGTCCACGGCGCGCCCAGGTTCGCTGCTCTCGCTGGACTCGGACGTGGCACTCGAAGTGGACTGTACTATCGTAGAAGAACTCGATTCAGAAGGTGTTTCGTTATCATTGTCGAAGTACGGCTTGATGATACTTTTAAGAGACTTAAATGGGCTGATTTGCGGTAGATCGATTTGGCTGGACGTGCAGAGGTTCGCCTGCGTGTCGCAGCTCTTTTTCTGCTCGAGTATACGGCCCGTCCCCGCGCCCTTCGACGCCACGAACGGCATCTCGTCCACCATCGGCTTCACCAGGTCAGTCATCAGGGACTTAATTCCATCGGACACATCTTTTAAATATGACGGGATGACGTTACCCTTTTTACTTTCTTCACACGACGTAGTACCCCACGCAGATTTCGGATTTTTCTTAAGCGGAGAGGTAAATACGACAGGCGGGTCGTCTTTAGGGTCACTGAAAGAATCTTCATCCTCGAAGCGCAACGTTTTTACTACTTCAGAGTTTCGTCGCACGTTCTTCTTGGGCGGCAGCAGCAGCAGCGGCGTATCGTCGTCATCGGGCTCGCTGCCCGCGCCGGCGGAGCGCAGGGCTGATTGCGCGCGCGAGATGTTGCTGAACATCTTCTCCTGCGTGATTGGCATGGACGGCCGCCGCACCGCGCCTACTTTATTGTTCTCTAAAGCGACTATGCACGTTCCCGTCATCTCTTTGACCGGAATAGCTCCCTGATCTTTCTCAGTGTACTGGGATATCATATCCAGTATTTCCCTGGTATCGTCGGCATCAGCATCGATGAAGTCTTTGTATTTGAGATCGGTCACGATGTCTTTGTCGACATATGTATTCTTACTAGGATCCGTGACTACAATACTTTCTTCAGAATCAGATATGAGTTTTGTAGGGCGGGTAGGATCCGTGACTACGATATTTACTTCAGATTCAGATTTGAGTTGTGTAGGCCAGGGCACCTCGATCATTAATTGTGGTTTCGAAGAAGTTTCATTAGTGTTATCCTTTTTTGTACCTTCATCATTGGATTTATTTGTTTGGGTATTATGGTCGCTATCTCTAGTTATAAAAAACAAGTCATCCGCCGAATTTGTTGAAGATTTAGATTTAGTTTTCTCAACTGCGTTGCCAAATATCTCAGCTGTTACACTTTTATCTACGATCCCAGAACCCGTATCCATGTCTAACAAGTCTTCAAGTAGTGTTTTTTCAATATTTTGTTGTATTTCTCTAATAGCAGAGTGTGACTGTATAAGTTTGTAACTTATATCGGAGCACGATTGCCTGGTGGATTTATTTTCCTTCATTGTAGGTGTTATTAAGCTCGTGATATCAGGGCAAACGGCAGGTGCATTAAGGATATCTTGTGAAGAAGTGGAACTACTTGAAATTGGAATTATTGTGTCCGAACTGGCTACAGGAATACTAATATCTGTTTCTATTTTCATATCAGCGGAAGGTAAGGGCATTCTATGGGAAACTGTTACGTATTCGGCTTTAAAAATATTTTCACTATCTGTGCGGTCCTCTTCTGATTCTACCTGACCATTTGATGACGAAATAGTAGATAGTACAGACTCTTGTTCAAGTTTGGGTCGCTCCATAAATGAGTAGCGTGGGCAGTTGATATTTTGGTAAACCATTACATTATGCAAATGCGCTGCATCAAAGAGTGTTTTAGTATTTGAATTCATGTTTAAATTGCCTTTATGATCGGAAATAAATCCAGAAGTAAGATTCAACATAATTTCGCTTGTATTACTTTTATTTTCACTGAAACTTTTTGTATATTGATCATGTTGAGTGTTAACAGTTTCCTCTTTTACTTTTGTCATGGAGACATCCCGCGTTTGTTCTTCAAGGTTTTGTATATTCTCATGTTTAGATCTATCATCTTTGTTGGAAAATGTGTCAATATTTTCGGGTACCACGGCTGTGTTCGATGATATTTCATCGGTATTATTTTTGCATAATATAGTTTTGTCTTTTACTGAAGCCTCCGATCTCTCCGACAAAATAAAATTTGTAAGCGCAGTTTGTGTAATAGATATGTCTTTTTGTTCTGACAAGAAATCCATATTGGAAGGTTCTTCAAGTTTGGGTTGTGGGGTTCCATTATTAATAATGTTCGCTGACGAGGCTTGTTGTTGCTCTTCGCACATTACACTTTCGTGTTCTTCCTCCATATCAGTTACGGCAAGTGATATATTTTTAGTCTCATTACAAGCCTTTAAATTGTTTTCTGGTAAAGTCACGTTTGCAGGAACTGCTTGAGTAACTGATTTATCTGCGTCACTATTGTAAATAATCGTCTTTTTTTCAGAGGAAATTATATTCGAAGGTAGAACTTGAGTCATTGAAATATCGATATCACTATAATCTTCGTAAGCAATAGAAATTTTAGGCCTTGAATGCAAACAGGCTGCCGATTTTCCAGAATACTGCACTTTGTCTAATAACCCACCATTTTCAATACCAACTATATTCGAAGGAAAGTCGTTTGTCATAGATTTGTTTTCGTCTTTGCAAGTAGTTACTATGCTAACAGTATTATGTACGTCATGTGAGACTCTGTCTGCTAAAATTTGATTTGAGGGAATAGCTGTGCTAAAAGAAATGTTACCATTGCCATCATTAAAAACTATTGTATTTCGTTTCTCTGATACAGGAGGTATTAGAGAGAGTGAAGCGATAGATTTTTCTATACTCTCTTGCTGTTGTTGACTCACTTCTTTTAAAAGTAATACATTCGAAGAAATTGGTCGGGTCATGGAAATGTTACCATCTTCATCATTAAAAACTATTGTGTTCCGTTTCTCTGATGCAGGAGGTATTAGAGAGGGTGACGCGGTAGATTTTTCTAAGCTCTCTTGCTGTTGTTGATTCACATCTTTGAAAATTAATACATCCGAAGGAATTGGTCTGGTCATGGAAATGTTACCATCTTCATCATTGAAAACTATTGTCTTACGTTTCTCTGATGCATGAAGTATTAAAGAGGGTGACGCGGTAGATTTTTCTAAGCTCTCTTGCTGTTGTTGATTCACATCTTTTAATAGTAACACATCCGAAGGAATTGGTCTGGTCATAGAAATGTTTCCATCTTCGTTATTAAATAGCAAAGTTTTCCTCTTTTCTTCTTCTGGTTGTAAAGACGATGTATAACCAGTTATATCGCAAGCACCTCCATCCATTTCTTCTAATATGATATTTGATGGGATGACTTGGGTAAGCGAAGTATTTCCTTCTTCTTCATTGAATACTAAGGCGTTTCGTTTTTTATTTAATTCCAGAGGCATTGAGGATGGTAGAATGCGCGTTTCAGATATATCTCCCGAATCAACCTCATAAATAACAGTTCTCTCATTCGGAACTGGATATTCATTTCTTCCCAAAATCGTGTTAGTGGATAGAGCTTGGGTCATAGAAATGTTGCCAGATTCATCATCGAACACCAATGTCTTACGTTTTTCTGAAGGTACTTCTATTTTAGAGGTGTCTGGTTTAGGGATTATAATGTTGGTAGGTACGACCTGAGTGATAGAAATATCTGCATCGTCGTCGAACACAATTGTCATCCTTTTTTCGTCTTTTTTTATTGCTATGTTAGTTGGCAAAACTTGTGTCATCGAAATATTTCCAGAACTGTTTTCGAAAACAATAGTTTGCCGTTTAACAGATTTTGTTTCGATTATAGCTGGCATCGATTGATTCGATACCACCGGTTGTGTTGATATTTCGCTGTCATTTCCTAGGGCTGTTTCGTTTAAAGAAAAGTTATTCGAATGATGAGACATGGATGTAAGAGGATTAGAAATAAAGTTGGGCAGATCATCATCCACATTTAATACAATGGTTTTTCTTTGTGGAGGCTTATCAGGCTGTATGTTTGAAATTAATGTTTTACGGTAATCAGTTCCTTTCTCTGATTGAAAAGTCAAACGTTTTCCATCAAATATTAATATCTTATCTGAATCTTCGTTGATGGCGAAATTTGCTGATTCTTTAGGGGCTACATATGGATTCACTGCTATATTTTCTTTGTCCGCTACCCAATCTTTGTTCAGTGATTTTTCAATTTGTTCACAAACACTATTTTTAGAAACATTAACTTTTGGGCTAAGAATAGTGTCTGTAATAGACATGTCATCGGATATAGAATCGGTTTCACCAGCTAAGGCAATGCGAGTACAGTTTAGATCGATTTCAATATACCCTGACCCGGACATGTTCCGCCCACTTGGTGGACCAGGACACAAAATATTCTGTGGGTTGGATTGGTGCCTTACTAAGTCTTTCTGAATTTCGTCAAGATCATCACCAATAGGTTGCATTGTAGAGTAATTCAAATTAATTTTGTCTGTAATTTCTCCAAGTCCAGATATGGCCAAGTCATCAGCAAACAGCTTGCTGGATTGCTCGGAGACTGTAAATGTGCTAAATTCAAAATTCTGTCCAGGAGCCGCAAGTTTTCTGTCGTCTGCTGTACATTCTAGAGAAAACTGATCAAATTTTACATTGTTTATAGAAGTTTCGAAACCTTTGGAATCGTTTACATTAGATCCAAAGTCTATTACTTCAACTTCCTGAAACTGATCTTCGAAATTACGTTTTCCGAGATGACCGACTGAAGCGCGCGGCTGATGCGCTGCAGATTCGTTCCCTGAAGACTCTAAGCTCTTATTGTGTTCTTCATAAAAGTTTTTCCATGTAGTTGTCGCTTCGTTTGTTACGAATTCACTGTGAATACAAAAAAATAAACTGGATAGTTTCATTAAAATATTTCTTTGTGTGCTCTTTGAGGAATACTACATTTTAATAGATTGCTTGAAATTTTGCCCTGGTGACGCTTTCTCGACAAAACTATTACAATTTTTGTGATGCGAAGGCTTTGTTAGCGATAGCGAGCTGCTTAGGCGGGGACGACGTTTTGAATCAGAACAACTAACTAACACCCACCCACCCATGCATCCCACGCTTAACTTTGATGATGATGATATTTTCGACCGTTTGCGGCCATGGCGACCACTTCGAACTTTAGTAATCGAACGAACAGAAGACGGAAAGTGTATCTGTACCACAAGCGTGAAGCGCTGGTCAATCTGAGGCGCCTAGTCGCCTACTGTACAGAGCTTAAAAGTAGTTATAAGTCTATGCCAACTGTCTACATCAAAGGCCACTAACACATGTCGTGTATCAACTAGATAGTAGCCGGGAGGGTTCCCATATGGTATACCTATAAAATCCTGATGAAAAGCCTGGTTTCTAACAAAATGTCCTGACATTACGCTAAAGCGCCCGCCCACCACGGTGGTGTAGCAATAATAAGTAGGAGGCTGCCGGCCGGTCCAAAGAAAGTTTTAGTTTTTAGTTTTGATTGTGTTGATTATTACTTATTTACTGCCAAATGTACCTAGTTGATTGTTACCAAAGAAAAGATCAATAAATAAAACTAAATTTCTATGATTTCTTTTACTCTAAAATCAAACAATCCTGACACTTTCCAAGTCCGACCGGAATCCTGACAGGGACCAAAAACTTCTGACGTATGGCAACCCTAGCCGGGATCAACGGCTTACTGATCAGATCTATTCTCCACAACAAGTAAGCAAGAACAGTTTAATAAATTGGCATAGACATATTATCTATTAGCAGTCTAAGAATGATATTGGTCCATTTGCAGTCTAGGAATGTTAAATGCTTGAGTGTTTTTCCTATCCATGCATGATGATGTAAAGGTGTATTATGTGTTAAATTGAAATGCAAACTCACGCGACCCCGGTCCTCCTGGAGAAAGACACGCGGCGGCTCTTGGCGGTGTCGGTGGGCGTGGCCACGTGGAACTCGAGCTCCGAGAGCGGCGCGCGCGGCGCCCGCTGGCTCTTCAAGATCGACGAACGGCGTTTGCGGCTGCAACGTTCACACGCTATGAGCCAGCGCACGCAGGGCGAGGCGCGGCGAACAGACTGACAAGCTAAGCAATTAAAACTAACCCTAACATCTACAAAATACGGTTGAATACATTACGGCACGAGCGGCGCGCCATTTTCAACCGTATTCATAAAATATAAGGTTTAGTTTTCATTGCTTAGTTAATCAAACTCTTCGCCGTCTCTCACCTGGTGTGCAGTGGCCCTATCTGTTAGGGCCGTTGTATCTACAGCTCGCAGAGCGAGGTAGGGATCGTAAATGTAATATTTCAAAACAGTATCGCAATTTTCTTACATTAAAACTGTTTTACTTAATAAAGTTTAAAACTCTCGTGATTAGACCCGGTAGTACATATAAAAAATGTTTTACTTAAGTCTTCTTTTGAAAGTGTGTGCCAAAATCAAAATGTAATAAGTAGGAACAGGGTGTAAATGACAGTTTATAATAGGTGAAACTGATAACGTTATTTTACCATAATTATGATCTTTCTGTTAGGTTACGTACGTACAACGACGCGTGATTGACGTTTTTGCGACACATGAATATTTAAGTAATAAGTACTTATATCGTGCTAACAGAAAAAAAAATCAGGACTGTCCTACTTACTACCCAACTAAATCAGATTTATACTAACTTTGTGCGCCCGTTCACACAGCAGTAGTGTACGAAAAACTTAATTTTAAGTTGAGCTATTTCATTAATTAGCTGAAAAACCGGAAAAGATAAATAATAATATAAATAATAAATATATTTCTTTATTTACTTAACTTGTTGTACTCGTACATTGATAAGGTGGCCTACTGCCTCCCAGTAAGTTCATCACTTGTGTTGGGAGGCACCGCTCTTCTTAAAACTAAAGTTACAAGCAATTTTCTCCAATAAAACTAAAGGTACGTGTGTGTGTGTGTATGTGTGTGTGCGTGAATGTGTGTTCGCGTGTACGCGTGTATGTATGTGTCGGGAAATAAGAATAAAAAAATGAAAAGACACACCATTGAGATCGATGATTAAGTATCACAATAGGTAAACTAACAATGCGACACGTGATTACTCAATACGTTTGTCAGGAAAGCTATACACAATACACGTGGGCGTTACATACTAAGATTGCAGGACAGAACCTTTCTAAACAGCAACACTATCTAACCATAGTCGTTATCATGAGCGATCGGGACCGATCACACCGTAAAAGGGATTTAGGTAGGTCCGAGCACCAACAGTTATGCCACTAGGAAACACGGGCATGAAAACAGACACTGAACACTGGCCAACATACAACGGGCCGCCCCGCCCAGACCCTATGTAACTCGTCCACATTACAGTTACTCTACCCGCGGTCATGATAACAACACCTACTCACAAAGTACTTCACGAATATCATATGAACTAGCTATCAACACAATATCACTCTACTTATGGTTACAGACACCCCTGGACTGTGGTACAACCAGCACTATTCCACACGTACCACATATTCGATCACCACACATGGACTCACACGTCCATTCGAAGTATTCACTCAACCTCACAGACACACAAGTTATCACCACGACTGCCACGGACCTATTGAAGGTTCCATTCTACTCGCACTCGACTTCACTTCGTTGACTCATTCATTCACTCACCGTTACATCAACTCATTCGCCAATCTGACGTTACCACTCAAACTGACTAGTTTGTTTACGAACAATCTACCCTCAATTACTAACAAAGCTAATCTAACGTTAGAATTCGAACTGTCAATCGCTTGTTTACGATCAATCTACCTTCAATCTCCGACATATGTATGTGTGTGGTATGTATTTTAGTGACAAATTTATTCCTTCCATTAAAACACCATCTAGATTCTAAAATGACGTTGATTAATATCTATGTCTATATTGTGTGCGAGTATATTATTGTTATTTTATTATTACTTTTTTATTATTATTATTATTTCTTTACATTTAGAATAAAAGAAATCCAAGGACTATTATTATGTTTCAAGTGAAACTATTACTTTACACCCTATTAGTTTTCCGGAGACCAGTCACTTACACCCTGTATACTGAAATATAAAAATATAATATATTCCAATTATAATATTATATAAAGTTTATAGTACCTAAGAAGGATAGCAAAACACATGAGAAATGCTTGTAGGTCAAAGTCAAAGTCAAATTTTTTTATTCAAATTAAGATTTATACAAATAATTTTTCGACGTCATAGCTATCATGGATGGCACGTTCACTACCAGTGTACGCCCTCTGTGGAGAAGAACGGCCAGAAGAAACTCCACAGGAATTGTATCTTTTGAACTTTTCTTTTAAATATATAAAGAATCATACATGAGTCATAATTACAATCTACTCCGTTGATAATATAGTCTACCGGCCACCTGAGAAAATTCCTTCTCTAAACTGAATCTCGTCGGTATCTCTTCTGTATACCTACAACAGGTATGGATGTGTTCAGGGCGTTGTGTAGATAACGAAACTGCTTGTTGTAATGTTTGAAAGTGGGATAGGGGATAGCACTGACGTCATAAATATGTCCGCCGACGGTTTTTCTTAATTACATCTTACCTATTAGGTCTATTTGCTTGTGTATGGTGTCGTTTGAAAGCTGATTAAAAGTGCTTAAATTTGTTCTCAGACACCTAAAGCGTATCTATTATATTAAAAAATATATTTGAGAAACTATGGATTTTTTAAAGAGATTTCAAAAATTTTCTTTGTTTACTGAGAAACCGCTCAACTTCGGTAAATTTGTTTACTGTAAAAATTATGCAGAATTTTATCATCTATTTCATTAAAATACGGCTTAAACCACGGAGCTATGTCTAATTTTGTGGCGCAAGGAGCATGGTGTTGTATTGTAATTATGTATTACATAAATCTTGTACCAGATTTTATGGAATTTTCAATATATTGATCAAAAAGCACATGCACGCTTGTGAAGAGGGCGACAGTCGTTTTGTTCTGCATGGGATAGATGCTGCTGAAAGGGGCTTTGAGACTCTAATAGTTAAATAATAATAATAAAGCTTATTTATTCCAAACTAAAGTTTCTTGTACAATATTAATCTTACTTAACTTCGTATCTACCTACTATTTAATTAATTGCTAGTATAAACATTTCTCATTGGATCCCCTTAGGGTAAAAGCCTCCTCCATCCCACTCCATTTTTCTCTGTCTTGAGCCGTTTCCATCCAGTTTGCCCCAGCAGCTTCAGTGATGTCGTCGACCCATCGTTTCTTTGGCCTTCCAACGCTTCGCTTTCCTTTGGGACCTGACCACTTTGTAGTTTCCAGAGTCCATCTTTTGTCTTAATACCTTGACATGTGGCCCGCCCATTTCCATTTGAGATGTAGTGCATGTTTCAGGGCGTCTGTGAGTTTAGTTTTTCGTCTTATCTCCTCATTTCTAACTTTATGAATTCTCCTTAGTTTCAATAAACTTCTCTCCATTGCATGTTGGCATGTGCTAATTTTATTTTTTATTTTATTAGTGTATGTCCATGTTTGGCTGCCATATGTCAAGCTTGGTAGTATACAGGTGTCCATTACTGTTCTTTTTAACTTTAGGTTGTAGTCTCCTTTTAGTATTTCCTTTTGTGCCCAGAATTTCTTCCAGGTGCTGTTAATCCTTCTATCCACTTCATCTTCTATGTTTTTTGCATTGAACGACATTTGTTTTCCAAGGTAGATATATTCATTTACATATTCAATTTGTTTGCCTGATACACATATTTGATGTTTCACATGGTTTGTCATGACTTTAGTTTTACTGGCATTCATGTGTAACCCTACTCTTTTGCTCTCATTATCCAGAGTTTGTATCATTTGTTCTAACTCCCTTGCTGATTCCGTAAACAGGACTATGTCGTCCGCGAATCTGAGGTGGGATAGATTTCTACCTTGTATTCGGAGCCCTTTATTTGTCCAGTTTAATTCCTTGAAAATTCCTTCCAACACAGCTATGAATAATTTTGGTGACAAGGGGTCACCTTGTCTGACGCCCTTTTCTATTTTTATTTCTTCACCTATGACTTCCAACTTTACTCTACTTATACTTTGCGAGTAAATATTTTCTATGATGTTTATATATTTCTTGTTTATTTGGCATTGATGAAGTGCTTTCCAGATCGAGCTATGGTCTATACTGTCAAATGCCTTCGAATAATCAATCCTTGTATTTTTCTAGTATTTGGTCTACTGTATGTATGTGATCTACCGTTGAAAAACCGGAACGGAATCCAGCCTGTTCAATTGGTTGGTTGTTATCAATTTTTAATGATATTTGACTTAGTAGTACAGAAGAGAAGAGTTTGTAAATTATACTGGACAGTAAGCTTATTGGCCTGTAGTTTTCGATGTCAGCTGGATTTCCTTTCTTATAAAGAAGTATTATAATTGAAACACACCATTGTTTAGGAGCCTTCCCAGTCTCTAGCACCATATTGAATAGTTGTGTTAGATACGTAATCAGAACAGGTGCTCTAATTTTTAGTGCTTCATTACTAATGTTGTCTGGGCCAGGGCTTTTTTCATGCTTCAGCATCTTTATGTGCGTGAGTACCTCGTCATTAGTTATAGGTTCAATATTTCCATTTATCTCTTCGGAACTTGTGATTTTAGCATTGTATGTGTCTTGTACTGGTTTTTTGTACAGTTCTCTATAAAAAGTTGTTGCGTGTTCTAATATGTCTTTCCTTGTTACCGTTTCCTTGTGTCCTTTTTTAAGTTTCTGGATCCAGACTTTGTGTGTAGTTAATTCCTTAGTTGCCCGTTTGGAGCTTCTGTAGTTATTTATGTTTTACTCTATGATTCCTCTTGTATAGTTATTATAATCTTCTCTAATAGCCTTATTGGTTGTTTTAAATAGATTTTTAAGTTCTTCCTTCATGTCTTTAGTTTTGTTTCTAGTTGTAATTAGCTCTGTACGTCTTTTTATCAAGTTTATTGTTGCTTCAGTTAGAATACCTCTATTATTGTTTGTGTCGTTATCTGTATTTTCTACTTTCAGACTTGTTGTAATAATGTCTTCCAATTTGTCGTAGTAGGTTTGTACGTTATCTATATGTTGTGAGAGTTCGAGTTGGTGCATGTTAAGGTTTTCTGTTAGTCTTCTGAATTGATGTAAGCCAATTTTTCACTCTCTGTTTTTGGTATTTTGGGTACTGACTTGAATGCTTTCCTGCTTCGTTTTGGAGACTTAATTGTGATAGTTGACCTCACTAGTCTGTGATCTGATGGAAATGAGACTTTGTTTAGTACTTCCACATTTACAACATTTCTTGGTTTATTGCACATAACAAAGTCCACCTCGTTCTTAGTTTTCTGGTCTGGTGATATCCATGTCCATCTGCGATTCGGTTTCTTATTAAAGTAAGTGTTCATTATAGATAACTTGTGTTTGCAGGCGTATTGGATAAGTCTTTCACCTCTTTCATTCCGATCTCCATAGCCATATCTTCCCATGATTAGATTTTCATGTGTTTTTGGATGTCCTATCTTGGAATTAAAATCTCCTATAACTAGCACTGTTTTATCTTGGTTTTCTTGAACTCTTTCCAGGTCATTATAGAATCTGTTAATTTCCTCTTCACTTGCCGCACCCGTGGGTGCATATGTCTGTATTATTGTTATTAGATCATCGCCAAAGAAGTTCGAACATTTTTGTATGGAGACTGGCCTACCTAAAGTTGCAAGTACATAAAAAGTGACATTTTGGTGTACATATATGAAACATATGCCAATCGATAGATAAAATTATTACAAACAACAAATACTCTTTGACAAAATGTCGTAAATGATATACTTTCTGAGTTATTTTGGTTTGAAAACATAAACATAGTTAAAATAAAATCTCCATTTAAATTGATTTAAAGGTACAATATCAACATTTTAAAGCATCCCACGTCACTACTAGTATTAATTTTGATTTTCGTGATAATAAAATAATGGGATAAGGTATAAATAATAATAATAGGATATCATAATAAGTTATTTATTTATTATTTTTATGATTTAGTCATAATTAACTAAATATGAAATAAAGTAGAATTCTTTAAAAATGATAGATAGCACATTACATGGAAACGGGATATTTAGCTAGGTGATATTTTTTGTACATAAACATACATTTACTATAATTTGCATAAGATTTTTAGCATTATTACCCATTTCACAATTGGACGTAGTTACACGAAAAGGATCCAATCCACACAAAGTCACTTTTGAGATATTGAAGTTTGAAGTTCAAAATGATTTTCTTCATAGGTGTTTGTTTCAAGATAAATTTAAAGTGTTATGTTTTGTGAGAAACATTAAAACCTTTTTATTGTTAATAGTATATTTATGGGACGATTGGTATTTTCGGAGAAATATGTGTTTTGGTGGGTTGGATCCTTTTCATTTTATTACTTTTTCTTTGGCGCATGCTTAATATAAATTTCTTTAAAACGCTCCATGTAGTGAATTCTTTGCAAACAAAATAATACAACAAAATAATACTGCGATCAAAAATACATTTAATTTTTAGTACTTTTTGGGAGAGATAGATATAATTAGTTACCATCTACACTCTAAGAAGTTCGTTGAAAATCTTATTGGCATATTACTTTGAAAATGAATTTATCGAAAAGGATCCAAGCATTTTGGATCGTTTTAATTATTAAATGTAGGTGTTAGAATATTCAGCAAGGAGAACCAAGCGCTGTGGATCGTTTTTATATTTTTAATTAAGTATAGGTGATGAACAAATTGTAATTACACAATAACAATCCAGGGTGCTTGATTCGTTTTTAAGATAAATGGTTAATATGTTTATATTAATATGGTTGGCTGTGAACCAGGTCAATTGGATTGTTTATGGTGAAAGAACAAAAAAATCTGTCATACATGTTGGTTGGTTCAATGGCTGGTAAAAAAGATAAACCTCTTCTTTTTTGTCAAATTTTTATTACTGGACGATAGAAGCGATATTTGCGGTCAGTTTGGTGTACTTAAGTCATTTTTGACAATGTTGTGGATTGGATCCTTTTCGTGTAACTACGTCCAATTGTAATCTATATGTAAATTATGTTGGAGTCAGTTGATTCTTTAAAAACACATCATTTTTTTTGTATATAATAATATACTTATGTAAGTCAGATTTACCTTTTCCTAGCATTTAAGTTTGATTAAAAACAGAATTATATAATTCTTCTTTTCGATTTTTGCTGTTATAGGTGAAGTGTACGGGGCTGTATCCACTAGGATAAAAAATACGAAAAAGGTTACATAAATAAAAAGATATTTCAAAGTACGCACATGATATGGATGGACTTATGAATCCGACTGACTGTATGTACACATTTATTTTATTTGTAAGTATTATTATTATTTTATACATTTGACTGTCGTGATATTTTGTACATACATACTTGCTTAAACCAGCTGATTTGTAAATACACATGCAGTGATTTGTACTTTGATAAACAATACTAACTCATAACTTGATGCAAAGCAAGTAAAAAAGGATGTATAATTAAACTTATCACAATACAACATGCTGATCGATATCAGATTCCGTTTTTATGTGATGTGCTATCATTTTACTTTATTTGATATTTAGTTATAACTAAATCATAAAAAAAAACTTATTATGATATACTTATTATCCCATTATTTTATTATCACGAGAATCCAATTTAATACCAGTAGTGACGTGGGATGCTTTAAAATGTTAAGTTTGTACCTTTAAATCAATTTAAATGGAGATTTTATTTTAATCATTTTTATATTTTCAAACCGAAATAACTCAGAAAATATATCATTTACGACATTTTGTCAAAGAGTATTTGTTGTTTATAATAATTTTATCTATCAATTGGCATATGTTTTATAGATGTACACCAAAATGTCACTTTTTATGTACTTGCAACTTTAGGTAGGCCAAAGAGGTTCGATGCTCTTTCAGTTTTAATACTGCTACTCGTTCTGAGATTCCAATGTAATTAGCAATATTTTGTTTAAGAGGTTTCCTGATAAGGAACCCTACTCCATGTAGCCCAGGTGTTTCTCCTGAGTAACAGAATATGTAATCTGGGTGCTCTTCAATTTCACAGCCCAACCTTCTTACTTCGCTAAGACCTAGTATATCAATCTTTACTTTCTTAAGAGCATGAGTCAATTCCAGGAGTCGTTCTGCTGATGACAGAGATTTCACATTGTAGGTTCCTATTGTTAGCCGTTGATTCTCTTTGGGTTTAGGATTTGAATAATTTGAAGCTGGGTGAGGGTAGTAGTCGTCATCCCCACGGTGACCAGCCGGGTTGGGGAATATTTGATTATTTGAACTAATTTGTGTTAATTGTTTCCGGTGGTCTTTATCCTTATCCTATGCATCATGATCAGTAAGTTGGGTGGGAATAGAGTTAGTTTTATTTTTCATCAATTCAAATGCATTAATTATATTCCCCGTTGCATACTGTTTTACTGGTTGTACAGGTGTATTTGGAGAGAAAGACAGGTCTCTTTTCCGATTGCCCTTGCTTTTATTGCCTTCCTTAATGATCAGTTTATCATATTTAATTACAGCATAGTTGCCTTTCTCTCTTTCTTCTTTCATTCTCCCCTGTAGTTCTCTCCTTTTATCCAAAACATCCTTTGGATAATCTTCTGAGACATATAGATCCTTAAGTTTAGTCTTATTTTTTGTAATTAACAATAGTTAAATAATAAAATAAAATTAAAATTGTGTTTATTTCACTCCCCAAACAAGTCAAATATTTTTTTTAAATATAATAGATACGCTTTAGGTGTCTGAGAAAAAATTTAAGAACTTTTAATAAGCTTTCAAACGACACCATACACAAGCAAATAGACATAATAGGTATAATGTAATAACAAAAAACAAAAACCGTCGGCGGCCATGTTTATGACGTCACTGCTATCCCGTCCCACTTTCAAACATTACAACAAGGAGTTTCGTGATCTACACAACGCCCTGAACACATCCATACCTGTTGTAGGTATACAGAAGAGATACCGACGAGATTTTTCAAAATCTGGTTGTGGCCGGTCTACTAATATCTATGAGTATACATTTCTTTATTTTCATATTTATTTATATAAGATAAATTATTTAAACAAAAGTTATGCAGATATGAGTTTTAGAATGTAGTAAGTATAGCCTACTATACATATTGAACCAAAACAACCATTTTTTATTTTTTATTTTAATCAATGTTTAGGTCTCTCTAGTTAAAAACATTTTTCTAAAATATAAGTTTTGTAAAGCCAATTTCTTGTAATTGTACTTTTTTAATCATCAACAGCTCATATACGTTCACCTAGCCCTTATTTTTTTAGGGGTGAAATAGTTCTTTAAACAGAGCAGGTCACCCGTCTGCGCTCTGTCACAGGTGTCCCCCGTTAGACATTAGACATACCCCTTATTTTTGTCTACTCCTCCCAGATGGAAGTGTTACTTAAGTACCTATAACAGTTCTGTAATAATTTAGTGCAAGGCCAGTGTAGGATTGGCGAACATCTTGAACTATTTAAACCACAGAACCTGCACAAGATCAAATTTCGTACAAACAGGCATGAACAATATAGAAACAACAATATATGAAAGTGGCTTCTGTCAGTCAATGATCAATGACAACAAACCATCCTCGATTATGCCAACTTTTATTTTATTTATTTATTTTATCAAGATGTTTTCAATGTAGGTTCAGGGATTTAATAAAATGGAGTAACTAGAAGAATGGTAAATAATGTGGGTAAATATATTTAAAATATAAACTTACGTAGTGGCAGCATCTGAAGTTCTGCTCTGCTGAGCATCATCCATGGCTCTAATAACAATTATAACTACTTCTAACTAATTACAAACAAGTTCATTTCTTGACACAAACCTAATATGGTACAAGATAAGAGTTCACAGTTTTGGTGATTATATATACTCAAAAACAACACACCTAAAACAGAAAACACTTATAGACTATCAATCAGTCAGTCATGAATGAAGCACATAAAAAATTCCCAGTTGGAAATCCACCTAGAACAAAATATAATAATTAAAATTCTATTGATACACAACAAACAGTAATAGAAAAACAAATGTGTTATGATACGGAATATACCGCCAGATATATAGGAAGAAATCGTAGAGATCATTGGGCCTTTGTCCAGCAGTGGAGTTTTCACTGAAGGGTTTTTAGGACATAATTAAAACAGAATAGGTCACTAGAATGAATAGACACGTCGGAGGAGTGATTAATAAATGATGTTGAGTAGAGGACGACAGGATAAGAATGCAGAGCAGAATGACTTGGTTGGGGTACTTGCCTGTCTGCTCGCCTTTGTGATGGCCGACCAAAAGCTTTGTATTTTTTTTAAACGTTCATAGTATTATTTACAAACCTGGCCATTTTACTACTTGAATAACTATATTTGTTTGTTTATTTGGCTGGAAAACAAAGATTTACTTCATGGCATTACGATTTACGAAATAACTCTATGGAAATAACAAACAACTCAACGGTATTTTTGCATTCAAATTTGACGTCTCTCCGCAGGACGTCTGTCACGCAGGACTCTACTGACCTTCCGTCCGGCGTCCGGCCAACTCAATCAGTCAAAAATCGATCCGACTGAGATCCGACCAGGGTATACAATCTCAATACAAAGATTCGGGTAGACATTGGCAGACATTCCTATGACACTACTAAATGATTTTGAGTATACTTCATATGAGAGTGCCTTCGAATTTGATGCTTTTCAAAATATTTCTTTTTTGGTGTTTTAGTTTTTTAGCAGACCTGCAGAATACGCTAGTAGCGACATTACGATGTAGAATTTACAACGTCACACAACTCATGTCGTTTCCTTAAAGATAATGTACATCTGAATTTTATTACAAGAGAGGTCTCTATTCCCTGTATTATTAAAAGGTTCTCTGTGGATCCGACCGACCGTTTTGACGTCAGATTTCTAGCGCCGTCAGCGATCAGAAAAACAAAAAATTTATGGGTTTTGTCCGCTGACAGTAGTTCGGTAATTTCGGTAATGATTTATTATTATTACGCGATTCCAGGTGCTGTAACGCAGGCAGGGAACGTCGGGTGACACTTCTGCGAATGTTTTGCGTGTGTAACCCTATGCGCGCACTGGCGACTTTTGCGCTGAAACTGCTTATAACTCGGTCTTGCCAGATGTTGATTACCGTAAAATTGACAAATTCTAAATTACTATACGTATTAAAAAAGTATCGTACAGCTGTGAAAACAGCACTTTTCGCATGGCTAGTACCCAAAATAAAAAAAGATACCTATACGGTTTTTTAGAAATGGAGATGAAAATAGGCACATGAAATTAAAAAAATACAAAAAAGAATGTTTGATATTTATAGTTATATTTTATCAGATTGCCTATGATATTATCTTATGTATTTATGTACCTGAGTCAAAACTATCGTAAAATATATACATAATCTACTCGATACTTTTACTATCGAACATCTGGCAGCCCTAACCTACAAAACTGATTGATTTAAGATATTTCAGTAATTTATCACCATTTCATAATTGAATAATGTGTTTTTAATTTTGTTCAACCAAATAAATATAAGACACGTTAATTTTACATTTAAACATCAAACATTTAACTTTTAACAATAAACAAACAATATGTCAAAGTTGAATTAAGCTTTTACAATTTTGACATTACGCTTACGATAATTTCGCTCTGGACCATGGGCGCCGTTAGCAGAGATGGCGGTGGTCATGACGCAATCCGTGACGTCACAATAGCTGCCGTAATCCCACTGACAGTGATTCGGTACGCGGTTTTGGGGCAAATCGCTTGCTAGCTGTCTACTCCCCTATTCTCTATCTACGGTTGGATGGTAGGTAGGATAGACGATTCTATGATATTATTATTTTTAGTCACAGCGATATAGCTTGTGATTTATCACGGAAAGCGATTTCAGTGACATTGCTTTAATGACGACGCGACGCGACCGACGCGACGACGACCGACACGGCTAGAGAAAAGCTATAAGTCATAACAAGGTAATTTAAACTTTATTTCGTTGTAAATAAAGTTCATAATTGAAATTCAGGTCCAAAGACAGCGATTTTGCCACCAACCTACTATGCATAATAACAGGATGAAGGGTAGAAGTTAAGTTTAGTGAAATGCTCTAAATCATAATAAGGTAATTTGAACTTTACTTCGTTAGAAATAAGGTTCTTAATTCAAGTCAAGGTCTGTATGGGGACACTAATTTCACTAAACCATGTCTACCAACCTACCAATATGAAAATAATCAAAGACCATGCCCGCGTTCCGATTTGCGCTGACAGCACTTTGAGTACCCAAAACCGCGTACCGAATCACTGTCATTGGGATTACGGCAGCCATTGTGACGTCACGGATTGCGTCATGACCGCCGCCATCTTCCACTAACGACGCCCATGCTCCAGAGCGAAATTCACGTAGTAAGCGTAATGTCAAATTCGACTTTGACATATTGTTTATTTATTTTTAAAGGTTAAATGTTTAATGTTTAAATGTAAAATTTACGTGTCTTATATTTATTTGGTTGAACAAAATTAAAAACACGTTATTCAATTATGAAATGGAGATAAATTACTGAAATAATATTTTAAATCAATCAGTTTTGTAGGTTAGGGCTGCCAGATGTTCGATAGTAAAAGTATCGAGTAGGTTATGTATATATTACGATAGTTTTGACTCAGGCACATACATACATAAGATAATATTATAGGCAATCTGATAAAATATAAATATAAATATCAAACATTCTTTTTGTATTTTTTTAATTTCATGTGCCTATTTACATCTCCATTTTAAAAAAATCGCATACCTTTTCTTATTTTGGGTACTAGCCATGCGAAAAGTGCTGTTTTCACAGCTGTACGATACTTTTTTAATACGTATAATAATTTAGAATTTTGCCAGTTTTGGTACGGTAATCAACATCTGGCAAGACTGAGTTATAAGCAGTTTCAGCGCGCTCAAACGCCGTTCCGTTTTGATTTCGCTCATGAGCCGTATTATTGCGATTTCTGAACTCGCTGTCAGTAATTTGAGCCGTGAAATCTGATTCGGAATACAGCCCATAACGTCGGCTACGAGTGAAAACCTCGTATGTCAGCGGAACCGAATTTTACAGGAGGAAGAAAAAACTGTCTGGTGAAAAAATAGTTAGAAGACCACTGTGTTTTTATTTCTTATTCTGAATCATTATTGAATAAGGAGTTGTTGCATATTAATTTAAATCTAATATTTATTTATTTACGTAGTTTTTCGGTGATTACGAGGTATTCCTTTCATACATTTATACGAGTTATTCATGAAGTTTAGTTAGTCAGTTAGTCGATTATGATTATGGTTTGATGAAAAGGAATCGGGCAATACAGTCCCGATAACCACTGCGAGACTCGAGAAGGATCTAAATTGTAGTCAGCCCTTCGATATTAAATAGACTCCTCTAGACCAACAGGTCAAAGGGCTTTGAAGAAGCTGACGGTCGATAAGGGGCTCTAAGTCTGGGCTTCCTGGATGTCAATTTTAGGTCTTCCCAGCATCTAAAAATCTAATTGACAAGGGCTTTGCACTAACATAAGATGTGAAGCAGAGTATCTCTCCTCGATAGCAAGGGTTCTCAGATAGGTTCATGCTGTTCAGATGCTTATTAAGCTTACAATGACACGTGAGGGAGGGCAAGGATTAGTGTCCTAGTAAGCAGTACCTAAATTTAAAAAGGAATCCTGAAACCATTTGCTTGGAGTGTAATCCAACTGATTCCTGCCAGTGCTCGTTAACTTGGTGCATCCTCAAGCTAGAAATTGGCGCCTGTAACCAAATTTAGGCACCCCAAGGATGGGTTTCAGTTCCGGTAGGTTGGAAACTAGAGCCCCTCCTCGCCAACTCATCCACTGCTTCATTTCCCCATTCCCGGAACGCTCCAGCACTCACCCCGACAATTTGTCGGCGACAAACCAAGTTCCTAGTGCCAAGACAATTCAGAGCATTAATACACTCCAAGGGTAAATTAGAGAAAGGTATTGAATTTGAATATGGATGGATATGTTGGGAGAGGACGACCAAAGAAAAGATGGATGGATTGTGTAAAAGATGATATGTTCAGGAAGGATGTGAGTGTTGAAATGACGGCTGATAGGGTTGAATGGAGGAAGAAAACATACTGCGCCAACCCCAGATCAAATGATGGGATAAGGGCAAGCAAATGATGAAATGGTAAATTAGAGAACGTCGTTGGACTTCAGCACTTTTAAGGCAGCCTGCTGTCCAACTGAATAAGGATTTTTTTGCCGATAAAGTCCAGGTTGAGTTGCACACAGTCGATGATTGTGTACATCTCCGTCTGAAAGACCATGGCAAAGGAGCCCAGGCTTGTAATTTTCCTAATTGGAAGCTTTTTACAAAAAGTACCTAATCCGGATAAGCCATCTTTCCTGGAGCCGCCATTGAACCAAACCAGCTCCACTTTTCTGAATGTAGAATGTATTTTGTTCTATTATTCTTCCCACTCGGGTATAAGAATGAATATCTGTTTCATAGTCGTTACATTGCCATAATAGGATTCTTAATTAGATCTTCGGCTAATCTGTTAGTCGAAGACCATCTCCTTCTTCCCGCTTTAAGCGAGTGAAGCATTGCTGTTCGAGCTTCTTTTTGTGTATTTATGTGAAGTGATGCTATATTAACCACCGCCAAAGTTAGTGCGGATGAAATGGTCCCTGTGATGAATGAAACAAACTGTAAGCTCAGGGAGGCAATATAATGTCCCCGTAGTGACTATGGCAGTGTATAACCACAGAGCATGTCGCGTTTAAGCCCCCACCAAGAACTGACTAGGCAACAACATGTGGCATGTGCAGAATTTGCTTCTTTAACCACATGTTGTTCTCCTAAGGCACCCCACTGGTGCAAAAGGGCCCTCGAGAGTTTATTCCATTCCGCCCGGTTCTGTGCCACGATCTTGGCCTGGTCCCAGGAAGTGCCTCTCCTTCCACAGTGCGCCTCCATGTTGCAACAGGCCGGCCCCGTTTTCTTCTTCCGCCCGGCACCCACTCAAATGCAGTCTGGAGGATTTTCGCCTCTTCGCAGTACATGCCATTTAACCACATAGTCTATGTATTTATTCCAAGTGAGCTTAGATCAAGTTATAAGCCAAGATTTTTAGCTTCATTGCGAAATTGATTGTTTTATTTACGCTAGTATTATAGTAGGAACTCTGTTATTTTATCGAAAAGGAGGCTAGAAGCTGTCCAGATTCCTCCTCTTCGTGAAGAGAAATCGTGTCGTGGTTTTTCTAACATTAACAGAAAGTCTGAATTGCACGCATCACCGTTCTACTACCCTAAGAACATTTTGCATAAGACTCGATACCGTATCAGGGCATTTACTGGATTTAATGGATTTGACCGACCAGGTTATTAGCATATTCCTGGGTAGGTACACAAGTCTGCTGAATTAAGTTCGTTTATCAGGCAAGCAACTATGATTGACCACCATCTCGTCACTCTGAAATCAAGAGTGCAATAAAAGCGAGTCATTCGAACTGTCCGTGTAGTCAGCATTAATTCGACTTATATCAGTGTCTCATCCTCTATCTCTCTATGAGACCATACATTTGTTTATAATGTATGTGTGAAGGTGTTATCGCTCACTCCCTCAATATTAAGAAAGGCACAGAAGGCGATCGTAAACACGAATTGTACCTATAATAACTAATAAAAAGTTTTCAAATCTACTAGTAGGCAAAATAAAAAGCTCGTATATACGTGATTCCGAGGTTTTCGCAATAAAATTACTGACAATATTTTTTACGAGGTTTTCTTGCAGTGTAATAGAGCGCCATCTAGTAACAAATTTGTCACTGAGTTAAATTCAATTGATGTATTACGAGGTTTTCATTCAAAAAATGCAAAAAAACGATTTTAGAATTTTTGATGTATACGAGGTTTTCACTCGTAGCCTGTTTATATCCTTTCTTTGAGCTGACATTTTAGAGAAGTAAAACTATTGACAGTTTTTTTGTTGTCATGTCGAACATAAAATGAAAATATAAATAAAATTATTGACACTGGCGAAAATACGTCTACATAAGATGTGATGCTAAGAACCCTAAATTTTATAGTTAAGTTACATTAAAAGTAACTAACATTTACTTTTAATTACTTATAATAAATTACAACCACAATGTCCTGTGGGTAAATTTCTGATTCAATGGCAAGCGACGTAACTCTCAACTACGGGTCTTTCAATGTAACGATATGCTCAATTTATGCGAGCATTTTGGCTTTTACAGCTATAATCGTCGCGTTTATTTTGTAAGTATCTTTCTCCTCCACAAAGTATCCATTTCTCGAGAGTTCTTGTAAAATTCCCTTATCGCTTACCTACACAACACATGTAAGAATCTACTCCTGCCTGTTAGAATCCTACAACCCTAAATAAACTTTTCGTTTCAGACGTAAACGCAGAACATATTATTACCATGGAGAAAAGTACTCTCCTCGACAACCTCCTCGATTATTGGCACATGAATCGCTCAACTTGGACTCTAATAAATTTAAAGTCACGTGAGTATTGTATTAAAATCTGTAATCAAGTAGAAAAATATTAACTGCTCTAATAGTAAACCACAAGTATTAGAACAGAAATCACTTTATTATAGACTAGCGGCCCGCCCCGGCTTCGCACGGGTAGAATAATTCATACACATTTTCAACCAAATTAAAATGGGAGGAGGTTCTCAGTTTCTACGTTTATTCGACGCTCTTAAGGCGGTTGCGCACTACACGTATCCGGTTCTTATTAGATTCTTATCTGTTTCTGATCCGGTTTAGCCGTCCTAGTAATTATATGGACGCTTATATACGCACCCATACATATCCAGTTCGTGTTTGATCCGTAAATACTCACTCAGGATCATTTTTTAACCGACTTCAAAAAAGGAGGAGGTTCTCAATTCGTCTGTTTTTTTTTTTTATGTATGTTATTAGATATCTCCGCCAATTGTTAACCGATTTTAATAATTCTTTTTTCATTCGATAGGATTTACTCTCAAGGTAGTCCCATATTAATTTCGTCAAGATTTGATGGTGGAACATGAGGTAAAACTTGGAAATTCCTCAACGGAATGGAGCATTCGCGTCGTTATTCGTCTATTCTCTTAGTCATATCTCAGTCAGTTTTCAACCGATTTTGATGATTCTTTTTTCATTCGATAGAACGTGCTTTAGGGATAGATCCATATAAATTCTGATGATAAAATAAGAGATAAAAGCGGAAACTCCTCAACCAGTGATAGCAACATGCATCGCGCGCGATACCGTTTGTGGTGGAATGTTGCTAGGCAACGAAATAAATTTGTTTTGTCAGTTTGCTGAAAATATACGTTTCCGTTGTTCCATATAAAATTATATTATTCGATTCTATCACGTTTTTTGGCGACCGTGACAGGACAAGAACCTGCTTGGATATTGAATAGGATATCCGAGCAGGATATCCAATAGGATATCACAAATAATTTAGCTTCTATGGCCGAGTGGTCGATTGTTTTACTCTCTTTACGGAGGTTTCGGGTTCGAATCCCGGTGAAGACACTCTTAAACGAAAATGTCCTTGTGAGACTTTTTTCAGTTTAGTTGGGACATTGCTGCCCGAATCACCTGATTGTCTGAAAAGAAAGATGATTCCGTGATTCGTGTCTCGGCTCTAATATCTACAGAAGGCGTCGTTACTCGTGCTAAGTCAGTGGGTTTTGACAAGGGCCCGGTACTATATTAACTGTGTGAGGGTATGTGAGGTTGGTTGTCGACCTTACAATCAACAATATGAAGAAAAAGAAGAAGCCAGCCTACGTTCACTATCTGTATGTAATCAGCTAACGACAGACTTTCAAGATACCATCTCAAACCTGAAACTCCTTACGAATAGCCCAAGTATTGGGGTAAACTATAAGCTTATTAAGAGGGAAGAATAGTACGTGCTCGTCCATACAAAAAGAGAAAACGTTTTTCTACTTCTAAATATTTTCCAATCTCCATAATTTTTTAGTATGTTATTGACACAATGAATGACTAGGTTTATCTGGGGGCACGGCAGTGCCCCCGCCAAGTCGAGCAAAAAAGTACCATACTTTTCTCGAAGCAGTTCAGGCCATTTTCGACCCCCCTATAACTTCGTTGTGGATAAAACTAGAAGCCTGAGTTTTCAGTAACCAAGCAGGCATTGTATAAATACGGTATATTTCAAATTTCAATCAATTTGAACCAGTAGTTTATGAATTATAACTAGTCAAAGTTTCTTAATTTTGTCACTCACTGACTGACTGACCGACCATCAAAACTCTAAGGCACTTCTAGCAGACATAGAAGCTTCAAATTTAGAATGGAATTAGTGTTTAGTGTATAAACCAAGGAAAAACTAAAACATTTTGCAATTTCGGCCCAGTTTTCTAGATACATCATTTGCTAGATAACTTTTTAATCCCATATAAATCTTGGGGCATTATTTAGGATTACAAAGTTACATTTGCAGTAAATGAATCAGTGTACCTGTATAATGGAATATAATTGAATAAGAGGTGCAGGGTAGGTGTGGGGTAGGTGTTGGATAGGTGTTGGATAGGTGTAGGGTAGGTATAGGGTAGGTATAGGGTAGGTGTAGGTTAGGTGTAGGGTAGGTGGAGCGTAGGTGTGCATTTTTACATTGTGTTTTCATGCGATCTACAAAAAGAAATGAGATGCCATCAAAAACATAACTTGTAAAAAAACCAAGTCTCGCACGCAACTTAGTCTACCGTAAAAAGTTGTGAGATCCATGTAATACCAAGTCGGTTAATTTATTCAGTCCTACACCTACCCTACACCTAGGGCATGGATACCGGTATACCGGTATACCGAAATACCGGTATACCGGTCAAATTTTTCGGTATTTTGATACCGGTATTTGAAGAAAAAATACCGGTATTTCGGTATTTCGAAAAAAGTGATCTAATTTTGCAATATCGGCAGTTTTTCAAACTAATGGAAAGTCGTTGATAGATTTTATACCATCTCATTTTATTTTTTAAAAACGTTTTTATTAACTCGCTTTCTTGTCTGTCTGTTTGTTTGTTTGTTTGTGGGTTTGTTCGGTCCGAATCTTGCAACTCATTTTTGAAGCACGTGCTGTTATTCGATTGTGCTGAAATTTGGTACACTTATGTAACCTCGGTGACAATGCAATATTATGACACCATGGAGCTGGTCTGATGATGGAGCCGGAAGGCGGCCATAGGAACTTCTAAAATACACAACACAACCTCGTCGTGTTTGGACTCATTGGATTTGTCTTGACAAGATCTTTCGTCATACGTGATGTCTAAGGTCTCATGGAGCTGGAAGGTGGCCATAGGAACTTCTAAAATGCACAACACAACCTCATCGTGCTTGGACTCATTGGATTTGTCTTGACAAGATCTTTAGTCATACGTTATGTCCAGGGTCTCATGATGGAGCCGGAAGGTGGCCATAGGAACTTCTAAAATGCACAACACAACATCGTCGTGTTTGGACTCATTGGATTTGTCTTGACAAGATCTTTAGTTATACGTGATGTCCAGGGTCTCATGATGAAGCCGGAAGTTGGTCATAGGAATTACTCAAATACCCAACATAACCTAGTCGTGTTTGGGCCCGTTGGAATAGTTTTGACTAGATCTTTAGTTACAAATGCAGGGTCTCATGATGGAGCCGAAAAGTGGCTATAGAAACTCCTAAAATACACAATACAACCTCGTCGTGTTTGGGCTCGTTGAATTTTTTGACTAGATCTTTAGTCATAAGTAATGTCCAGAGTCTCATGATGGAGGTGGCCACAGGAATTCTTCAAATACTCAACATAACCTAGTCGTATTTGGGCCCGTTGGATTTGTTTTGACTATATATTTAGTCACACGTTATGTCCAGGGTGTCGTGATGGAGCCTGAAGGTGGCCATAGAAACTCCTAAAATACATAACATAATCTCGTCGTGTTTAGGCTCGTTAGATTTGTCTTGACAAGATTTTTAGTCATACGTGACGTGATGTCCAGGATCTCATGATGGAGCCGGAAGGTGGCCGCTGTATTTCCTCAAATACTCAACATAACTTAGCCTTGTTGGGCCCGTTGGATTTGTCAAGACTAGTTCTTGAGTCATATGTGATGTTCAGGATCTCATTATGGAACCAGAAGGTGGCCATAGGAACTCTCTCAACGTCGCACCATAACCTTGTCGTGTTCGGGCTCATTGGATTTGTCTTGACAAGATCTTTAGTCATACGTGATGTCCAGGGTCTCATGGTGAAGCCGGAAGGTAATCTCATCGTAACAACATAATCTCGGCATGCTTGGGATTTTTAGTCTTAGCAATTGAGTCCTACGTGATGTTCATCTTGCAACATTTAAATACGCTGGACTAAAAAGCACAAAATAATTATAAATTAAAAAATATTTTTTTAACAACACGTTTTATTTACGCACTAAAAAGTGTAAAATAATTTTTATTGAGATTTTTATTGTCGTAGTACTCTTGTAGGACTTAAAACGAAAAACGTGGGGAGCATGGAGTAGATTTTGAAGCATAACCGTGTTTCTCAAAAAACTATAGATTAGCCCTTTTATAAAAAAAAACATAAACATCTTCTAGGCGAGCGTGGTCCATCTTTCACCTTATAATGCATTTCCATCAGCTAGAATAATGGTCAAACGCAAGTCTTTCCAATAATAAAAAACACAACAATTGAATTGCACTGCAAATAATATACTAATAATAACTATTTATAAGTTTTCAAGACATAACACATAACAACCCCTGGCACTCATAAGATTTAGAAGACATTTATTAATTTTCATTACAATAACAATATGTTATGTATCAATAAGTAGTACAGACAGACATGAAAATAAGACAATAAAAAGCTTACAGCGTCAGCTATGCTGTTTTTCAGCCATCACCTCGTTCTCTACTTCTTAGAATATATATATATTCCATGCACCCCACGTTTTTCGTTTTAAGTCCTACAAGAGTACTACACCAATAAAAATCTCAATAAAAATTATTTTATACTTTTTAGTGCGTAAAAACGTGTTGTTAAAAAAATATTTTTTACTTTATAATTTAATATTTGATTGTCATATTTGTGCCAATGAAACAATATAAATAATTCTTGGATCAAAGAACGTATTTTCTTTAGTATTCTTAATAACCTATTACTTTAATTACTCATTTTGTGGTATCTAGGGAGTTGATAAATAGTTTGAGTGTTTCTGCTATACAGCGTAGAAAACTTCTTTAATAACTTTTCGCAAACGAGACTTACTAATCGTTCTTGGAATCATTTAAACAGTAACTAGCAGTATTTCAAGAAATACCGAAAAAATACCGAAATTTCGGTATACCGGTAATTGAAATTTCAATACCGGTATCAATACCGGTATGAAAAATTACTCCGGTATTCCAGGCTACACCTACCCTACACCTACCCTACACCTACCCTACACCTACCCTACACCTACCCTACACCTACCCTACACCTACCCTACACCTACTCTACACTTACCCTACACCTACCCTATACCTACCCTACACCTACCCTACACCTACATACACCTATCCTACACCTAACCTACACCTACCCTACACCTACCCTACACCTACCCTACACCTAACCTACACCGCTATTTCCTAAGAATTCTGATATACATAATATAAATACAAGAAATAAAAATAAAATAGCGCACCCAAAGTTTAGACTGTGCACAGTTAATAATTCATTCATGGGGAACTGTATTCGCTTCTATAATAAAATACCAGATGATATTGTAAATCTGTCCGATAGCCAATTTAAAGCTAAAATTAAAACTATTTTATGTTATAAGGCCTATTATACGATAAATGATTACTTAGATGATAAAAACGTCTGGTCAACTGTTGTTCCAAATCAACGGAGTAGATTGTAATTATGACTCATGTATGATTCTTTATATATTTAAAAGAAAAGTACAAAAGATACAATTCCTGTGGAGTTTCTTCTGGCCGTTCTTCTCCACAGACGGCGTACACTGGTAGTGAACGTGCCATCCATGATAGCTTTGACGTCGAAAAATGATTTGTAAAAATCTTAATTCGAATAAAAAAAATTTTGACTTTGACTTTGACTTGACACCTACCCTACACCTACCCTACACCTACCCTACACCTACCCTACACCTACCCTACACCAATTTCAATTTAATTTTCAATTTTATTTATTTATTGCAAGTCACACATGGCCTTACATAAAGTACAGTGTTTACATATTATTGTACATGTGACACCCTGTAAGGGCATAGCAACATAAAAAGTGAGAGGGCATTTTCTATAATAGCATGCATAATATTAAAAAATAATAATAATTAAAAATTGTACATATCAAAACAATCACAACGATAAAATACAAGTATAGATATAACCCCCAAAACAACCATTTCAAGATGCATCTTCTAAAAACTCCTGCAGTGTGTAGTAACATTTTTTTACTAAGATGTTTTTTAAGTTTTGTTTAAATTTGTTCACCTACCCTACACCTACCCTACACCTACCCTACACCTACCCTACACCTACCCTACACCTACCCAGCACCTCTTATTCAATTATATTCCATTATACAGGTACACTGATTAATTTACTGCAAATGTAACTTTGTAATCCTATATAATGCCCCAAGATTTATATGGGATTACAAAGTTATCTAGCAAATGATGTATCTAGAAAACTGGGCCGAAATTGCAAAATGTTTTAGTTTTTCCTTGGTTTATACACTAAACACTAATTCCATTCTAAATTTGAAGCTTCTATGTCTGCTAGAAGTGCCTTAGAGTTTTGATGATCGGTCAGTCAGTCAGTGAGTGACAAAATTAAGAAACTTTGACTAGTTATAATTCATAAACTACTGGTTCAAATTGATTGAAATTTGAAATATACCGTATTTATACAATGCCTGCTTGGTTACTGAAAACTCAAGCTTCTAGTTTTATCCACAACGAAGTTATAGGGGGGTCAAAAATGGCCTGAACTGCTTCGAGAAAAGTATGGTACGGCCGTGCCGCTTTTTTGCTCGACTTGGCGGGGGCACTGCCGTGCCCCCAGATCCTGGAGTCTCTTGTCTCGAGTGTGCATTCGATTATTTTTGTAACGAGTACCAAAATACTTGTTTATCAAAAAATAGTCAATTTAGCACATCACTAGCAGCGCGAGCTTTCCCCTCCCAGTACCTCACTCTTCATCCGTAAAAAAATAGTGCGCAAGCGTACGTACAATTTGTATGGCGGCCACTTCGACTCGGTTTTGATCTGTAAAAAAACCGATCCGGAGTGAGAATTTACGGATCGAAAACGAACCGGATACGTATGGGTGCGTAAGCGTCCATACAATTACTAGGATGGCCAAACCGGATCAGAAACGGATAAGAATCGAATGAGAATCGGATACGGATGAGTGCTCAAACGCCCTTATGGTGAAAGAAAATATTTTCACGTATATTGAAACATTCCTGTTCTTTTTATTTCACCGCGTACTATTTTTTTTTCTAGATTTCTTAAATACGATTTTTTCGATGATGTGGTACGATTTCCAAAAAAATAGTTAGCAACACTGGTACAGCATTTTTTATACATTCATCTAGCCACTAAGCTTAGTTCTGAATACGATTAATTTACTATTTTTGTTCTTGACTGTACCAAAAACCGAATGTATATAGAAGTTTAGAATCATTTTCTGAGTAAACGTCTCAACGAATTGAAAGTTTTTTTGCTGGAATAAGATAAACCTATTCCTAACAATTTTTTGGTATATTTACTTTGCTTGGACATACCTCCGTTTGACGGGAATCGTCTTCACGTCAAGCGTCAAGCTGGAAGCCTCACCAAGGGGGTGTAATATCTCGGCTCCTACTGAACCGATTTCGTTCAAACTTTGTATACGAGATAAACCATTTACTAACAATTTTTTGTCATATAAATCATAATGATAGAGCCAGTCTATCTTGGTGAGGCTGCTAGGTTGACGTCGATCTAGAAGCCTCAGTAAGATACTCAAATATCTTCTGAAATACAATCAAACTTTTTCTGAGACTTATAAACAAATTTAAACCTATTCCTAACAATTTTTTGACATGGTTAAAACCATCAAAATCGATGGTGAGGCTGCTAACTCAACGCAGACAAAAATAAGTAGTCATAAATAGTGATCATCATCACAAGAAATTTAATGTCATTACAAAAAAAAAACAAAATACCCGACACCATTACAAGTGTTCATTTAAAACGCTAGTAGTAATACAAAATTGTATTTATAGCTATTGCTACTTTATTTTATTTTATTTTATAGCTACTGCGCTAGATTAGATTACTTTAGCTATTTTCATAGTATAATGTCTTATGGTATCCTGATGTGGGGCCGAGCGGCTGATATTGATACAGTCTTCATTTTGCAGAAGAGAGCTATATCTATCGACCTCGCTGTCGAGACTCACTAAGATCTTGACGGTTCCATGCCAATACATTTTTGCTAATATTATGCTTGTTTGGAAAAACATCCATGAGTTTAGTAAATATTCTGACGTTCATGGTCGTAATACTAGAAATAAGAATTAGACTTGCTAAAGTTAGCACTTCATTTATTTTGTGGGGCTCTGAGCAGCGCTGCTATAACAAAATATCTGATGAGATCGTAGTTTTACCAGAAAAAAGGTTTAAGAATTGTGTAAAACAGACGCTGTGTATAAGTTAGTTAGGTAGTTAGTTAGTACTTACTATATATAAGTTAGTTGATTATTTAAATGACAAAGAGGCTTGGTGTTCGGATGGTGGGCCATACGAATACCAAGCCTCCACAACAGAAGGCGTACACTTGTAGTGAACGGGCCATCTAGTATTGACGTCGAAAAATTATTTTTGTTAAATCTTACTTCGAATAAAGTCACTTTCATCTTTATCTTTCATTTCAACCAATCACAACAGTTCTGAAACTTGATATTTCCATAGTAATCGCCATATTTCTAATTTTGTCCATTTCTCAGATATTTTGGTAGTTTTGTATGATATCTCGAATAGACTCGTCAAATAGTTACAATAATTTTAAGTACCTACTTAGATCACATTTTATGACTTCAGAAGCACATTAAAATCATCAACAATAATGATTTCTTAGATAAATTTACCATCATCAAAAAATCCCGCTGACGACGACGTAGAGACCCTTACAAAGATGGATAAAATAATTTTAATCCATTAATTTATTGTTTCAGTCATGAAGTAAGAACAGCATCGAAAAGAAGCAGAGTGGTAGATTTTTTCAGCTCTAAATCTCGGGTAAAAGAACTTGATGAAATTTCATTTCTTGAAGAACAAATTCAGGATGTTGCTGCCGAAAAAGTGTGTTCAGATTCAAATAAAGTTCAAGGTGTAAACATAAACAATATTCAAAACATTCAAGTTTTAGACACATGTTCCAATCCAAATAATATCAAACGTATAGTAAATTCGTCATACAATTTTAAATGTGATTACTTGGATTCAAAGTGGGCAGATGAGATTGGATTATTTAACTTAAAAGACGATATAAAATATAAAACGTCGTACGATGATTGCCAAGCGATACGCAAATTTAGACAAATTGAGAAAATGTTTTCTTTTAAAAATGATTTAGATACGATTGAAGAAAATCTGCACCCAAGTTATTTACAATACGGAGAAAATACCAGGCATACTAACAACGTAAATTTTAGTGTTACAAATCCTTCTATAGGTAATGAAATAAGTAAAATCTTATCTTATGATACAGCTTTATGTTTAAAATATTGTCCATATACAAATGATTCAGTAAGTAGTATTACTACAGAAACTGAAAGTTTACATCCAAATGACGATCAAATGGCATTTATCATGATGAATTCATTGACAGCGCCTCTAACATTCACGTATTACGGGAATATAGAGCAAAAACGTTTACACGATGAAAATATAAGAAATGAATCTTATCTAAGCTGTACTGCAGCTTCTACCATACTTGAACAAAATTACAAATATCAAAAAAGTGACATTGTTTTGAATGCTAATGATGAAATAATTTATCCTGATTTGAATGTTTCTATAAACGAACCCTTGCTATGTAATAATTACAATGTATTATGCAATAAACCCACTGCGGACGTAAGGTATGAAATCGCCTTAAACCATATATCAGATAATACAGAAATTGTCAAAGGCGTAGAAGACGTACATGATGAAATGACAATATCTAAATTAGAAAAAGACGTAAGTTTAATTGAGGCACCCGTTCAGCTTCATGATAATAATATTGTCACCAAAACTAATTTGTCTGAAATACTGCCGCCAGAAAAACGAAAGACTAGTGTTTTTGTCGATAAAGCTGGTAACATATCTATAACTTTATCTCCAAAGGAGCTTATAACTGATAACACTGTGGATGTTTCCATTACAGAGAAAACTTTTGTTTATCAGAGTGATTTAGGAAACATATCTGTGACTCAAGTTTTACCGGCGATAGATTCTGAAATAGAAGACTCAAGAAAGAGCCAATTTCAGCTCAGTGATGAAAATAGTTCTTCAACAGAGGAAATTCTATCATGTGTAATAATATCAGATAGTGAAATCCAACTTAAAGAAACTTATGAAAAAGAAATTAAAAATGATATTTTGAGCACATACCCAAAGTTACCTAGACCTAAAATGAGTATTACTTACGACTTAGGTATTTCTAAGGAGCAAGATATACCTCCTAATATGATTTCAACTAAAAATATAAAGACTATAATCGATCAAGATAATGAGAGCAAATTAGATATTAAAACGCAACCTACTGAAAACACGAAATATTTTAAAGATGAAAGTAAAAATAGATCGTTCAGTACAATGATTCCTGGTAGTTTGTTGTTTCACAAATCAGAAATCGAGTCTAAAAGCATCATTAACAACAATATTAAAACTCCTACATACCAACAGCTACCAACACATGTTATTTTGTCAGAGCTGAAACTCAAACAACAGCTATATATTGAATCGGATGCAAAAGATAAGTTTATAATTCAGCTTACAGAACCTACAACTTTAATTTCATCGGAAAGGTGTATACATCACATTAATAAAGAGAACAATCAATCTCATACCTGCAAGCAACTAACGGGAGTGACGAAGTCAATGCTAGATAGTATTACATCATTTAGAAAGCACAACTTTCAAAAATCAATCATCACGAAAATCAAAAGCGAAAACGCTTTTCATACCGACACATCTGCTATTATGAGACCAGAAAAGATGGAACAAGAGACAACTATGGCATCAATTAGTAGTATACTATTGGATACAGAAACTTCGACAACAGGTATTGAGAATATCATCAAATCTGACTTCATGATGGCAACTCAAAGGATTTCAACATCATCCTCTAAACGGAACTCATTAGACAGAGAAAGTGTTTCAAATTACATAATTATGGACTGTATTAACAAGGATAGTTCTTTCTATTCTCATGATGTTACTGTATCACCTGTTCAACCTACTTTAGTAACTCAAAACATAACAAAACAAGATAAATTATGTACTGATTTTGATTCCATAGAAATTCAAAACTTGGAGTCCACAGTGATGTCTGAAATTAAAGAAACGATCGAGAAATGTATTCTTAATGATTTGTTAGATATGGGTAACAAATACGACTCTGAAATCGTAGATAAAAACATGACCAATGTAATATCGAAACATACTGATAGCAATTTTCACCTGAAAACTACAATACATTCTAAATACTACGCAGATCATTTATTAATTTCTAGACAAGATGATAGTTATGAAACTGTTAGCTGTAATGAATATGATAATAATGGAGAAATATTAGATAATTCTGATTATAGTGATTTAGAATCTAATTCTTTCGAGCAACAACTTTATGAACAGCCTAACCTACATAGAACAGGGAATATTACAAATGATCATACATTTATTGAAACAAATAATCAAAATGATATAATGTTGAAACATAATATTAGAAATAGATACTTTGAAAAAGTTGAGGTTACAGATGACGAATGGTACCAAATTAAACCAATGCTATCTGTTTCGAAAGAAAACGAGCCTGAGGATTCGGCCCCAAATAAACTGATAGCACAGCAAAAAAATATTCTTGCCCTTGGCTCAGAAATTTCATCTCCGTATCCGGTAGAACTACAAAATTGTGTTGAAACTGAAACCAGTATAGATTTATTTAGACTAAGCACTTGTGAAAAGATACTGAATGAAAATAAGAAGGCCGATTCTGATAAAAAATATTTGAAATATACAGAGGATGATATTTTAAAAGATAAAACAAAAATACCTATAATATCTCCACTCAGAAAAACTTCTCCAGCTGAAACTTCCTACAAAACTGTAGATAACAAAAAAAACTACGTTATTCCTACACATTTGAAAGACGTTTCTGATGAAATTAAAATTTTAATGAACGATCTGGTGAAGCCTATGGCAGAAGTTTTACCATTTGACACAAAAGAAAAAAAATACTTCAAGCAAAATAGTTCAACTTCGAGTATGGAAATTCAGACCAATATTTTCACTTCTAGTCAGATAGATTTACAACCAACCAGTTCATATATAATAATTCCCAACCAAAAGTCTAAAAATATTGTAACTCCTAAAAGTAAGAAAAACCGAAATGAAAAGTTGGATGCAGCATCAGCGCTTCGATCATCAGCGTCATCGCCACCTAAATTAAGTAAATTTAAAAATATTTATACGACATTACCTGTCATACAATTCGACCAACAACATCCCTTGAACAATGTATTGATTCCTTTTAGATGATTATACACCTACTTATATATACCTATATTTTAATATTTTCATGTTGAAGTTGGTGTCTAAATATGGCTTTATATAATGCAGTGGCCAGTGGTGGTCTGGTGAGATAGTGGGGGCTATATTATAAAGGTTTCTGTGCATACTTTACACAAACTTATAAATCATAGGTCTGTGATACTAATAGGTCTAATAGGTCGGTAGGTAGCTTTGTGATGCTTATTACTTTATTACACTACTAGCGGCCCGCCGCCGCCCCGGCTTCGCGCGGATAGATCAACGTCAAAAACGAAAATCCTATTCTTTACATTATGTACCTACTCTTTAACTTATCATACTACCTATTCAAATCAAATGAAAAGTATTGTTAAGGCGTGTCTCCTGCCAATGTTTTGGTCTACACTCTACACAAATTCGTCTACACATACACAAAAATAAATGTTTCAAACGACGACGTCTCCTGCTCTGCAATGTTTCGAACAAATGTTTCGGTTCGACATAGAGGGCTTGTTATGAATACTTTCTGGCACAGCAGGGAGGTCACATTTATTTGCTTTACTTTACTAATACTAGCGCTATGCCCGCAAGTTTTCTTACTGCTTGAATTACGTGAGCCACTTCTACAATAGTATCCTGCCTTTTATTTTTTATTTTGTAATCGGGAGATTCATCAACGGCCCGTTACAGTCCACTGCTGGAGTGAGATTGCGCGTGATGCGCGTCCCATATTGCAGGTCTCTAAGAGATCTATGAAATGGAACGTCATGTCTTGATTCCAGTCCATCTTTTGGCAAAGGGCGCAAGGCAAACTTTAATTTAAAAATAAGTAATTTAGTAATAAGTAAACCAATCAAGGCACTCACTTCAAAATTTCCATAATTATTTTCTATCATACATAAAACTAGTGCTCTACCCGCAACTTTGCTCGGTGATCGAAGTTTTATCACCGAGATGAATTTTTCAAACAAGTAAAACTAATTAAATCTATCTAATACTTTAAACGAGCAATTCTAGGTATATACAAGAATTGCTCGTTTAAAGTATTAGATATATATAATGAGAATCTCGGAAACGGCTGCTACGATTTCGATGAAATTTGGTATATAGGGGGTCTCGAGGGCGATAAATCGATCCAGCTAGCTTTTGTTTTGGGCTTAAAAGAATTTGTACGCCATATCATTAAAACAGAAGGTCAATTTCGCCACTATTTATATTATAACTACGCGGTGGCTCTGTTAGGGAACCGGGAGGCAATGAAACCGAAGGTGAGACGATCGAATCCACATGAATGTACTTTTTTTTTTTTTGTTCATGTTTCTTTTTAACTTTTTAATTCTTTCATTTAGTTATACAAAAATGACAGAAATAAAAATTTCTTATTTAGTACCTTATTTTTTCGTGGTCTAAATTTTTTCCAACAGATAGAGCAATTTTTATAGGTATGTTTTTTATTTATTACTTACCGTCGTCGTCGTTGTTATTACTTATTTTTTCATTTACTTAGTTCAACTAAAATACCCGAAAGTTCTGCAACAGATGGCACTACAACTCACATAGTGACGAAATTTTCTTCTAAAAAAGCATTTAAAAGTATTTTCAGTTATTTTTTCGGAGACGTTATTTAATCCACGCAACCTCAACAAATTCAATTTTATATTACTACTAGCGCTGCCTTTACCACTGTTAGGCATGGGAATAATAATTTATTTTCCTTTCTGAATTTGATCCAAATTCCGATCCTAATTTATTGTCAATGCAGGGAAATCTATTTTTACTAAAAATTAAACCTAGCTAGATCGATTTATCGCTCCCGAAACCCCATATAATGCTAAATTTCATCGAAATTGTTGTAGCAGTTTCCGAGTAGAGTGGTAGTACCTGGCGATGTGCAAACCCGTGGTGCAAACATTACCAAGCCAATAAGAAAATAAATACTGAAGATTAAAAAACATTGACCATAGACATTAATATTTTCTAGAACGAAAGCATTCGTTCATTCAAAAACGTACTTAATCGGTCCGCGAATCACAGAACTCTGTGCCGCGAATCGTCATAAGGTTTTTTTTTTGAAGTTTTATGGTCCAGTTACTAAGACCTTTAGACCAAATCTTATTTGCACATAACACTTTATTTATTAGTTAGTTTTTGAACACTCATTTTAATATAATTGTACAAAGGTGTCTTTTTGCTTGTCACACCCTGCTGCGTTCCGAAACACGCTGAAATCGATTTTAACACTCTCAAAGCGCGTACCAAATTACTGTCAGCAGGCGAGAGAGCGATTGCTTTAAACAGAAAAAGAATAACTTCACCTCTTATTTCATCATTATAAAGTCTAACAGGTTATTGTACTTACATACTTTTTTCAGAGTTGCCTTTAATTAATTTCCCAAAAAAAATCCCAAGTATAATAACTTATTAGACAGACTCTACATCCTCTAATTTAACTTAATGATATGAAATAGTTTTTAAAATATGTAATCTCTCAGAGCTTTTCCTATAGTAACCCGAGTATAGCGGGCGAAACCCATATTATTGTTAATTATCTAATCGCTAACGGCGCTGACTGTTTCATTCGGAATACACCCCATCTATGGCTGAATTTTGTATTACTACTAGCGCCGCCTTTTATTTCATACGTAGCTCAGCGAAACAAAAGTGGCAATATGCAACTAGCATTATATTTACCACCACAACCGAAAACCCACATAATTTGATTGATTTTGATTTTGAAAAGCTTTTGATATTGACTATTGTCATTGGTTTCGTGCATGATCTCTTCGTTGGAGCCTAATCTTTTCCCACCAAGCCATTTTTTTAAAATTCAGAACAATAACAGCGTCTGCCAAAATTTTAAACACCGATTTTGAGTCAATAGATAAAAAAGTTGATCGACAGACAGATAAACTTTCATAGATCCATCATATTTTTTTCTATCTTCTATGTACAGACACCGACCAGTTTCAAATTTATTATACGTAGTATAGATAACCTCTCATTGGAGATGCCGTCGCAATCTTTGGTCAAGGGCACACTGCCGGCCGCTGTTTTGTATGGGGCCTTAGATTATATACGGTCTAAATGTCGAAAAAAATATCGTCCAACCAACTGTTGGACGATAAGTAGTTTTCCGCCTATCAGTGTCATTTGTGACATCATGGGATAAATGCTCGCATTAGGTGATCAATTTTTGTGAACTTTTGTGATCGAAAACGCCGTGTTGCATTATAAAATTGTAAAGGATAATAAAAAATTACCTACACAATCTCAATTCATGCCATTCAACCCAGAACCTAATAATATTTAATAAAAATAATTTTGAATTTTATGTTCAATAAATACGACTCCGTCTTGGCGTTTTTCTTGGTGTTGCCACTTTTCCATTAAAAAAATCCACAGTTAGCGCTAGTTTAAGTAATAGTTGACGCAGAGTGTTTATCAGTTATTCATTTAATCCTAACAATATTTTATTTTTAACTGGACTATAGGCACTCTTAATCTCTCATATCGATTTGAAAGCAATCGGCTCAGCTAAAAAAATAAAAAATTCGGTCATTATTTTCAATTCTAAATAATGGTTTCGTCTTTGTAAACTACCTACAGAGACCATCGGATCAACAAGCAGAAAAAAGAAAGCAGTCGGTCAACGATAATTACCAAATAATATCAAGCCATAAATCGTCCGTCCTTAAAGCCCCGTTATATTAGTATGGAATATGTAGGTACTTACTTAAAATAAATATGCTCACTTGACTAATCATATAAGTGCACTTGAACTCAAAATATAAACAGTTCAATGCAGTAGGTACTACTATATTTTTTACTTTTATGAACAAATAGATTAACATAACAGTTTTACCCGAATTATTGGGAAGTGTGTCAATAGTTGATATCCCTAATAATCCCTATGTAGCTAGTTAAACCATTATTCAGTTTAAAAACCATAATAGCTGAAATATTAAAAAAAAGTAACTTCACCTCTTATTTTATCATTAAACAGTATGTAATTTTACTTAATAAATAAACGAAATAATATTTAATAAGTTTTTAAAATTTTAATCAGTTTAATTTAATCAAATTTTAATCAAAGTTTAATTTAAGTCAGATCTCATCCTATAGTAACCCAAGTATAAGAACCAAAGAGGATGATAAGAACAAGATACTAAACAGCAGCAACTAAACAGTTTAGTTTGATTGATTCAATCGCGATTGAAAAAATTAGTTTTAGTTGCAACTTTTGAGTAATATTTAGTTGCAACTAAATTTGAGTCGTCAATTTTAGTTAGATTGAATTCAACAACTAATTTGAAAAAATAAAACCTTATTTTAGCACACTCGAGCCAGTATCATCCATTCACAGTTCACACTAATAATATTATAAATGTGAAAATGTTTGGATGTTTTAGATGTTTTGGATGTTCAGATGTTTTGATGTTTGGATGGTTTGGATGTTCGGATGTTTTGAAGTTTGGATGGTTTGGATGTTCGGATGTTCGAATGTTTGGATGCTTTAGATGTTTTGGATGTTTGGTTGTTTAGACGATTGGATGTTTGAATGTTTTGGATGTTTTGGATGTTTGGATGTTTGGATGTTTGGATGTTCGGATGTTTAGGATGTTTCGATGTTTTGGATGTTTGGATGTTCGGATGTTTTGGATGTTTTGATATTTTGGATGTTTGGATGTTTTGATGGTTTGGATGTTTTGGATGTTTTGGATGTTTTGATGGTTTGGATGTTTGGATGTTTTGATGGTTTGGATGTTTTGGATGTTTGTATGTTCGGATGTTTTGGATGTTTTGGATGTTTTGATGGTTTGGATGTTTGGATGTTTAGATGTTTGGATGTTTTGATGGTTTGGATGTTTTGGATGTTCGGATGTTTTAGATATTTGGTTGGAAGTTTTAGACGTTTGGATGTTTTGGATGTTTTAGATGATTGGATGTTCGGATGTTTTAGATGTTTGGACCTTAAACATCCAAATATCGAAACATCCAAAGCATCCAAAGCAACCAAAAGATTAAAACATCTAAAACATCCAAACGTCTAAAACTTTCAAACTTCCAACCAAACATCTAAAACATCCGAACATCCAAAACATCCAAACATCTAAACATCCAAACATCCAAACCATCAAAACATCCAAATCATCCGAACATCCAAACATCCAAAACATCCAAACATCCAAAACATTCAAACATCCAAACATCAAAACATCCAAACCATCAAAACATCCAAAACATCCAAAACATCCGAACATCCAAACATCCAAACCATTCAAACATCCAAAACATTCAAACATCCATAACGTCAAAACATCCAAACCATCAAAACATCCAAAACATCAAAACATCCAAAACATCCAAACATCCAAAACATCCAAATATCCAAAACATCCAAACATCGAAACATCAAAACATCCAAACATCCAAACATCCAAACATTCGGATGTCCAAACATCCAAAACATCCGAACATCCATTCACCCAAACATCCAAACATCGAAACATCCAAATATCTAAACACCCACTTATTTCATCCAAACATCCAAAAATTCTATTGAAATTTGATTTTATAAACGAAATAAAAATTTAGTTAATTGGAAATCAATCCTGACTAAAAACTGAAACTAATCAATTCCAGAATCAATCCGCTCGTGATTAAAACTAATTCAATCGTCCATCGTCAATCAAACTAAATTTTGCCCAACACTGGCTAACAGTGATTCAGAACGCGATTACGGGTACTTTAATCGATTTCAGCGCGTCTCGGAACGCAGGGAAGTGCTTGGACTCTTGGCTGGACATATCAGTTACTGTAGCCATGTTGTCGGGTCGTCGTGTCGTCAGGTCGTGGCAAGGTCGTGGCTGATCCTGGAAGTCTTTAATTAATAGACTTCGGACTTACGTCAGCCGGAGCAGGAACAACATATTATCCAGGTGGGGATTTTCCTTGGTTGTGCGATATGCTTGAGTATAAATAATTCAATAAATACAACACCTTTTACGTACTACTAAAATTGATCGAGTTGGATGGAAGGTCAGTAGAGCGCTTTATACAAATTATGAATATGGCAACACACGAACGAAAATGACACGAATGACAGCTGTAAAATTCTCTTTTTAGTTTGACATAAGGTAAGAATTGGTGTTTTAGTGCTTTCGATGGTTAAATCTTCATTAATCGAATGATATAGAAACGGATTCCGTAATTTTGTAACTTCTAGTATCAATCCGTATTGTGTTCTGTTAATAGTGTACTATATTTTTACTTACTCAAGTGTTTTTTTCAGTGAACGTCGAGCTTCAAAACTTCACCATGGTATGTAAGACATTTTCATGTATTGTCCTTATTTTTATGTGTTGTCCTTATTTCTTTTGTATAAACCTTTGATACATTTGAATTAAATTAGTTTCATCGCAGTAGCTGTCAGCTACGTAGTATACGTATACTACGTAGCTGAAAGCTACTACGATCATATGAATTTGTGTCCAAAACAAGCATCGATTGAAATGTCTACTCGCCGGATCGGACAACCATGAGACTCTTTCACTAATATTGTGATTTTATATTTCAGCCCCGTGAAATCAAGGACATTAAGGATTTCCTCCTAAAAGCACGCAGAAAAGACGCAAAATGTATGTAAACAATGTTGTCTTATGGTAATATTAATCTCAGTATCTATTAGGTACAGATCTCGCCAAACTTCTAGTCCGCTCTGTACATGGTACGATTCGCGACGCAGTAGCAAAATATAGGTAAAAGCGACAATGTGCAATGCGCGAAACAACTTCAAAGCGGACTAGAAGTTTGGCGAGATCTGTAGGTACCTATATTTTGAAATTTTAACCTCACTTTACTTTTCTAGTAGTACCAACTAAACAGATATTAGAGTTCAGATTGAAGATAACTAGGTCAGAGGGTCGCCTTCAGGGCGGGGTGTGGGAGTTGCGAGTATAGGCTTTGCGGCACTATGAAATGAATTTAAAAAATTAAACTACTTACTAGACATTAAAATTAATATTCAGGTAAAACTGTACTTTATTAGCCCACGGTATTGCATTTTTGGGGAGGGGGGAGTGGGGCCTACCCCCCAGTACTACCCCTCCCTCTAGGAGTCACTTAGTTTTCGAGATATTAGAGGTCAAAATTTGAGGTTATGTCCGTTCTTATAGTTAATTATGAGAAATTAAACATACATAACAGAGTGGGAGGCTAAGGGGGACCCCCCCAAACCCCCATACATTAGGTGACAAGCTCCTTCCGCCATCCCCTTCTAACCTAATGTTGGGGAGCCCCAAACTCCGGTGCTTGCTACGCTTGCATTTGCCCTGACTAGTCTATCACAGCAAGAGCGACTTTTAGCAGCTTTTTATGTTTGAAAATAATAATTATTCTGATTAGGTATTTAGTAAATAGTTAAATATATAGTGGCTAGTCTATTACGATATATTCTACTTGGCTGTATGAACATAGTGGAACTTACTATCCACAAAAAAAAAAAACACTATAAAAAAACAAAATTTATCAATGTTCAATTTTTTTTTTTCCCGAAAACTACTTATAAGTTTCCTAAACTTGAAACTTTGCACTAATGTTCCATAAAAGATCTCTTTACCAAAAAATTATGAACCCCCAAAGCATGGGCTAATAAAGTACAGTTTAGCCAATATTCACTACAAAATTATTGTTTCATAATATTGACATTATTGTATGTATAGTATTATGAATAAACTAGTCTTTGCCATGTTATTGCCTGCCTTGTTATATGTATTTTTTTATATTTGCTTAAAGTCATCAGGTTTCGATGGTAGATTTGATTTAAATATGTACAATTCTGCTCAATAATAAATTTATGTGGACGTCTAATGAAAAAGTTTTTTACTTAGGAATAGAAACAATAGATTCAATTTGTAGGCTTCCATAGTCAACAAGGAACCCTTGGTTTCGTCTGTCGTGTCTGTATCCGCGGTTTAGCGCTCAGACTCAGTTCTAGAAGGCTTTTATGCCATTTATGCCGACAATCTAAAAATCGACAATCTTAAGGCATTTATGCTGACAATCTAAAAACAAAAATTGTTTAGGGTTCCTCTGGTTCTTGTGAAGTAGGGGTATTTTTTAAATTCCTGACTACCTTATAGTGTGAGGTATGTATTGTTGGATAGAATTTGGTTGGCTTGCTGAAACCATTTTTCGATGCTAGTGTATGTTTCTGAATTATTTTGTTTTGTGCTTATTTTTGTGAGTTAATTGCCCCCCCCCTTCCAGCAAAGCTTGTATTTGGAAATGTGAAAAAATCACAATAATCTAAATATATAATGTTACCCGCGACTTCGTCTGCGTGGACTCCAGAAGTAGAGTAGATAAAAACTGGCCAAACTTTATTTCGTTTCCCTTTTTAAAATGAAAACGATTTTGCAAAACTGTTTTGCCCGCGCTACTGTACTGATTTTCCCGTGGAAATTTCCAGATCAGTAGATATTTTCCTGCGGTAAAAAGTAAAAGTAGCGTATTATAATCCTTCCCAGGTAGGTACCTACTCAAAAACTATATATCAAAAAATCTATTCCGGCTGCCGACTTGCATTTTCTCGCGCTTGAAGTGATTTACCCATGGGAATGAGATTTTACCCAAACCATATTTTATCTAAATCGGTTCAAACGTTCGTAAATAAAAATGGCTCCGCGCACTTTAAAACTAATTTTCCCTTATTCTTATGAATGAGATATTTTACCGCGGTAAAAGTAGCTTATGTCGTTTTTAGGCTTTCAAAGTATGTCTATGACAAATTCAGCCGATATTTGTTTGAAAGTAAGTTGTTGAAATAAGATAAGAAAAGACAATAAATTATACTGGCCCGGAGTAAGTACAATGTACAGCAACTGATGTGAACCTTTCCAGCAAAAATAAAATAGTATAAAAAATTATGTACAAATTATGTTAACGTTTTGCGCACTGCAAAGGGGCTCCAGCTCAGCATGAGTTGCATTGAAGCACCGATTAAATGGGGGCTACAATGCAACGCTGTTTTTCAGCTAGCGCCTCTGCAGATGACACGCCATTCACACCAACAATCATAACAATAATAAACTTGCAACAGTATATAAATTTACGATTGGCAACACTAAAGAACTAAATACAGCAAAGGCTGATTGGATAAAAATACCATTTTATATGACTACTAGCGCCACCATTAATTTCACAGATTTAAGTAGGTTGCTAGGTAAAGTTCCATATTATTCCGCTTAGTACAACAAATAATTCTCGTTTTAAAATTAAAACTTGCATAACATTCGATTCACACAAATCGCATCGGACGGATCACGGAACCTGTCTTTGCATAATTGTGAAACGGCTGCATAGAATCAGAGATCAGAGGTTAATCACGGACATTCGCAACTACAGAATAATAATGTACGCTGGACTGGACAACTATTTTTAAAAGAAATTTCTTATCTGTTGAGAACAATGTGTTTTTATTTTATTTATTTTATTTTATTTTAATTTCCGGGAAAACCAACAGCTATCAAAACCATAATAAAAAAAATATAGAAAAAATACTCTAAATTCCTTGACTGACTGACATATTAACGCACAGCCCAAACCGCTGGGTCTAGAGATTCCAAATTTGGCACGTAGGTTCCATATGAGGTCTAGGGGTGCACTAAGAAAGGGTTTTTAAAATTCACCTCCTAAAGGGGTGAAACGGGGGTGCAAAGTTTGTATGGGGAAAGAAGATTAGTTACACTATTTTATTCGAAACTTCACAGGAGTACTCCTATCAGTAATAATAAGTAAATATGTGTTTCGTGTAGGGTACGTGCAGGGTACGTGTAGGTGTAGGGTAGGTGAAGTGTATTTTGCCTTAGTTCGGTCGTCGCGGGCAAAAACTATTTCCACGCAGACGAAGTCGCGGGCATCAGCTGGTAGTGCATAATATAATGATTATAAAAGGAAAATTATCGACATCAAGTAGACTTTACAGGTTAACAAATAGTAGACCAACTTATAAAATGTACTTGTACAAGTAAGAAATTCGGTACAAATATCATAGAAAATATGTTTACTGTCTTAAGCAGGTACCTAAGTAATACTACTGTATTGGATAACTACAGAACCCTACACTTTGCGTGGCCCGACACGTGCTTGGCCAGTTATTAATTAGTAACTTAAATGTAAACTGGATATGTGCACAAATACAATAAATATATGATATCTAGTGACCAATGTTATGAATATCCAGGGTTCGAAAATATCCGATATTTATTATAAATATCAAAATATCGGATATCAAAAATTTTGATAATATCCATTTTGTATGGCAGCCAAATTATTATTTTGTTGTATTTTGTATTATTTATGTATACTGTTTGCATGTGTTTTGTAAACATAATAAGTTAGAAAAAAGAAACTTTAATGTTGTTATTGATTTATTTATGATAAAAATCATCATTTAATAAACAGTTATATTCTATATACAAAATGTATTTAATGCAATACACAATAATGAGCTAAAATTGTTTCTGCACTTTGTCAATAACCTTTATTAAAAAATAATAGAATAAACGCAAAAAAAAACTTTTTCGTGACGGAATTTTTCATGTAGTGCACGTGATTGACGCCATTAATCAATCAATCGCCGGTGAGATGCCCATTTAAGGATTAAAACTTACTATTAGCATGGACCAAATGCTACAAGGGCTGCTATTTATGTATCCGGAACTGGCCACTTACATAAAAAATATTTAAAAAGAAATTATAACATTTAAAAATAGAACTCTTTGGCTTGTAAAATAAAGTTTGTTTCATTCATCTGTCAATTGTTTATACATTGTGGCGCCATTTTTAAAATTCATTGTCTATCATCACCATGGATTTGACTCGTGAAAATTTACGTGCTATGATTTATTACGACTTTCGGCGTGGATTAACTCAAAAACAGTGCATGGATCAACTTTTGTCGACTTTTGGGGAGGAAGCCCCATCGAAAACCACTGTGTATCACTGGTTCAGTGAGTTTAATCGTAGTCGTCATATGCTTGCGGACGATTTTAAAGAAGGTCGCCCTAAAACGGCTGTTGTACCACAAAATATTGATGCTGTGCTCGAACTAATAATGCAAGACCGTCATGTTACATATCGCGAGATAGAGGCATTTCTGGGCATTAGTATGACGAGTATTTATAAAATATTACACGAACATTTGGCTGTAAAAAAAAATTGTTCTCGTTGGATCCCGCAGAGGCATTTCTGGGCATTAGTATGACGAGTATTTATAAAATATTACACGAACATTTGGCTGTAAAAAAAATTTGTTCTCGTTGGATCCCGCACAACTTAACAGTTGAACAAAAACAGGCTCGTGTTGATTGGTGCAAAAAAATGATAGAAAAATACAAATGTGGTACATCAAAAGCTGTTCATAATATCTACACAGGAGACGAATCTTGGATATATGCGTATGATCCCGAAACTAAACAGCAGTCAACGGTTTGGGTGTTCCAAAATGAGCCAAACCCAACTAAAGTTGTTCGTGCAAAAAGCACTTTGAAGCAAATGGTTGCCTGCTTTTTTGGTATTAGTGAACATGTGGCTACAGTACCACTAGAGAATCGTAAAATGGTTAATTCTGAATGGTACACCACCATTTGCTTGACAGAAGTCTTTGGAGAAGTACGCAAGAACAATCGACAACGAAGAATAATCCTTCACCACGATAACGCCAGCTGTCACACCTCGGCCGCAACAACGGAGTATTTATATAGTCAAATGATCGAATTGACGGGTCATCCGCCGTACAGTCCCGTCTTGGCACCCAACGACTTTTATTTATTCCCAAGCGTGAATAACAAATTACGTGGACGATTTTCGACCCGGGAAGAAGCCATTGATGCTTTCAAAATGCACGTTTTGGAGATACCCGATACAGAATGGAAAAATACTACGAAAGTTGGTTTCAACGTATGAAAAAATGCATCGATCATCACGGGGAATATTTTGAAAAGCAATAAAAGTATATTTGGTTATAGATGTTTGTTATTTTTTGTTATTCCGGATATAAATAGCAGCCCTCGTATACTACGTATGTGGGAAGTAGAAATACACAGTAGCAAACTGCAAAAAATTACTTAATAATAATTTTTTTAAACAATTTTTTTTGTATTGATATATATCACAAAACATAATTAGATATATATCGGATATATATATCATGATATACTATATCCATTGATATATATCTTCGAACCCTGTGAATATCTTTATTGTAAATTTATTGAACACAGTATTTTTATTAATACTTATTTATATCTTATGATGCCATCAAGACTAGATTTATAAGTTGACTTCTAAAAAAATACATCACATTTAAGTCTTTCTTGTGGCTTTAGCACACTGACAAGATGTAATAATATTTCCTGTGGTGTTTCAGCGGTGAAAATAAAGAAGAACCCTGAGAATGTGAAGTTCAAGGTGCGTTGCTCACGGTTCCTGTACACACTCGTCATCACCGACAAGGAGAAGGCAGAGAAGCTAAAACAAAGCTTGCCACCAGGTAATTCATTATTTTATTAATCAAGATCACATAAAGATTTTTTTTTTTCAAGATCACATAAATTAACTTTTCATCATTGAAGTATAATGTACTACGTACTAGAAAGGACGCTGCCTACAAAATCTGTGCAACAAGCGCGGCAGTGCGGGGCGCGCGGGGGCCGGCTAATAAGTCATAGATGCGAGGTCACCGTCATAGACGCGACACTTTGTTTATATTCTGCCTATTCAATTGGGTGGGAACATTTAAAGATGTCTGACAAATAAATTAAATTATAATATTTTAGTTATAAGTACTGAATTTACTCTTCAAAACAAACAATATTCGATGAACTTTATAAATTTTTCCCTATCTTTACGGCCCAGACGTGGAAACCTTGAAGTAATACAATGTTACAAAATATCTCGTAATAAATAAATAATATCTACTTGTTTGTACAATCAATCAATGAAAACGATCAATAAAAAAAAACAATTGTTTTTCATCTTTCTTGATTTACTACTAATTGTATTACTAAATAATGTGTCAGATTATCATTTTCCACTGTAAAAGATATTATTATGATCAATTCAATTTTGTTACACACCCAAATGTCACATCTTAATTGTTTCATCTATGACAAATGACGCAACATGGCGTCCGCTAAATATTTTGCTCGAATTAAGTTTAAAAATTATTATCTAGTTTTTCACCGATGGAAAGTTGTTCCTTTGCACTTCGCCGTATGACTAGAATTATTAGTGCAACATCATAACACACACGAGGGCATATTTGATGATTTTTCACGTTTTTTCGCTTTAATACAAACAAGACTGAAGCGCTCAAGAGCTAGTAAGCAACTGAGTGAACTGTGGCCAGCTGGCCACAGTTGAACGGAACGCTTGAGATTGGGCGGTGTCTTCTCTATACGTAGTAATAATAGCTCAATGCTTTTCATGGGAATAATAATTAATAGGTTAGGTATATTTTGATAAAGAAAAGGACAAAGCTGTTAAAAAATAACAATTTAATGGATTTCGTGGTGTTCAGTTGAATTTAATATGGTTTTGCTATGTCTTTTTACCTGCGGCGGCCTTAATGAGATTCAAGTGAAGTTACATGTTACGAAAATTACAACAATAGTGTTACAGTTCAGTGTGAAAATGCTCGTTGGTTGGCAGAAGGTTCAATCAAGCACCTGATTTGGCTGGATAATTTATCTCATTTTGTGATACCTGGAACCAGAGACTTAAGGGCATCACAGACGGAGCTATAATACATATTATAGCACGAGGCAGCCAGCTCTCTCATCACCATTCACTTTGTGTGCAAAGCGGGGGTCAAGCAGAATGGTCGCAGTGACCGGCCATTCTGCTTGATTCGCCATTTTGTTTGACCCCCGCTTTGCGTGAAAGTGAATGGCGACGAGAGAGCTGGCTGCCTCGTGCCATAATATATATTATAGCTGCCGTGTGTGATGCCCTTTAATCATATTGAATCAGAGAACATATTAAAATTGAACATGAAATCAACCACTTTAAGCAAATATCTCTTCACGTTGTCCCTTAAATATTTAGTAACTTAAGACACATCAGAACTGCATTTTCAGTAACAATGTAAACTGGTATTTTTTGTCTTTTTTTATTGCAAATCAGTTGTCTCAAGGAATACAAAAACTGTTAGTGCTCATACCCTTACTATTTTAATTACCTACCCTCGCTCTATTTGTATTGGTTAAAAAAAAAGTGTATTAATAGGTATAACATAATATGAATTTAAATGATAGTTATAAATATTAACAAGTTGTTTGTTTGTTTGTTTGCTTGCAGGTCTCCAGGTTAAAGAAGTAAAGTGATGTGACGGAATAATAAAAAACTAAACATTATTTTTTGTTTATTTTCATATACCTATAACATAGAATCTGGACAGGAAAAGCCCACTAATATGTAATGGTTTTTTATTCTTACGTAAAAAAGGACGCTAAAGTTGAAGCTGAGATATATAAATAAATATGAGGGGACATCTTCAGACACGTCCATCTGATCCCAAACTACCAGACAGCTGATATCCATTACATAAATATATAATACTTATATAGATATACAACAACAAGACAAGGCAAACACAAGTGCCCATCACACGAATGTTTGCCCTGGGCGGGATTCGAACCCGCGACCCTGTGCGTCGGAGGCAGATACACTAATTTTATCAGCAGCTTTATACCTCCGTTTTGCCGACGACATAGTGATAATGGCTGAATCGTTGCAGGATCTGCAAAAAATGCTGCACAGTCTCTGCCTCATTGTCAGTCGGTCTCCGGATGAACTTAGACTAAGGTCATGTTCAACGAACTAATCATTCCGGAACGGAACCGATCTCGATCAATGGCGAAGTGCTTGTCAAGAATATGTCTACCTCGGGCAGACATTGCAGTTGGGTAGAGACAACTTCGAGTGTGAAATCGCAAGAAGAGTACAGTTGGGCTGGGCAGCATTCGGGAAACTGCGTCAATGCCTGAAAAGCAGGGTGTATAACCAGTGTGTTCTACCTACCCGTATTGTCATACGGAGCAGAGACGTGGAACATGACTGTGAAGCTGGCCCATTGGTTACATATCACTCGGCTAGCTATGGATAGATCTATGCTTGGTATTTCACTACGGCATAAAATCCGAAACTAAATCATCCGGCAGAGGACCAAGGTGGTTGATATTGTCCAGAATCGAATGAAGACTGCGTCTCGGGAAACGTAGTGTGGGTGGGACGCCACGCCCCCTGCCAGGTGGACTGATGACCTGAGGAAGGTCGCTGGTGGTGGCTAGATGAGGAAAGCGGGTGATCGTCATTGTGATCGTGCGCTTTGGCGTAGGTACCCTTGGGAAGGCCTACGTCCAGCAATGGACTGCAATATAGGCTGAGTGATTTGATTTGATTAGCTATGGTGATCTTCTTTATGGCTGGTTTACACATATTAAGTTCATTTCATTTCATTTATTGCATGTCACATTACAGATAAAAGGTGGTACATCAAATACTTAAAAATAGGTATACATGTGACGCCCTGCAAGCGCACGGCAACACAAGACGAGGCTAGTTACACACAAGTTGTTTAGTAGTTTACTAAATTTTAAGCAACTTAATTCGTGTAAACAGCGAATTTAGTAGTAAGTTGCAAGTTAAAATTTAGTGTGCAAGTAAACAAGTAGATTAGAACTTTTTCTATTTTTCGGGTAAGTTGGTGGGCATGGCTTGTCAGTTGTCACTTGACACGTTTGGAAAGGCGCGATTTAGTTAAATGCGAAGTGCGAAGTTGAGTGCGAGTGTTTTATGTTTATTTTTCGGATATATTTTAATATATATTATTATATAGGACAGGTATAAAAACATTAATGATTAATATATTATTAATATTAAATATGAATCATTAAAAATAATAATAATATAATATTAATTATATAAAAATAAAGATTTTATTATACTTTATTATTTTATTAATTATATTTATTACAGATTTGAATTCGCTGTTGATCGTCCATCTTGGGCTAACTAAAGAGCTTAACTACTAAAATTACGTGTAAACACTTATGACTGGTTTACACGTATTAAGTTGTCAAGTAGCAACAAAATTTTAACTAAATTTTAAGTACCTAAGTGTTTACACGTCATTTTAGTAGTTAAGCTCTTAAAAATAAACATAAAACCAAACTTATATCCAAAAAATAAACATAAAACACTCGCACCTAACTTAAAATTAACTAAATCGCACCTTTCCAAACGTGTCAAGTGACAGGCCACGCCCACCAACTTACCCGAAAAATAGAAAAAGTTCTAATCTACTTATTTACTTGCACACAAAATTTTGCAACTTACTACTAAATTTGCTGTTTACACGCATTAAGTTGCTTAAAAGTTAGACAACTTAATACGTGTAAACCAGCCATTAGTATTTTTTTTTTTTTTTTTGTGCCTTGCAAAGATTTCAGACGCGCGTCGCCTCAAGGGAGTGAAGCGTAGACTATTCTTGATACCACGCACTCCCAAATAAACTGTATTGAATAAAAAAATAAGGTATATTTTTTTCACATATTTTTTTGAAACCGAAGAAAAAATATATATATTTTCCATTTTTCTGGACCAAAAACAAGCTAATTACCAAGTAAGTATTATTAAAAAATCAAAACAAGCATTTAAGGGTTAAGAAATAGGTACATAATAAGAGTGGGGTTCATGAATGGGTTCATGCTTGTTTCCGTTTTGTACAGACCGTTTTTCGTGTTACCGTTTTGTACAGACAGTTTTTTGTGTACTACATGCTTGCCTTGGACAGGAAAAACTGCGAATTTTCTAACCATTAGCCTTTTTGAGAAGTAATCTCCTGCGGTCGCCGGCCGCTGCCGCGGCACGCTCGCTCCGCTCGCTCGTCTCCCTCCGCCTGTTGTTGACAACAGTCTAACCTAACCGAAGTGTATTCTTTCTGGGTGATTTTTTTTTTATTGCGGGGGGCTGCGCCCCCCAAACCCTCCCTTCAGGTGCTGCCTAGTGAAAAATAGCGAAAAAACACCGACTTACTAAAATTGACCCATTATTTTGACATGTAATCAGTGGCTTAGAAAAACGCGGCGTACTAAAACAGTCGCGTTCAAAAATTTTAACTGCACGAGCACTTTTTGTACAGACCTGTTTTTGGATGCAACTTTTTAGACATCCTCGTATTGAGTGAATGCGTATTCGTTGTAAACCATGTACATTAAAAACGTGGCGTACAAAACTAGGGGCGGTCATGAAGGTTTCCCCATTATAATATATAAACTACCAGGGCCCCGTTTCACGAGGAGCGAAATAAAAACGGAACGGCGTTTGAGCGCGCTGAATCTGGCAAGACTGAGTTATAAGCTATTGGTGTCGATTCCGCATACGCCCAACTAAACTAAAAATTAGTCCTGTCACTTTCTATCATTTTTAATTGAAAAGGGACCGAAGATCATCGGTTTTGTTTTTGTCTTTGACTTCACGACTAACTGTCAATTTTAGTGGCTTTTTATTCGTCATGGTGTTAGGTAGGCACTAAAACAAGACTAAATTTGACAGTTAGTCGTGAAGTCATAGACAAAAACAAAACCGATGATCTTCGGTCTCTTTTCAATTAAAAATGATAAAGTGACAGGACTAATTTTAAGTTTAGTTTAGTTGGGCGTATGCCGAACTGACACCATTATAACGTCCTTGGTTATAAGCAGTTTTTTTTATGCCAACAAAAAAAAAACTGCTTTTTTTTATAATAATGTTTAACGGCTCCGGGTTCAGAGCCATTTTGAGCCAAAAAAAAAATCTGCTTATAACTCCGTCTTGCCAGATGTTGATTACCGTACCAAAATTGGCAAAATTCTAAATCATCTTGTATTATAAATAATTTTAACAAAAAAATGGAAACCTTCAAATTGCCTTATATGGTTATCTCCACTAAAATGTAACAAATTGAAAGTAAATCCTATCGAATGAAAAAAATTAATATCGGTGTACAATTGACGGAGATATCTAATAACATACATAAAAAAGAAATACAACCGAATTGAGAACCTCCTTTTTTTTAAGTCGGTTAAAAAGAGTATCGTACAGCTGTGAAAACAGCACTTTTCGCATGGCTAAAAGTACCGAAAATCAGAAAAGGTAAAGCGAATTTTTAAAAATGGAGATGTAAATAGGCACATGAAATTAAAAAAATACAAAAAACAATGTTTGATATTGATTTGATATTGCATCAGACTGCCTATGATTTTTTATCTTATGTATGTATGTATGTACCTGAGTCAAAACTATCGTAATATATACATAACCTACTCAATACTTTTACTATCGAACATCTGGCAACCCTGACCTACAAAACTGATTGATTTAAGATGTTTCCAGGAATAACGTGTTTTTATTTTTTTCAACCAAATAAATATGACATGTTTTTTTATGGCACTAGTAATTCTAAATTTTTTTTTTATGTGGCTTTTGTGTATTCACAATGTCACGTTTCGGAGAGGATACAGGATGGGGATAGGAAAGGAAAAGAAGAGTTAAATTTGGAATAATAATTGAGGCTGAGGAGGAGATATTTAAAATATAATACTTATTATAAATACACAATAAATAAAATAAAGTATATATACATTTATAGTTTAATATGGTTTTGATAAATAAATTTGGACGGTAAATATATAAAGGGTATATATAAGGGGAGAACCCTTTATATATTTACTTTACAAAGAGCATCGAACCTCTTTGGCCTACCTAAAGTTGCAAGTACATAAAAAGTGACATTTTGGTGTACATCTATAAAACATATGCCAATTGATAGATAAAATTATTATAAACAACAAATACTCTTTGACAAAATGTCGTAAATGATATACTTTCTGAGTTATTTCGGTTTGAAAATATAAAAAATGATTAAAATAAAATCTCCATTTAAATTGATTTAAAGGTACAAACTTAACATTTTAAAGCATCCCACGTCACTACTGGTATTAAATTGGATTCTCGTGATAATAAAATAATGGGATAATAAGTATACTATCATAATAAGTTTTTTTTTTATGATTTAGTTATAACTAAATATTAAATAAAGTAAAATGATAGCACATCACATAAAAACGGGATCTGATATCGATCAGCATGTTATACAACATGTGATAAGTTTAACTATACATCCTTTTTTACTTGCTTTGCATCAAGTTATGAGTTAGTATTGTTTATCAAAGTACAAATCACTGCATGTGTATTTACAAAATCAGCTGGTTTAAGCAAGTATGTATGTACAAAATATCACGACAGTCAAATGTATAAAATAATAATAATACTTACAAATAAAATAAATGTGTACGTACAGTCAGTCGGATTCATAAGTCCATCCATATCATGTGCGTACTTTGAAATATCTTTTTATTTATGTAACCTTTTTCGTATTTTTTATCCTAGTGGATACAGCCCTGTACACTTCACCTATAACAGCAAAAACCGAAAAGAAGACTGTTTTTAATCAAACTTAAATGCTAGGAAAAGGTAAATCTGACTTACATAAGTATATTATTATATACAAAAAAATTGATGTGTTTTTAAAGAATCAACTGACTCCAACATAATTTACATATAGATTACAATTGTGAAATGGGTAATAATGCTAAAAATCTTATGCAAATTATAGTAATTAATGTATGTTTATGTACAAAAAATATCACCTAGCTAAATATCCCGTTTCCATGTAATGTGCTATCATTTTTAAAGAATTCTACTTTATTTCATATTTAGTTAATTATGACTAAATCATAAAAATAATAAATAAATAACTTATTATGATATCCTATTATTATTATTTATACCTTATCCCATTATTTTATTATCACGAAAATCAAAATTAATACTAGTAGTGACGTGGGATGCTTTAAAATGTTGATATTGTACCTTTAAATCAATTTAAATGGAGATTTTATTTTAACTATGTTTATGTTTTCAAACCAAAATAACTCCGAAAGTATATCATTTACGACATTTTGTCAAAGAGTATTTGTTGTTTGTAATAATTTTATCTATCGATTGGCATATGTTTCATATATGTACACCAAAATGTCACTTTTTATGTACTTGCAACTTTAGGTAGGCCAGTCTCCATACAAAAATGTTCGAACTTCTTTATTCAACCAAGGACAGCAAGGATTTCATATTAATAGGGCGAGGAATATCAGATGGAAGGATACAAGGAAAAAAATTTAAAAATAAATGTCAAAGTCGAATTTTACATTACGCTTACGAGAGTTAGCTGAAGATGTGGGAAACCTTTATGACCGCCCTTGGTTTTGTACGCCACGTTTTTTATGAACATGGTTTACAACGAATACGCATTTATTCAATACGAGGATGCCTAAAAAGTTGCATCCAAAAACAGGTCTGTACAAAAAGTGCTCGTGCAGTTTTGAACGCAACTGTTTTGGTACGCCGCGTTTTTCTAAGCCACTGAATTTGAATTAACGTGCCAAAATAATGGGTCGACTTTAGTAATTTGTGTTTTTTCGCTGTTTTTTACTGGGCAGCACCCGAAGGGGGGGTTTGGGGGTCGCAGCCCCCCGCTATAAAAAAATCCACCCAGAAAGAATACATTTCGGTTAGGTTAGGTTAGACTGTTGTCAACAACAGGCGGAGGGAGACGAGCGAGCGGAGGCCGGCGACCGCAGGAGATTACTTCTCATCTCAAGATGGCTAATGATTGGAAAATTCGAGTGCGCAAAACGTGGACGAAAAAAAATGGCTGCAGAAAACGGGTCGGTCATAATCTGCTCGCACAGTTTTTCCCGTCCAAGGCAAGCATGTAGTACACAAATAACTGTCTGTACAAAACGGAGACAAGCATGAACCCCACTCGATAGCGTACCGCACCGCACCGCAGTCCCTCACAACTTCATACAAAACAAAAAATGTATTAACAGAGATACTTTCTGATGCCAACATATAACCTATTGCCATTTTAAACTAAAACTGCAAAAGGTTTAAAATAATTACAATTGAAAAAAAGCATCTTATAAATATTTTTGTAACTGAAATAAATAAAATATATTATTTTGTTGATAACAAAACTAAAATAAACTCAACAATACACTTCAAAACTTATTTATGATAAACTTTTGTATTTATGCAAATAAACTTTTTTTTAGTGACAACACAACGAGAAAATGTCTGCCGACGCTTGGTTATTGTTTGGGTGAATTTCTTTGTTTTGTTTGTTGTTTTGTTCTGTTTATAACTTTTATCATACAGTTACGTTGCGTTAAGACTACTCCGCCGTATTGTTGTTGAGATATTGTGCCACCTGTTATATCGAGATAGGACTCTTTAGAGATATGTACTATTCGAGAAAGTGACTCTTAAACAGTGTAAAGTGTTTATAAATGATAAAACTATGAGTGCTGTGCAAAAAAGACACCGCATTTGTGAAATTTGTGGTGTAAAGCAAAGACCACTGAGCAAGTAATCACTACGTTTTGAAAGACACAAAGTGGATAAACTTTTTTTAGCGAGATTTCCCTTAGATGAATATCGGTAAGTAAACATAACCTAAACCTTACCCAGCCCAATCTGGCGATTATTTATATTAGTACAAAGGGCACATGACGTGAAAGGACCACTAGCGTGGGGGCTTTAGAATGCCGAATTGTGCATATAAATTAATATTCTTCAGCTTTCATTCACATTTGGCTTTCTAAAAAGGGGCGGAAAATTATGCCTGCATGGTCAAAGACGACCCTATGTATAAGTGATAAGAATGTGTTTGGATATTCATCATCATCATCATCATCATCATCATCATCAAGAATGTGTTTGGATATCCATCTCAATGTTGTAGTGTCCAGTTCATTCTCACTATTGATTTAGATGGTTATGTCATGTTAATAGATAAATAAGCACAATATTGTATTTGAAAAAAAAAACAATGATTTCAGGTGTAAGGAGTGGTTAAGAGTTGTTGGTAATCAGGATCTTGTACACCTCCCCATTGAAAAACTGCATGACATGAAATATGTTTGCGGAAGACACTTTGCTCGGAAGGACTTCACAAAGACAGGAACACGTCTTAAAAAGCGAGCTATTCCCAAACTTTACCTCACAGCACCTAGCCTTGCTGATGACTGTTTTGCAGAGTTTCCTCTGCATATTTCAATGTGTAGTGAGTATTAATTTAATTATTTTTTAAGCTATTTACGTGTTAGGTATACTATTTTGATATCGGAGAGAATCCTAAAAACACTATTTCTAAAATTTATATTTCAGATCCCATTCCTTCTACATCTACACAGCAAGTAGATAATGCTAATCCTGCACTGGCATCTTCATCACAACAAGGAAATTATGGTAATTTTTTTTTTTTCTTATATGAGTGAGAACCTTCCTTCCATGCTTTCCACATAACTTCCATGCTGGTCTAGGACAGAAATAAAAACATAGAATGTACCAGCTGCTTTTCTTCCGGTCAAGTCGTAAAATCCGACTGAGGGAAAGGGCTGTGTAGTACATCTGTTTTAGGTGAAGAGCTGGCCACTTGTCACTATTCGTGCTACATTTTGGCTTGGGTGCCACCTGAGGCTCTGCTCACCCCGTGCGGGTTATGAGCATGATCTTATGTTAGTATGAATGAGAACTCATTCATAACATAAAATTGATGTAGGTATTTAGTTGTTTATCTTATAAAGTTCACGATAAAATTGAAACAATAAAATAGAGTTATTAAAAGTTTTTAATAAGAAAAATATCCTATTGTAAATACCTATATATTTCAGATCCTGTCCCCTCTACATCTACACAGCAAGTAGATGCCAACCCTACCCTGCAATCTTCAGCTACAATTTCATCACCTAGATCAAAACGAAGAAAGATTTTGGAAGTAGTTGAAACACCGAGTGAGTAACAAAATAATACTTGTATCTCAATGTTAAAACTGGTTCTTACTGCAGTATTTATTACACTTCATAGAGGGTTAGAGTGTGGTTAAAATAAACAATCATAAGTGAAGAAGGCGAAAAGATTTGCAATAACGGAAAAGTAATAAAATTTGAATTATCAGAATCCCATGGAGTTGCATTTTACTTGGATAATTATTAATGCTTTAATATTTGTTAATGTGACCCTAATTGCTACCCATTTTATATTACAGATACTATTGTACCTTCTAACTCTGTGAGTACAAGACAAGCAGATACTACAAATCTGGCATCCTCAATATGCACACGGACAATTTCCGTAAATGAAGGAAAACAAAGGATAAATTCACAAGCAGTTAAAACACAAGGTGAGAGAGAACACAAGAAATGAAATCAGTCCCGACTTGCCCCTGGGGTGCTTATATAAAGGGTTTTGTGAAACAACATAAAATGTTAAGGGTCTACTAAGCACATGTTGCACATTTAAAGTTTTTGTGTAGTTACTATGCTAACTAACATATAATTAATAATAACTATAGATAAATAAATATTAGAATTTCTCTTTTTTACAGTTGTCAAAATAGATATTAAGCCGATGTTGATGTTTAATGGGTGCGTTCAGAACCAAATTTTTTTTTTAAGTCAAAGTCAAAGTTCTTTATTCGAATTAAGATTTTTACAAATCATTTTTCGACGTCAAAGCTATCATGGATGGCACGTTTATTTATGAAATGTTGAATATGTAAATACTCATCTTATTTTAAAGAGCAAATATATAATATTTATGTTTTGTTTAAGTTTATTGAAGTGATAACAATTATTTATTGGTGTATTTATTTTTTATAGCACTAGAAATGTATTTAAAGGAATTTTTAATTATTATTTTATCATAAAATGATAATTGTTATTACCTTTGACTATTCTAAACTAATAATTACAATTTATTTTCAGACCTTGGACTCGAGAAACTGTACAGAAAATGCTGAAGCTAAAAAAGAAAATACGTATGACAAGGAATACATCGAAACTTACCCTGTATTGAGCATACAGGATACTATAGATGCTGTAGAAGAAGAATTGAAAAATATTTGATCAATGTTGATATGCAACCAGTTGTATATTTAAGTGGGTATCTCGTACACTGCATTTTAAAAAAACATTAATGTGCTGCATGCTCTGAAGCATTATTAACTAAAGATCCTACAGACTCAATCTATGAATATATTAAACTGAGAGAGTGGTGGCAAGATAAAAGGTGCCTAACTTATCCTTCTTTGAATGTGTCACTATGTTCAAGAAAATGTAAATGCGTTTGAAAACAACATAATGACTTCATTGCATTTGATGAACATTCGAACTTTAACAATCACTGTTTTTATGGCGAACAGTGATGTTTCATTCGTGAAATGCACTGCACACCACGACAAACTTGTAAACACCATATTGTCACGCTTAGCCCTCATTTTGATTAGACGCCAGTGTGGACGGATAAGGAAAAAAATCACAACAAAAAGGTGTCGATAAAAATATTTTTTAAATTGTTTTTAGTTCAGGTAGTATTTAAGTGTGCGTTACGCCAGCCAGAAAATGTCGAAAATCGTAATCTAAGTGCAATGGATAGTTAAATACAGCTTCTGTAATTGGTAAGCAGATTATTAAATTTGGTAAGCTGATAGTCTTAATTTTTCGATAAAAACGGTTTCGGCTGAAGTAAGGTAAGGAAGTAAGGGTAAGGACCCCAGCCAGATCTTTTTTTGTCTAATGGGTATATTGAAATAAAGGTCAATTAGATATCAATTTGAAATAAATGTTAAAACTTAATTTGTGTTTGCTATGATTGCGAAGATATTTAAAATCCTGCTGTGGTAACATTCCTTTGTAACATAATATATGATAATAAAATTGACAAAGTATGTGTGTGGTTTTATTTCACTTATTAGAATAAACTTATTCGACTAAGGGGTAGAATGAAGTGTCGATATCAAGGTCCCTCCCTAGTAGTAATATCGACAAAAAATTGTCGATACTGGTACATCACTAATAAGCTGTCAAGCGTGAGGATGGCTCAAAAGAGTATCCGAGTTCACACTATTTTTGATTTCTTTCATTTGTAAGGAAGTTGGGTCTCTGAACCCCCTTATATCCTCTTTGCCGCACCGTACGTCACCATAGCTGCTGCCGTAATCCCACTGACAGTGATTCGGTACACATTCCTTATTCGTAGGGTTTTGGTTACTCAAAGGGCGTATTCCGATTCAGACTTTCAGCGCTGTCAGCGATCAGAAAAGTTAAAAAACGTATGAGTTTTGAGAGCTGACAGTAATTCGGAACGCGATTACGGGTGCTTTAATCGATTTCAGCGCGTCTCAGAACGCAGGGAAAGTCAATAAAGGGCGCATTCCAAATCAAGACTTTCAGCGCTGTCAGCGATCACAAAATAAAAAAAATGTTTTGCTGACAGTGATTCGGAACGCGATTATGGGTACTTTAATCGATTTCAGCGCGTCTCGGAATGCAGGGAAAGTGATTTCAGCGCAAACCGGAACGCGGCTTTTAATCGCATTCCGAATTATTCATTCACAGAGTTGGTGCACAACGCAGTATATATTCATTCAATTATTCATTCATTCCTTCATTCATTCATTTTATAAGTCGTATCTATAGTAGATTTTACAAAATAAATTAGGAAATAAAAGTTATCTTGTGCAATAATTTGGTATACTTGGTGCTCAATATTGTGGACGGAGCACAGCAAGCTTACAGTTTATTAACTTTGTAGGCGTATCACAATAAAGTAAGTTTCCATTTTGATAAGTACCAGAGAGCGATAAGGTCTGTCGGGATGACGAAGCCTATACGAAGCCGCTAACGCGAATATGTCTGTTGTTGTAAAAGCAAGTCGAGCGAGTGTCCCAACATCGAGGATATAAATAACTTGATTATCGTGGATGGTCTGAGTTTCGTTCCTTGCGTGCAGTTGTATCTGTGAATTGGTGGAGTGCTTCCGCTGGGCGGCGGCGCCGCGCGCCGGTCCGCGCCACTCGACCCGACCTCCTCGGTGTTATATGGTTAGCTGCAGGTTCTACGATTAGTCATTCGTTAAAGCCTACCTTATTGTCTTTGATGTGTGTGCAATAACAATGAACCTCCTAAAATGCATTGTGTTGTGTACATGCACTGAGAATTGTGGTTACTTACATCTAATAGCGGCGAGATTCAGTTAAGCCCTTTGAACCTCCCTACATGCTCTGTTTCCGGTACCACTGGGGCTTACGCGGCACTCGGGTGGAATAGCTGTTGCCAAGCTGGTTCTATCTGGGGAGCATTTTATTTAAATTTTTTATTGTATTGGTTGAAAAATGTGACCTGAAAAAGAAAACAGCCTCAGCAGTAGACCTTGTAAGCTGGCAACCCCATAACTCCGTCATGTTTAATAAATTCCTAAAACTGACAAAAAAAAATCAATTAATTTATCAAACCTGTTAACAAAATTCTATGAGAATCGGTTGAGAAACGCGACCTGAGTGGAACAAACAGACAGATGGACAGACAGATAGACATAGAAAAGCAATTTTGGTCAAGCTGAAATGGAGACCCTTTGCTCGCTTCGCTCGCTCAATTATGACCAAAGGAGAAAAGAAAACAAGATGATCTGTTGTAATACAATAATTTTAATTTATATAGATAGCTTGTAACAATCAATCTCTTGCAGCTATCCTAGTTCTGTAATCAGAATTTTCAAGAAGCCACAGAATTTGGGTTTTCGCAGTTGTTAATATTAATAATAAAACACATGTTTTAAAGTTTATTACCACAATTTTGTTTTATAATAAGCTAAATTGTGGTAATAACCCATAAGACATGTGTGTTGTTAGTAAGTATTTGCATGGTTCATAAAGTAGTGGTCATGCACCGATCTCACACACCGATTGAATACGCTTCGATAGCTAATATCATTAATGATTAGGATGTGTAGAAAAGAATAAAGCCAATTACTTTAAAAACTTGTATTGACATTTCGAAAAAACAAAATAGTAACATTTGTTGTGCGCAAGGTCCAAAAGAGCCACTGCGTCCCTCCGCCCCGCATTCCAAGGGAATCTAGGGATAGAATATCCACTTTAGATTGTTTAGTAAATTGTTCTTGTTTATGAGGTCAGTTGTCAACATAGACCAAACCTAAGGGAAATCAAAGAAGAGTTCTGTTACCTTTAATTTTTTATTTTATGCATATTTATTTGGTTAACACTTGCAAATGCCCTGGAGACCATAACTTCTGTGTGTATCACTTGTAGGTGTAAAAAATCCATAGATAATTGCTCTCCTTCAATTTAATCCCCTTCTTTATTGTTACGTGTGTGTTGTTTTAGCAAAATGTCTGGCGAGCCGGAAGTACCTCGACTAGCAGACGAGGGGGATGAGGTGGGGGAGGAGGGGGAGGTCCGCGCAGCGTACCGCCCCCCGCCGGAGAAGACCATCGACGAGATCCTGGCGGCAGACCAAGAAGACGAGTCCCTGCGCAAGTACAAGGAAAAACTGCTCGGGCAGGCACAGCAGGGCGTTGTCATCGTCGGTAAGGGTTATTACAAGCGTTATTACAGCCTTAATTTACTTTTTACAACCGTAATTACGAGTACAAGCTACAGCAGGAGGGCATGGTTGCCGGAAAAGACAGTCTCCTCTTCTACCCAAAGGTTGCCTGGAAGAGAATAAGATAAGGCTTCTTTATGTACTTAATTAACCTCTGTCTTATTGTTTGTATGTTTCTTTATTTATTACAAACTTGTAACCCTATTTAGCCTACTCCGGAGGGGATGCCAGGAGCCTATTGTACAGGATTTTCCTGGTTGGGGTTCTTGTCTTCCACGATCTTTACCATGTAGAATAGAAAACACATTTATTGTGTTACCATGACATAATTTCTAAGTTCTTAAGTTTGTAACCTGTCACTTTTGTTAGAGTATAAGTTACCACACCATTGTGGAAGAAATACAAGTTATTATTATTATTATTCATGGATAGTAAAGTGTGTACACTTAAACAAGTACATTTACAACCGTAATTGTTTTCTGTTTGTGCAGTGGCTCAACACTAACACAATGAAGAAGAGGAATTGCTCTGAAGATGATGATATTGATGTTGATGTTTGTCTGCAGATGCGAACGACCCGCGCAAGGTGATCGTGAAGAAGCTGGCGCTGTGCGTGGAGGGACGTGACGACCTCGAGCTCGACCTCACGGGCGACCTCACCGACCTCAAGAAACAGGTCAGTACACTGATAAGGTACCTAGATCTACCCAGTGGGGTTGGACGAAGAAGCTGGCGCTGTGCGTGGAGGGACGTGACGACCTCGAGCTCGACCTCACGGGCGACCTCACCGACCTCAAGAAACAGGTCAGTACACTGATAAGGTACCTAGATCTACCCAGTGGGGTTGGACGAAGAAGCTGGCGCTGTGCGTGGAGGGACGTGACGACTTCGAGCTCGACCTCACGGGCGACCTCACCGACCTCAAGAAACAGGTCAGTACACTGATAAGGTACCTAGATCTACCCAGTGGGGTTGGACGAAGAAGCTGGCGCTGTGCGTGGAGGGACGTGACGACCTCGAGCTCGACCTCGCGGGCGACCTCACCGACCTCAAAAAACAGGTCAGTACACTGATAAGGTACCTAGATCTACCCAGTGGGGTTGGACGAAGAAACTGGCGCTGTGCGTGGAGGGACGCGACGACCTCGAGCTCGACCTCACGGGCGACCTCGCCGACCTCAAGAAACAGGTCAGTACACTGTCGCCCAGTGGGGTTGGACGAAGTCGGCGTACAGAACGGCCATCCATCCATAGAGCAAGATCTAAAAGATAAAAATGTCTTAATACGAAGTAAGATTTAAATCATTTATCGACGTCAAAGCGAGTAGGCCCGTTCACTACACGTTACGCTCACTGTGCAGAAGAACGACCGGAAGAAACGCCACAGGACTCGCATCTTCTGTACTTCTATTTTTCGTACTTCTATTTAAAATTTATCCCAAGCAAGGTGCTAGTCCACTTAACAATTTATAATTTATTGACGCATTTTATTTCTCGTATACAATACCCAAAAACCGGTGCAATAAACATACCATATGCGACCAGTTCGGAAATAACCCGTTATTTGTACAGAAGCCGTCCTTTTGCGCGCGCGCTGGTAATACTGCACGTTCACTTACGCAATAATAGGGTATTTGACTTTTTTTATTTTATAAATCCAAACTTATTAGTTTCTACTATCGAAAAACTATCCGTGTTTCTCTGGGTTGTGGCTGAACATCAGCGATATCTGCTCCCCTGAGTATGTATCGACGCTGAGCTACGAGCTTTTTACACTGCTGCAGCACACATGCATAACCTGGTGTGTCAAATAAACGCTTTATCTATCTATATTTATCTAAAAATAAAATTTTTGCTCTATTGGCTGGTTTACACGTATTAAGTTGTCAAGTGGTTAACTAAATTTTAACTTAATTTTAAGCGACTTTATGCGTGTACACAACGAATTTAGTAGTAAGTTACAGGTTAAAATTTAGCGCGCACTTACTACTTGACAACTTAATTAAATTAAATTTAATTTATTTCGGACTCAGGTTTAATGCGTGTAAACCGGTCATTACTTAAAATTAAGTCGCTTAGTTGCTACTTGATAACTTAATACGTGTAAACCAGCCATATCTTTAAAATTTACCGAGTTATAAAGGTTTGAAATTCAAGATTAGACAGAGAGGCATAATACTAGCTTGTGACGTCAAAAGCTAATAACGCCATGTAATCTCCATACAAAAAATCGTTTTTGAAAGAGACAGACATATTGAAACTTTAAAAAATCACTGTAAATTGTTTTCCAACCGATTCTGTTTGTTTCCTCGCGAATCGTCGGCTATTAATCTATATATTTTTAAATTAATTTATGAAATATGGTAAAAGGAACAGTCAAATACCTCATAGCAAGTCGCGCGGACACGCGGCGGCGGCGCGTTACATTGAAATGTGGTAAAAGGAACAGTCAAATACCTTATAGCAAGTCGCGCGGACACGCGGCGGCGGCGCGTTACATTGAAATATGGTAAAAGGAACAGTCAAATACCTTATAGCAAGTCGCGCGGACACGCGGCGGCGGCGCGTTACATTGAAATATGGTAAAAGGAACAGTCAAATACCTTATAGCAAGTCGCGCGGACACGCGGCGGCGGCGCGTTACATTGAAATATGGTAAAAGGAACAGTCAAATACCTTATAGCAAGTCGCGCGGACACGCGGCGGCGGCGCGTTACATTGAAATATGGTAAAAGGAACAGTCAAATACCTTATAGCAAGTCGCGCGGACACGCGGCGGCGGCGGCGGCGCGTTACATTGAAATATGGTAAAAGGAACAGCCAAATACCTTATAGCAAGTCGCGCGGACACGCGGCGGCGGCGCGTTACATTGAAATATGGTAAAGGAACAGTCAAATACCTTATAGCAAGTCGCGCGGACACGCGGCGGCGGCGCGTTACATTGAAATATGGTAAAAGGAACAGTCAAATACCTTATAGCAAGTCGCGCGGACACGCGGCGGCGGCGGCGGCGGCGCGTTACATTGAAATATGGTAAAAGGAACAGTCAAATACCTTATAGCAAGTCGCGCGGACACGCGGCGGCGGCGGCGCGTTACATTGAAATATGGTAAAGGGACAGTCAAATACCTTATAGCAAGTCGCGCGGACACGCGGCGGCGGCGGCGCGTTACATTGAAATATGGTAAAGAAACAGTCAAATACCTTATAGCAAGTCGCGCGGACACGCGGCGGCGGCGCGTTACATTGAAATATGGTAAAAGGAACAGTCAAATACCTTATAGCAAGTCGCGCGGACACGCGGCGGCGGCGGCGGCGCGTTACATTGAAATATGGTAAAAGGAACAGTCAAATACCTTATAGCAAGTCGCGCGGACACGCGGCGGCGGCGCGTTACATTGAAATATGGTAAAGGAACAGTCAAATACCTTATAGCAAGTCGCGCGGACACGCGGCGGCGGCGCGTTACATTGAAATATGGTAAAAGGAACAGTCAAATACCTTATAGCAAGTCGCGCAGACACGCGGCGGCGGCGCGTTACATTGAAATATGGTAAAGAAACAGTCAAATACCTTATAGCAAGTCGCGCGGACACGCGGCGGCGGCGCGTTACATTGAAATATGGTAAAAGGAACAGTCAAATACCTTATAGCAAGTCGCGCGGACACGCGGCGGCGGCGCGTTACATTGAAATATGGTAAAAGGAACAGTCAAATACCTTATAGCAAGTCGCGCGGACACGCGGCGGCGGCGGCGGCGCGTTACATTGAAATATGGTAAAAGGAACAGTCAAATACCTTATAGCAAGTCGCGCGGACACGCGGCGGCGGCGCGTTATATTGAAATATGGTAAAGGAACAGTCAAATACCTTACAGTTTAGCGTTGAGTCCAGTTACCGTAAACTCGGCGTAGAACGTAAAGCTGCCTGGAAATGCGCTCGCTGTAGAGCTGGGACCAGTGGAAGGACGGATGATTCGGCGGACGTCCCTGTTTCGCTAGCAACTTTTCTCAAGGAGATGCAGGAAATTAAGAATAAGCTTGCATGTCTTCCATCTCTCACTGAAGACATTAAGAGCATTAAGAAGGAAATCTTCGAACTTAAAGCTTCCTGTGATTTCGCTCACGATAGTATCAAGGAACAGGAGAAGAAAATCTCAGCTCTGGAGAGTGAAGTCGCAGGCGTTCACGATTTGTCGGAGAAACTTAATTCTGCTATTAAGGAAATTCATACTTTGAAAGCTGTACAGGCGGACGCAGTCCAGCGAGTCAGATTTAATAATATAGAAATAAAAGGCATTCCCGTCAAGAAGAACGACAACTTGTTCAATATCTTTGAATCTGTATGTAACGCCATCGATTTTGCAGTGCCAAAGCCCAACATCAATTATATTGCCAGAGTTCCTACCAAAGACCCAAATGAAAAATCTATTATTGTGACCATTAACAACCGATACGTGAAGGAGGATTTTATGGCGTCGGCTAGGGCCAAAAAATTCAGGGAACTGAAACTGGCTGATTTATCGTTACTTCAGACTGATAGTCAGGACCGTGTTTACATTAACGATCATTTGACGCCGGAGCGCAAGAACCTTCTCAATGTGGTTAAGGCAGCCGCCAAACAGAAGAACTATAGCTGGGTATGGGTAAAGCACTGCAAGGTTCACGTGAGGAAGAACGAGCATTCACCCGTTTACGTCATCAATAATGAAATGGATTTAAACAAATTAATTTAATTATGTTATTATTTTTTAATGTTTTTTTAATGTTTTATTGTTTTATTCATAAGACGTTGTTGTTCATGTTTACTTTTGAAATGTTTACAATCCCTGGCTGGCCGCCTGCATTCTTTTGTTCACGCGCTTTGCTATATCGGAACCAGTTCTCGTCTCATTTAGTTGTCATCCTTGTTACACTAATAGCTTCCGCAATAAACTTTTTTCTCGCTTGCACTTATACCGCACTGCACTATGTCACTTTCCGTGGTACTCAGGTTTATAACGTAATGGTGAAATTACGTTTTTATTTTTATTTGTTTAGTGGTGATTTTAATACATTGTACTTTGGTTTAAGTGGGTTGTTATGGCCTTTAGACTTTTCCCATGCTTGATTCAAATAATTTATCTATTTTTTATCAGAACACTAGAGGTCTTCGAACGAAAACATCTGTGTTTTATCGTAATGTTTGTTTATGTCAACACCATATCATACTTATAACTGAGACCTGGTTACTGGACGGCATTAAGGATAGTGAGCTATTCGATAACCGCTACGTAGTAATGCGTAAAGACCGTAACTACTCGGCAACTAAGCAAAAATATGGAGGTGGGGTCTTGATTGCTACTCGTAGAGAACTATTCACCATTTTGCAACCAACTTTCTCTTCCAGCGCTGAAGATCTGTGGATCACGGTGAAGGTCAAAGGCCACGATAAGGCGGATAGCTTGCTTCATATTTGCGTGCTATACTTATGTGATCAAAATATGGGCTTCTCCTTTTCAGATCAATTAGCAAATTTTTTAGATAACTTGGAACGTGTTATGAGCCAACATCCAAATGACTACTTTGTGGTGGTAGGCGATTTTAATATTAGTAAAATTTCCTGGTCACTTAAATCTGACCTGACGTGTGACCCGATTTTTCTGCGCAGTTCACCGTTACCTGACGAAAAGCTGTTTATTGATACTATAAATTTTTTGAACTTGGACCAGTTTAATCATATTAAAAATAAATTTGGAAGGATATTAGATTTAGTGTTAGCTAACGGTAGTTTTGCGAGTGTCACGGACTATGCCAGCTCTCCACTTGTTCCTATTGACGACAATCACGGTGCTTTGCTAATCTCATTAAATATGTTCACGTGTCAAACTTTGGATAATGCGCCTGTTCCTATCTACTTTTATGATCGGGGTGATTATGATAATATCAATTTAGAACTAAATAAAATTGATTGGAACAGTGTGTTTCTAAATAGGCCTTTGGAGGAATCGGTTGACTATTTCTACAACGTCTTCACTCGTCTACGAGATAAGTATATTCCATGCAAAACACCAACTAATGACGGCTATCCCAAGTGGTACACGAAATCTTTAAAAAAAGCTATTAAGGAGAAGTATAAATACTTTCGTAAGTATAAAACTTATGGCAACTTATCAGATCTAGCCTCTTACAACCTACTTAGAGACAGAGTTAAGTGTCTTGAGGAGCGCTGCTATTTCAATTATATTAAACTCGTAGAGGACTCGATTACTATTAATCCTAGGTATTTTTGGAAATATATGAACTCTAAGTCCAAGTCCAACGGAATACCTAATAGAATTACGTATAATGGTATATCTTATAGCACCGGAACTTCAATTGCTTCAGCCTTCTCCGTCTACTTCAAATCTACCTTTTTAGATACTGCTTCTATGCAAATTACTAGTCGCTTTGATATTAGCGAATCGGAGTCTACTTTAACAAACTCAAATTCGGACATTTCGTTTGTAACTGTAGATAAGGAGAGTGTCTCACGTCTCCTCTCTAGGCTTGATCCCAATAAGTCGTGCGGACCGGATTACCTGCCAGCTCGGTTTTTAGTAAATTGCGCTAAATCTATCAGTGTGCCTTTGTCTCTTCTATTCCAAAAGTCGCTGGAATCTGGTGTTGTCCCGACTATTTGGAAGCGGGCTTTTGTTACTCCCATTCCCAAAAAAGGACTGTCTACTGACATTACGAATTTTCGACCAATCTCCAAGTTATGCACTGTCTCAGGTGTTTTAGAAAAGGTTGTTTATGGTCAGCTTCAACCGGCCCTCAAGCAGTCTTTTAGTAGTACTCAACACGGCTTTTTACCAGGCCGGTCTACTGTTTCTAATCTGGTGTTGTTAAATGATGCGCTTACTGAAGCTATGGACGATGGATCTCAGGTTGATGTGGTCTACACGGACTACAGCAAGGCTTTTGACAGAATTCAGCATGATCTCCTACTATTTAAACTTTCTAAAATAGGAATTAGGGGTAATCTTCTAAGATGGTTCTCGTCCTATAACTCTAATAGATCTCAGGCTGTGGTCGTTAAAAATTATATCTCTGGATGGGTTCCCATCCCTAGCGGTGTCCCGCAGGGATCTTTGCTGGGTCCCTTACTGTTTGTAATTTTTGTAAACGACATCAATTCGTGTCTCTCTTCTAAACTCCTGTGTTTCGCTGACGATATGAAAGTGTTTGCTAAGGTTTCATGTATGGCTGACGCAGAATCCCTGCAGGCGGACCTTCTTCGTCTTGAGAACTACTGTGCGGAAAACCTTTTGGACCTTAATCACTCTAAGTGTTGTGTAGTCTCTTTTCAGCCGGAAACGTATTGTACTGAATTATAACTACTCACTTAAGGGCACTACATTGCAACGTGATACATGTATCAGGGATCTTGGGGTTCTGCATGATTCCAAGCTATTATATGACGCCCACATTAACAACATGGTGACTAAAGCATATAGAGCCCTGGGTTTCGTGTTGCGTTCCTCTAGGGATTTCTCTCAAGTCAAGACCATTAAAATTCTATATTGTTGTTTTGTTCGTAGTACATTGGAATATGCGTCGCAGGTATGGAGTCCCATGTATGTTAAGTACATTGAGCAAATTGAAATAATCCAGAAAAAGTTTATTCGGCACCTATATTTTCGGACGAAGCAACCGTATCGCTCTAATAATTATTCGGACCTCTGCAAAAAACACCACATTCTCCCACTCTCGATGAGAAGAGAAATTGCGGATCTATCTTATTTACTTAAAATCACCACTAACAAAATTGATTGCCCAGATCTGCTTTCCAAAATTTTTGTCCGAACCCCCAGACTGACCTTACGTAATAGCGCTCCCATCCATCTTCCCTCAGTGTCTTCGAACTACCGTCAAAATTCATTTCTTTTGCGTGCAAGCAGCAATTTTAATAAATTGTGTCAAGAATTTGACCTGGACCTGTTTAATACTGGTTCCGATTCGGCGAGACGTCTGCTAAATAGACAATTTTTTTTGTAACTGAACAATCTGTTTGCGAGCTAGTATTCAGGCCTATGAGTGTATGACCTTATGTGTTTTTTTTATGTTCTGGCACCTACATGTGGAGACCTGTAAATGGCTTTTTGGTATTAATGTAAAATTTGGTATAAATTTGGTTGAGTTTAGGAGACGGTTACATTTGTGGCTTCTTGACAGGTGTTTTTATTCATTAGGAGAATTTTTTTCATGTAGTGCATAGTGATAAACATGTCATTATTATAGGTATCAGATGAATTCAACATAATTATATTTTGTATTGGATTTAAGTTAAAGGACATGATAGGTAATTATTTAGATTAATTTATTTGACATTTACCTTTATTTCTATAGTGTGTTCTACTTACATTAACGAAATATTATGTTTTATATATTTGTTTCTATTTGTGTGACTATTAATATTTGTACGCCCTGCGGGCAGGTTTTTGCTGAACACAAACTTTTTATTTTTAAATCTTGTATGTACCGAAAATCTATACAAATAAATTCATTTCATTTCATGTATTTTACTATCAAGTTAACTTTAGCTGTTGGTCTTCCTATTATTAATAAATAAATAAATAAATAAATAAATAGCAAGTCGCGCGGACACGCGGCGGCGGCGCGTTACATTGAAATATGGTAAAAGGAACAGTCAAATACCTTATAGCAAGTCGCGCAGACACGCGGCGGCGGCGCGTTACATTGAAATATGGTAAAGGAACAGTCAAATACCTTATAGCAAGTCGCGCGGACACGCGGCGGCGGCGCGTTACATTGAAATATGGTAAAGGAACAGTCAAATACCTTATAGCAAGTCGCGCGGACACGCGGCGGCGGCGCGTTACATTGAAATATGGTAAAGGAACAGTCAAATACCTTATAGCAAGTCGCGCGGACACGCGGCGGCGGCGCGTTACATTGAAATATGGTAAAGGAACAGTCAAATACCTTATAGCAAGTCGCGCGGACACGCGGCGGCGGCGGCGGCGCGTTACATTGAAATATGGTAAAGGAACAGTCAAATACCTTATAGCAAGTCGCGCGGACACGCGGCGGCGGCGGCGGCGCGGTACATTCACAGCTTCAGAGCCATGTGACGTCGGATTCACATTCATAATACTTTATAGTAAAGGATTTTTTTAAGAAACAGATATCGCACCTCAGAGGGTCTTTTGTTTAAAATTAATCCCTCAAAACCAATGCATTGAGCGTTTGACGAAAAAATGTTTTCCTTGAACAATAATTATGAAAAATTTATGAAAATTAAGAATTTTTTAAATGATCTTCGTGAAGTTTTATTTCCGTAAGCAGAATCTTAGCCGCATTTTTGTTGTTCAAATAAGTCCCCACTGACGAGCTCGAACCTCCCTGAATTAGCGTGATCAGGCCCTAGACGACCACACCTTGCCGAGTGCCGGGGTTTGTTAGCAAATTTTTAAAATAACACGTACACAAATATCACCCGCTAGCTATTCTGTAGATCTACCTCAAGAAGCTAAATGCTAAGCGATGTGACAGAGCTCCCGGAATAATATAATAAACGAGGATTCGGTAATGGTCGGTAGTGTAGATTGTTGCAGCAATTAATCATCTCGGCAGCAGCGGCGCGCGCGCAACAAATAGGACTGGCGTAGATCCACAACTCGGTGCAGGCAATGAATGACTGATCGGATATCCTTTAATGCACACACAGGAATAATAACAAAGTAAGAAAAGGAAGAACGGCCTTTTTGCGTAGTAGTATTTTCTTCAAGTAAACTGCATACCTACTGTTGAAGGCTGTGATAAGAGCAAAATAAATGATACGTTAAAATACAGTCAGACTGGCTACCTAGTAAATGCCTATAAGTCTATTATACAGCCAAATTTTAATGACGGGTCTAAGTGATGTAATAACATCCTATGGAAACAAATAATTCTTGATTTTGATTTTTGGTCCAACTATAAAATTATTGGAACTTTTGTGTACCTTCATTAAGCTGCCTCGTTAGCGCATGTAGGCCTCTAAACTGTATCTCTTTTTAGATGTCTTATTTGGTAAACAAACATGGCGATAAGGTGACCATAGACACAAAATAGTGCTTCCAAATAATAGATTTCATTGATTTAATTGAATGTAATTGAATTGGTGATTAATTGTAATTGGTAATTACAAGCATTTCGGAATATCCTACGTCGTATATATCTCTTACTCTAATTTGTCATCATTGACGTATTTATTTTAGTGATGGGTTAACTCGCTTTGTCTAGAGTAGGTCGAGTTGAAATGGTAGCCAACTCGAGGCGGGCGGCGGCGGCGGCGCGGCGCGTGAGTGTGACTTGGGGCGCATTCCGAATCAGACTTTCAGCACTGTCAGCGATCAGAAAAGCAAAAAAGTATGAGTTATGACAGCTGACATTAATTCGGAACGCGATTACGGGTGCTTAAATCGATTTCAGTGCGTCTCGGAACGCAGGGTTGCTAGAAGTGCGCGCGCACGTTATTCGATTTCGATCGAATCAAGACAAAATATCTACGCCGAGTCGACTCGACGAAATAATGAGCCAATCACACTGCGCATATTCGCAACGCAATTCCATCATCAGATCAGCTTTAAACAAGATACCAAATTATGATTGTTGTTATGTTGCCCACATACTTGTCTTGTAATTACAAGAACATAGTTTGCACACTAAAATTTCTTCTGGCAGCCCTGATATAAGGGGTCGCGCAAATAAAGGAATCGATGTGCCCTGCGTTCCGAGACGCGCTGAAATCGATTTTAGCGCACTCAAAGCGCGTACCGAATTACTGTCAGCAGGCGAAACCCATACAATCTGATCGCTGACGGCGCTGACAGTTTGATTCGAAAGTCACTTAAGCGTGTATCGGAACGCGCCCGTTATTCATTCATTATGACATTTAACATACATTTTTTAATTGCAATGGATAGAGACGTCACGTCTGACCACTTATTTGTCGAATCTATTTTTCTCTGTCTACTTATATTTTTAAAGATTCAACCAGTCTATTCCGATAAAATAATTGAATTGTCTAGATGAGTGCGTGATATACCTCATCTCTAAAATCCAAAGATAATGTAGAGATACCCGATCGAAATATGGTTTGAGGTTAGAACGATTTATTGATAATTTTGCGAAAAACTTAAGTTTTCGATGATTAATTCTAACAGAATTTGTGAGTGAATGCTTGATAAGTGTTTATTTCAGGTGTATTAATATTTTGGGCTAGTTCTATAGTGTGATCAGCCCGTAAACTTGAGATTTTGTCGAGGTAAGTGGTTTGTTTACCAAATAAGACATCTAAAAAGAGATACACTGTACACTAGCACTCTTCACGCAAAATTAAGAGCAAAAGAATTGAATTACAGACTTGTCATCTTCACAAAGACTCGATAAAAAGAGAACTTCCCTAACATCTGTTTGTTTGTTATCTTAATGCAGACGAATCTGAGACTTGTTCTACGACTAGTTCACTGAACTCCGTTAGTCGGTTAGTAACGAGAAACCAATATTGGTTAAGAGATATAACTACTCGTAACAACATTCTAATTTAAATTCGGTTTTTAAATTTAAAAGTCATTAATTTAGTATTATATTTAGCTCATGATCAGCTTCTACCTGTCTGCTAAGATACCGATCGACGCAGACGCAGACAGAACGATTAGCCGGGGCGTTACTTATGTACATTTCAGAATTCGACGTGGGAAATTTACTCACTGCAAAAAATGTTGTCAACTATTCTCTATTATGGGGTTACAATACGAGCGAGCTGTCATAAATTAACTAAACATTCTTCTTTATTTTGGTTAGTTCAAAGTTAGTTTAAGTTAGTTTGGTTTATTTAGCCCAATTTTTTTACGATTCCTGTTTCTGGCCACACCAACTCAGCCCGAGACAGATTGACATGAATCAGGTCGCGCGTACAACAAGCCGCTGTGCAAACCCCGCAATCGAGCCGATTCTGATTCGGCTGTTTGATTATATTGTGACTTTCTGTCACAACTCCTCAATGTGCCGTGATGTGGGTGACTTGTTCAATCGATCGCAATTCGATCTTGAACGGTCTGCACTAAACTACGGAAGGTCCAGTATCGTCTGAACTAAAAAGTGACAGTAGTCTCGATTTTAGTTAATGGTATTCTTGGTAAAAACACTCGACAGCTCATATTGTACGTCCCCACCGAGGGTCTCGAGTCTACCCTGAATGAAGGCGAGCAGGTTTCAGTCGACCACGCTGGCCCAGTGCGTCAACTCTGGTCAATAACTCGCAGGTTGGTCGACTTGATTGAAACATCCAAATGTTTCCTTTCACCGTAAACGACTATGAAATAAACTTAATTTAATTAAATATTTCGTGTCGGTCATCTTTGCGTGCACGAGTTATACCAGGCAACAGTGCTGCCACCTCTCTGAGACCAATCAGCGCTAAAAGCACTTGAAAATAGCGCTAGATTCCGCTAGATTGCATAAAACTAAAAATAGCGCTAGAATCCGCTAGCATGCATGAACAAAAAAGGCATAACAGTAAGAATCATGTATTTATTTCAATACAAATTGTATTTATCAACTTAAATCTAAATAAGTATGATGGCTAATCGATTTCGACGAAACAACTTATTTTATTCGGAGAATACCCTAAATACATGGAACGGAAGCTAAACGACTTGCGGTGTTGCTGCTCACTTCCTACATTTCGCAAGTCCCAAAAAAGCGCTAGATCTAACTCCGAAAGCGCTAAGGTGGCAGCACTGCCAGGCAACCATAAAAGGTACGCGGTATCGATCGATACGCTACTGAAGTACTGACTGAGTCATTGTTCAATAAATTCTCGTTGATAGACCTATTTATGCAACCTCAACAATGCAGTATGGCTGATGTGAACGTTCCTAAATACTACTAATAGTATTCGAATGTCTCGAATCAATCATCGTTGTCGCTCGAAGCCGTTCGTCTCACACACACACTCACACACGCGTTAGAGACAGGTGTGTCCCTGGAATGTTGTTTTGATTATAGTAACACTATAGATGCGGTGTTTTGTTACTTTCCGCCTTCAACGATGGTAACTTACAATTGTTTTAGTAAAGACGTAGGTTATGTATGATTTTACGTAAGATTTAAAGGTAGGCTCGAGCCCCTCTGCAGGGAATTCGTTGAACGACGACGACGACGACGGACGGAACCATTCCGCACCTCAGATCGGTGCCGACGCTAAGTCGGGTATCATTTCCATATTACATACGACGCAAATACATAACAACAATAAAAACTTGTTTTTTGAATTCCTTTTTGTGTTCGTGCTCGATACAATTACTCGTTACAGTAAATACTTCCTTTATTTTACTGTTGCCCATGCCATCTATGCCATTGCATATCCGTTTAAAACTTCTGTAGAAATACAACAGATATAAAACTGAAGTTGTAGTATTAAGATAAGATAAAACTGTTTATTGCCAAATACGATAACAGATCTTAGTAAGCGTAGATATTATTTTTGAATAAGAATCGTAAAATACCACTCTATTCGGACAGTGGTCAAATCTAATTATGATGCGGCTGTAATTAAAAAAAAATCTTAGACCTTTGGTGACGTTTTACTGTTAAGGTGTCTAAGGATATGTTTTTTTTATCAACTATCCTGAATGTCTTATGGGCCTCGTAGACGGTCAAACGGTTTGATTCAAACACGTAAAGTTTGGTTTGACTCAAACCATTTTGATCGTTTACAAAGGTGGTTTGTACGGTTTGTCAAACATTTACGTGTTTTAAGTATGTTTGATGCAATTTCATATTTAGCGTCATCGTATTGGGAGCAATCCTGTAATGATGACGTCTTTTGTAATTATTAGTTTTTAATAAATGAATAAATTTTGGTGTGTTTGACGCGTCAGAAGTGTAATTACGACAGCGTACAGAATCAGACTGCGCAGAGCCGTTTGACAAACCGTTCAAACCGACCTCAAACGGTTTGATCAAACACGTAAGTCAAACCGTTTGACCGTCTCCGGGGCCCTTTAAGCTGGATGCAGTTGGCTCGCAGGCGCCGCAATGCAGAATATGCTGATGCTCCTTATTGGTCAACACTTGTTTAAACAAAACGCCAAGCGTGTTAAATCGCTTCGTTTTTCTCACTGCTTTCTTTGCAAGCGATGATCACATTGTGACTGGCGCATCTTCCCTTTTCGTGGCTCTTGACCCGGTGACGCAGTCTGGCTCGACGCCAGCTCGCGTGCTCCGGCCGTAGAATAATTACATTGACATCGTAAAGATCTATCCGCGCGTGTTTCTGTTGATTACCGCCCTAATTGTGGAGGTGACTCACTCGTCGTTTTAGGTCACATTTTAGGGTTTGCTCCTGTTTAGGTTCCTGTACCTGTTTGAATAGGGCTTGCAGCATTCGTGCATTTATGAGATTTGAAGGAAGATAAACTTGGAAAAGGCTATCAGGCTCCGAGTGATAGGTTAGATAAACATTATCATATCAATCAAGACTGGAATTTGATGGCGTATTTTTTTAAGACGATTTTTTTATATCCTCTTACTCGAATCAGTAGATCCAGACACTTTGTTGTAGAAACCAGTATTCTCAACAGAGGCGGAGGACCTGAAAAGACTACCATTTCAGGGGCTCCCCCACGCCAATGACCTTGAACGCTAGCGCCACTTCAACAAACAATCATAACTCCGAGAAAACAAAATATATCAAAAATCCGGTCGGTTATATTATTTCAAAGGTTGTGCAGTATTTAAAAAAATGACAATTTGAATAAAATGTGTTTAGTTTAACAGAACAGTTGCAGTGGTAGCAACAGATAGCATAAGTGCAAATAGCGGCCGTCTTGAGCATTTCCGCTAGTTACAGATGTAACTACTACTATTAACAGCATTCTCATAAATGAATCAGTTCTAACAATACCTTACTGCCGCAGCCGCAATATTAGTTATTGTTGGACGAGTTATTGCTGCCTAGGCCCGTATAGAGCTTTTCTCTGAAATATGCGAGCAAATTGTAAAATACTACAAAAAATTACCTTATAAGAACCTTGAATTTGGATGTCTACTCGTAAACTTATAAGTTCTAACCTTTATCACTTTAACATCTACTTCGACTACTTGCACCATTCATTGTTTTAATATTTCCCTAATTCAATATAAGTAACAAAATAGTACGATAAAATTAAGAGATGAAAATTACAAACCGCCTGTAGAGTCAACTAGCTATTAAAAGTGTCGTGTTTGTGTCCATCAAAAATATTAATTTCAAACAAAACTTAGTGTAGCTGTGTAGTAGTATTTTGTTAGTGTCATAGCTAGCCGACTATACATGATTTGGAAAAGGGAAAAGCTATTACATTACCTACAACCCGGTTCAACAATAGCTTAGCCCTAACCATATTACGACGTACATATACACAAATAGATAAGTACGGGAATGTCCGTTACCATGAGACCTAAGGTAACAGACGGAAAGTGGGAAGGATAAAAAGGATGTGTACGACGTGCAATGTACACAGGAAATGATTAGCTCAAGCTAGCGGGCCAGGCTCAGCCTCACTATTTAAGGGCATGAAGGTGTCTTCGCCAACTGAGAGGAGCGGATCATCCGACTAGGCGGGAACATCGCTTTGCAGGAGATAAGAGAGACTCAACTGCAGGTGGAAGAGTTATTTACAATTACAGCTAGCATTTATATGAAAATATTTACACACACATTGATAGATCTTACAGTAAATATGCTGATTAACAATATGGAATTTGGACGTCTCAATGTGATTCAGCAGCTGACGAATGCTGCGCATGTTCGGGTCAACGATCGGTCATTGTTGATGCTGAACACCGCCATATTGCGCGCTTTTCTTTTTTTGTTCTGTGCCAGTGTCATACAGAGCTTACAGCCAACTCCAATCACTACGATTCGTGTACAATTCATATAAAATTTAAATTTGCTGTAAAAAGACTCAAAAACATTGAAATTTCTAGACGAATGTTACTTTGCTGGCCTAGGCCGTTTGAGGGCACATTGCTGGCCGCTGTTTTGTATGGGGCAATGTTTCGTCCAAAAATGAATCACTTCGCGTACTGTTTTCTGGCAGTAATGATCACATTTTCGAGCGTGTCCAGGTAGCCCCTTAGAACTACATACAAAGTAATTACCTATGACGCAGTTTATACAAGTGGCGCTAGCGTGCAGCCAGGTAGCCCCTTAGAACTACATACAAAGTAATTACCTATGACGCAGTTTATACAAGTGGCGCTAGCGTGCAGCCAGGTAGCCCCTTAAAACTACATAATAAAGTAATTACCTATGACGTAGTTTATACAAGTGGCGCTAGCGTGCAGCCAGGTAGCCCCTTAAAACTACATAATAAAGTAATTACCTATGACGTAGTTTATACAAGTGGCGCTAGCGTGCAGCCAGGTAGCCCCGTAAAACTACATAATAAAGTAATTACCTATGACGTAGTTTATACAAGTGGCGCTAGCGTGCAGCCAGGTAGCCCCGTAAAACTACATAATAAAGTAATTACCTATGACGTAGTTTATACAAGTGGCGCTAGCGTGCAGCCAGGTAGCCCCGTAAAACTACATAATAAAGTAATTACCTATGACGTAGTTTATACAAGTGGCGCTAGTGTGCAGCCAGGTAGCCCCGTAAAACTACATAATAAAGTAATTACCTATGACGTAGTTTATACAAGTGGCGCTAGCGTGCAGCCAGGTAGCCCCGTAAAACTACATAATAAAGTAATTACCTATGACGTAGTTTATACAAGTGGCGCTAGCGTGCAGCCAGGTAGCCCCTTAGAACTACATACAAAGTAATTACCTATGACGCAGTTTATACAAGTGGCGCTAGCGTGCAGCCAGGTAGCCCCTTAGAACTACATACAAAGTAATTACCTATGACGCAGTTTATACAAGTGGCGCTAGCGTGCAGCCAGGTAGCCCCTTAGAACTACATACAAAGTAATTACCTATGACGCAGTTTATACAAGTGGCGCTAGCGTGCAGCCAGGTAGCCCCTTAGAACTACATACAAAGTAATTACCTATGACGCAGTTTATACAAGTGGCGCTAGTGTGCAGCCAGGTAGCCCCGTAAAACTACATAATAAAGTAATTACCTATGACGCAGTTTATACAAGTGGCGCTAGTGTGCAGCCAGGTAGCCCCGTAAAACTACATAATAAAGTAATTACCTATGACGTAGTTAAACGACCTATAACTCGAACATTGAGGGCTCAGTAGACAGAAAACAATTGTATCGCTCAAGTAGAATTAATTAATTAATTTATCAACAGCTCATATACGTCCCCACCGAAGGGCTCGAGCCTACCCTGAATTAATTAATTAATTTATTACATATTTAAGTCTAATAATTACATTTATATGAGTGTAACAAATACTTACTTAGGTTTGTCCGTACACAGGTTTGTTTGTTGTTGTTGATCTTTGTTCATTGAAAATAACGTGGTTAATATAAGTAACCGCTATCGGTTACTTATATTAACCACTATTGATTGATGATACTATTGTAAATGAGGAATATTAAATGTTAAATTAAATTAAAACAAATAACTAAGGATGTTGTTTCAAGTTAATCTATTAATGTACAGATTTTCCTATGAAACAGGAAGGAATCCGACGCGCGGAACAATAGTAATTAGCCCTATGAATGTTACAAAGATTGCATCGCAGTTCATTAACGAGGCATGTGTGTACTTACAGTTAGTGCGCGCTTGCTTGATAGCTTGTGTGCAGGGCGGAGCGGAATCTAAACACTGTACTGCCGCCAATTCTTTATTAATAATAATAATACAATAATAATAATACTTTATTAAAAAAGAATGATGCAAATTTAGAACACTACTATTGATTAGGTAGCTAGCTAAATAACACTAATTATAGAGATAATTAATAAAATTGAAATAGGTATATGATCAACAAGCCATTGTAAAGAGATGAAATAGCACACGACACGACTTAACGGAGAAAAACTTGACTTCCTTTTCACTCCATCCTTACTTGTATATAAATACGAAAGTAACTCGTTTGTCTATTACGCTTTTACGGGGGCATTTTAATGACTATTACGATTCTAAGTTATACGAATACCTTATGTTATAGTGCTTTAAACCCGTTAAATTGTCATTATTTACAAAATATAGTTTGATTGGTACTCAAGGACGAGCATAGGCTACTTTTTACCACAGGAAAATGTCTTATCCCCACGGTTTAACACCTTACGTTACATCTTCACTGCTGAAATTAATAGTGTCATCTGTCGTCATTGCACGGAATTATAAGTGTCTTCTTCCGTGTTCCTAGATGGCTCTGTTAGTCACAGCTGTGATTAAAAAAAAAAGAAAATCCGCCTAAAGCGGGAGCGTAGCCGCGGGAGGATAGCTAGTAATTATATGAATCTATATGTATAATGGTCTCAGTGGTAAATCAAAAGGTTCGAACGAACAATCTGTTCTTTTTAGCATAAAATACTGCATATTAATTAACATTCGAAGAACTATCTTTTCTATCATTCAAAATACTTTTGTCCATCATAATATCATCTCGGATACCCCACTGAAGCCAGTTTTTATCTTATTTACTGTAAATACATATATTTTTGCATTAGTACAAGTTGAGCCCACCCACCGTTTGATAGCGACATCTCGACTCCTTAGTGTACACAACAAGGAAGTGACCGTTCGCCTCATGCTGGTTCCAGGTGTTCACGATAAAGGAGGGCGTGCAGTACCGCATCCGCATCGACTTCATCGTGCAGCGCGACATCGTGCACGGCCTGAAGTACGTGCAGAAGACGTACAGACTCGGCGTGCCCGGTGAGTCACTTTTCCATCATTTTTTTTTTCTACCAAAGTGGTAATGTAGCAGGTGCTGGGAACCAGAAGGTTCAGACTCCTGGAAGTACCTCATACCGATACATTACTCATCAGAAGACGTTCAGACTGAGAGTGGCCGGTGAGTCACTCTTATTCCTATGGATTGGAATTAATTCATCAACGGCCCGTTACAGTCCACTGCTAGACTATGAGCCTCCTCCACTTAAGTGTTTGGTTTTGCCACAATCTCCACGCTTGGCAGGCGGGTTGGAGATCGCAGATTAAAAGGTTACTGTATCAGAGAGCACTGCTGCCCGTTCCCTGTTCAATCTGTAGTCCCTAAGTCGCCTCTTACGACACCCACGGGAATTAATTGCTAATCTTTTAATTTTACATAGCTCTAAAGTGCAAATGCGGGACAGCAGTTAATGAATTAGGGTACCATGGACTATCGTGCCAAAGAAGCGCAGGTCGCATCCCACGACACGCGGCGTTGAATGACATAATTCGTCGGGCGCTAGCCTCAGTGAACATTCGGGCAAAATTGGAGCCAAACGGAATCGTTCGCACCGACGACGGTAAGAGACCCGACGGATTGACGCTCATCCCATGGAAACAGGGAAGGTGCCTGGTGTGGGACGCCACCTGCGTCGACACGCTTGCTCCATCTCACGTCCAGGCCACTTGCGGACGAGCGGGTGCAGCTGCTGCGAGCGCCGAAATTTTAAAGACCCGGAAATACGAGGAGCTAACCGGTTCCTACATGTTCTCTCCTCTGGGTTTTGAGACCATGGGTCCCTGGGGCCCCGATGCCAAAATAATATTAAGAGATCTTTCAGTGCGCCTCATCGAGACCTCTGGTGACCGCAGAGCTGGCAGCTTCCTCGGGCAAAAAATAAGCCTCGCCATTCAGAGAGGAAACGCGGCCAGTCTGCTGGGCACTATGTCTTGCGGAGACGCACTGGAAGATATCTTCTATTTGTAAATATTTTGTATATTTTTAATTTTTTTATTTATTATTAATTTTTGTTTTTATTGTAATATACTATTCTTGAACAAATAAAAAAAATTCCATTCTCGGAAAAATACCATATTATGAAGAGAGAGAAAACTTCATTATGTTAACGAAAAAGGGTCTTTTAACATTGGTACATTTGGTAAATTTGTATCCTGTGCAGGGGTACCTGTTTGGCTTGATACCTGAAATCTAAATGTCTTTGAACAAATTTATGATAAGTTTAATGAAAATGTATATCTAATTTACTATTATTTAATAGATAGATATTGGTTTTACAACATCGTATCAAAATTTCATATTCTGTTAATGTAATTCTGATTATTATGTAATGTATTTATTATAAGTATAAATTTATTAATATAATACTTTTGTTCCACGCGCGTCTGGACAGTGCCCGGTATGTACTTGCCAGCTGTTTGCAATGCAGCGCACTAACTCCTTGTACATACAACAATACACTCGCACCCTATATGCATGTCACCGTAAGATTGTGAACTTCGTTAGTTTATAATCTGACTCGCGATATTGTAAATTGACGAAAAATTGTGAAATTGTGATTTACAATTTAACGTATTACTTTTCTATCGTTGTCAAATTGTAAAAAAACCAACAAAGTTCATCTGTCCATTTTTATCACTCGTAAAATTGGAAACTGTCCCTGATTGGTCAGTTTTGGCGGTAGCTCGTTTTTTAACTGTAGTTTTTTTTTACTAGCGGTCCGCCCGCGGCTTCGCTCGCGTAGTGTAAAATCTTCCCGTGGGAATAAGATTTTCCCGCAAAAAGTATCCTATGTGTTAATCCAGGGTACAAACTTCCAAATCCGTTGAGTTCTTTTAAGAGTGAAGGCGGAACAAACATCCAAATATATTTTCACATTTATAATATTAGTGTGATTCATAGTCGCAGCCAAAACAAACCAATCAGGGACGGCTTGCAATTTGACGAATTAACTTTGATAGATTATAAACTAACGGGAAAGAATACGTTAAATTGTAAATAGTTGCAGTTCAAAATTTTACGTTAGTTTATAATATCGCGAGTCAGATTATAAACTAACGGAGTTCACAATCATACGGTGACATGTATGTTATATGGCACGTTATGTATAATTAATTAACTACACCAGCCGATCGATTGTCTCGATCGAGACCCGTGTGTTATAGGCCCGTATTTGGTGAACTGTGTTTGTTTAATATATTAGATGTTTTGCATGGTGCGATGCAATTTATTATCTATAGTGACAGTTTAATTAGTATTGAAAAATCACCTTTGGAGAATCAGTGGGGTGCTTTTAGTAGTTTTTAAAATTGTTCAACATACCTATCTATGTTTTTCTTCAAATAGATTTTGTCTGAATGCGTATGAATTTGGACGTTACTAAACCATGTTTATAATATGTGAATAAACAACGTTTTTTAAGACAACAGATAAAAGCTATGACATAAACTTCCGCATTCTTTCTCAGGGTTCCTTCGGATAAATTGAAAATTACAATTTTTATTAAACGTGCCGGTATAAAGTACTCGGCCACCAGCCGCCCGGCGGCGGCGCCCCATTGCATCCTATCTTATTTCTTGCAAAGATTTATTTGGTTAGTGCGAATATAATGCGAATATCAATTTCTCGATGCTATCTTTCTCGTTTTTATGACCAATGCAAGAGAGGAGATAGCTGGATTTTAAAATTAGGATAAGCGAATGCCTGAATCGGGGCCAATGTCATACAAAAACAGAGAATATTATAGGCAGGTCGTATATTATATGAACCGACACGCTAAGAAGATTAAAAGCAGGCACAATGCAATCAAAACTAACGTGCACCGGAATTTATAGTATTCTACAACGTGTTAGCAAAGTAACGCAATAGTAGAGAGGCCAAGTTGAAAATTATTAATTTTCGTAGAACTGAAAAGGTTTATACCGACAAGTGGTATCGTTGGAATCAGCGTGGTTTACTGATCACCGAAGCGTATGTTGTCGCTTTCTAAAATGGTGGAGCAAGTAGTTATGACGTCACAAAGATGGCGCCTCATAGGTTTAGATTTTGTCAATTATTTCGATAACCATTTATCCGATTTCAGCAAACTAGGTATCAAATGATAGCTAGTTAAATTTCTAACAAAACATGCAGAATAACTTTTAATGTAGGTATTGTATTTAAAGAAATATAACTTAAGACTTGATATTTTTTGAGTTTTTTTTGTATAGTGTACATTATACACAATAGGCTTGTGTCAACTAACATGAAATCAATGGATGAATGTTTCTAGACGTAAATTGTAATATTTAAACAGGGAAAACCGAAATAATTCCACATAAAAATTAATGATTATTGTTATTTTTACAAATTAAAATCAAATAAATACCCCCCCTGGCCCCTCCGCTGTGAACGTCAATCAGAACGTGTTACGTCACATAGTGGTATGCCGCTATTGTTGTTTTGACGCTTGGTTAACTTTTTCATACAACAGCACAAGTGAACACAATCGTTTGCCACTATGTGACGTCATTCACGACGCCATGACACTTTCTTGTGTTTCACGCCAGATTAAAAATATTTTCTTAAAACTTAAAATATGTGTTTTAAATATAATTTTTATCATGAAATATTATTTTTTTGGGGTAATACAGGTACTAAACTAACGAAATAAGCCATTTTTGAAATTTACGACACAGGCCTATTAATATATAAATTAGATCAACACATGGGCAGTACATTATTAGCTACATTTTTGAAGTATACTACAAAATTTGAATTTTTCAAATTGCTGTTAAAATAACGAAATTACACCCTAACGCTTCGCGCCAGTTGCTTACAAGCGGCGATTCTTTTGATACTTGCGTAGTATTTTAAAGTAAATTTCAGCAAGCCATGGATCAGTAGATTGGCAATGCATGTTGTCGCTTCTCTATGATGTCCCAAATATGGCGACTAAGTCGATAGTATTTATTTTATATGATTTATGCGAACTAGGTGTCAAACAATGATGTTATATAATATAAAGTGAGGTAGATGTCGCACGAGCGCGCAGAAACTGAGGCGTTCAAATTAAGACAAATTATTGTATTTTACTACAGGAAAAAAAAAACAATCGCGTAGTAGAAGCAAAATGCTTGCCTGCCAGCATTTAAAAGGAATTAAAGAACACCAAATAGTATGAATACATACGTCATCTTTATTAAAATATCATTGGTGTCAAATGGCAGTTATTAATATTATATATATTTGACGGGGATCCGGTGCCAGCAGGATCGCACACGTGAATAGATTACCGAAATAATGTAGTCTCTTCTTAGTTTAGGCTTGTATTTTAACGTTCGCAAAATCACAATTCGAAAATAACAAACGATTGGTAAGATTTAGACGGATACAAATTGAAAACGCGAGAAGTTTGGCACAGAGTAATGGCCTCTTCTCAAAAACAAGTTGTCAGTACGCCGCTCCAGAAAAGAATGAGAATAAAAATGGCGGATGGGTTCCGCAATCCCTCTGAATCTCGTTACAGGTTAGGCAATCCCGGATGTCAGTTAGCCAAACTAACCAAACTAACCAAAACAATCCAGTGTGGCCATTTACTCCGTGTCAACCATCTCCAAGCTGTCAGCTTCAATCTGCAGCAATTGGTGGCGCCCTCCGCCAACGTCATTGGTATCGCGAATATGACAGTTGGCCCAGCTTGGCCCACAGCGCTTGGTTGGTGGCGTCAACGTCCATCTCCGACATATTTATATACATATACTAAAATTTAGGCCCATGTTCAGCAGTGAACACTAACTGGCTGAAATGATAAGATTTAGCAATATAGAGCAGGACCCAATGAGAATAAAATTCATTTCCGTGGGACTTATCTCCGTCATACGGACTACTGGTATGTACTTATTCGGCATATTTTCTTGAGCATAAAAAGTGCGGTAGTCACTTCCTAAATGTATGGAGGGGGTAGCTATGACGTAACAAAGATGGCGGCCGGGCCTATTCTATTTACGCTATGTTTAGATAACTACTGGGCCGATTTACTCAAACAGGGTCTCAAATGAAAGATAATTAAATGAACTTTATTTTAGTCTAAAGACTCAATAATGTAAACCTAAAACCAAATGAAATATTTTCAAAAAACTACATTTTGTAAAATCAAACATTTTTTATCATGTGATAAACTCGGAAACCGTTAGGGTAATGGAAATTTACTTTTTATAAAAAATATAGTTACATTTATCAGCTTTCTAATAAACCTTAAATCATTGAAATCGAGCTATAAACAACGGAACTGTAGTCACTAAGTAAGCGTGGGTAGCGCCGAACTGACTACGGTTCTTAGATTTTGGTACGAATAATCTTGAAAATAACGTAACAAAACGGGTAGAATCACAGCAAAATAAAAAATAGAACAGGCAACATATCTTTTATTCATATCATGGCACTAGTTTTAACTGTATGTGCCAGTCAAAAAATTTTTCTTCATTTTACTGCGAACTAACTTCAAAAATTCTCGTAACAAATAACGCTTCGTATCGTATCGAAATAAAACTCTTCGTACTTGCACGTACTTGCGTTATATTTCAAAACAAGACTAATGGTACTGGTCTGTACTCATTGACATGAGAGAGTAAATGGACGCACTCGAGGCAGAGGCAGGTCTCTCACGCGCGAGAGTGTACAGCCGCCATTATATTTCTTACATCGCCAATATTCAGACCGATTCATTCCGGGGAATTCCTGCACCGTGAACTTTGGCGTTTGTCGCTTCATTCATTTGAAATCATTGGTTACAAGTTGACACGAATAAAAACTATTACCATTTATTTTGTGTTCAAAATGGATATAGAACCTGTGTGTAGCGTAAATGTGCCCCAAAGACCATCTTACAATTAAATTGGAAATTGTGTCTCATTTGTAATAAAAAAAGCAAAATGGATTTAAGTAAAGTCATTCAAAGCGGATTAGATCGATGGAATCCTTTAATATTCGCAAGAAGTGTAATGATTTTAATCAATCAGCCCATTGCAGTCCACTGCCGGACGTAGACCTACTCAAGGGCACGTCAAAGCGCATGATCACCCGCTTTCCTCATCCAGCCACCACCAGCGACCTTCCTCAGGTCATCAGTCCACCTGGCAGGGAGGCGTCAAAGTCAAAATAATTTATTTCCAGGATGTTATTACATCACTTAGATCCGTCATTACACTTTTTTGGGTGAGTTCACTAACACAATGGCGGAATCTGTGGAGAAGAGTTCACCGAAGAAACTCCACAGTCGTCGCATCTTTTGCGTTTCCTTTTTTAAATAAAAAAATAAAATATTACAAAATTAATGCTTATTAAATATCGAAAAGGCCTGCCACTCAAGCAATCTATTCCCATGGACATTCTGTCCTCTAAGTAATCAGATATCATATAGTAACCTTTTTTATACAATTTCTGTTTTATAATTATTTTAAACTTGTCTAAAGGCAAGTTTTTAATATCAGTAGGGACCTTATTGTAATAGCGCATACAATTGCCTTTAAAAGAATTACTAATTTTATGTAATCGGCTGACATAAGCAACCAACTTGTCTTTATTTCTAGTATTAAAATTGTGTATATCACTGTGCTTCTGAAAATTACTCATATTTCGTTTTACATACACAAGATTGTCATAGATATGTCGTGGCCATATCGTAGAATTGATCACATCATGAAATTTTCGATCATTTCATGAAATGGTCATATTTCATGAAATTTTCACTGTCCATTGGCCACATCATGATGTGCCTTGGCCAGATCAATGATAAGAAATTGTTTGACGATATGTTCAACTAAAACGCAGCTACTTCATGAAATGGTCAAAATTATTTGATCATATCGTAAAATTATTACATTTATTGCCAATAGAGGCGCTGGAAGCACTTTGTTTATGTACCAACATGGCGGCTGCGTTATTTCTCGCAGTGAAAAAGTGAATTATTCTTTATTAAAATGAGGAAGAAAAAAGAGTTATGATGAAAAAGTACTCTGAAAATGTCTGTCGGAATTAGAGAACAATAAGTACCAAACATAATTTAGATTCTTTTTAAATATTTCATGGACGCCCTATTTTCACGATATGGCCAATCGTGGACGACAAAATCGTGAAATGCACACGATTTAATGATCTGGTCAAATTTAGTTGGCCACATCATGAAATGTGACCATTTCATGAAATGATCGAAAATTTCATGATGTGGTCAATTCTACGATATGGCCACGACAGATATATTGAGACACAAATGTCAGAATATTGATTTCTTTAAACTTTTCCCTCAGTGACACTCTAGGCCCTAATCTATAAATTGCACGAACAGCCCGTTTCTGCAGAATACTATTAGCATTCCCAGCGTGACCCCACAATAGAATAGCATAGGTCATTAGACTATGAAAGTAACAAAAGTAGACTAGTCTAGCGGTGTCTACGTCGGTAAGAGCTCATTTTTTTTTAACTTTTTTTTAACCTTATAATATCCCGCACTACGTTTCCCGAGATGTGGTCTCCATTCGAGAACCCGTCTGCTCCAACACTCGTCGGTTCTGCGATAGACGTGGTCAGCCCATTGCCATTTCAGCTTGCTACACTTCTGGACGATATCAAATCAACCTTATAATATACGATATCAACCTTGGTCCTCTGCCGGATTATTTCGTTTCGGATTTTATCCCATAGCGAAATATTTAGCATAGATCTTTCCATGGCTCGCTGAGTGACATATAGCCGATGAGCCAGCTTCACACCGTCATGTTCCACGTCTCGGCTCTGTATGTCAATATGGGTAGAACACACTGATTATACACCCTGCTTCTCAGGATTGCGGTAGTGGGGACGAGAAGACATGACGCAGTTTCCCAAATGCTGCGCAGCCCAACTGTACTCTTCTTGCGATTTCACGCTCGAAGTTGTCTCTGCCCAACTGCAATGTCTACCCGAGGTACACATGTTCTTGGACAGCTTCGAGCACTTCGCTATTGATCGGGATCAGTTCCGGAATGATTAGTTCAACATGACCTTAGTCTTGTCCAAGTTCATCCGGAGACCGACTGACAATGAGGCAGCGTTAAGACTGTGCAGCCTTTTTTGCAGATCCTGCAACGATTCAGCCATTATCACTATGTTGTCGGCAAAGCGGAGGTGACTGAGATATTCGCCATTAATGTTGATGCCCAATCCGTTCCAGTCTATGGTTTTAAATACGTCCTCCAGTGCGTTGGAGAATAGTTTCGGAGAGATGTCATCCCCCTGTCTCATTCCCCTGAGCAACTGGATGGGTTTTGTCTTATGACTCTGTACTTGGAGGGACATCGACGCCATACTGTACGTACAGGCTTCTCAGTACCTCCACGTACCGCCAATCGACTTGGAATCGCTACAAGGATTCCAGAACAGTCCAGGTTTCAATGGAGTCGAAAGCTTTCTCGTAGTCCACAAATGCTAGACACAGCGGCTGATTATACTCTTGCGACTTCTGTATAACCAGTCTCACTGTATGGAAGTGGTCTACGGTACTGAAACCTTTTCGAAACCCAGCCTGTTCCGGAGGCTGGAAGGCGTCAAATCTTGCGGCGAGTTTGTGAGGACTCTCGAAAACAGCTTATAGACGTGGCTTAAGAGCGTGATTGGTCTAAAGATTTCAGGAGAGAATTGTCTCCTTTCCTGAAAAAAAAAAAAAAACAGCCCACCCTGCTCTCAATCGCGTGTATCCGAACACTTTTTACAAATGCAGTGTGGTGTGAATGACTGATTTTTATTATATTTAATATTTATGTTTTATTATTATTATTATTATTTATGTAGTACTTTTATATATTATGTACCTAAGGTACCTTTATGTTTATTCTTTTATATTTGCATGTATATTTACGTATTAGTAAGTTTATCAATTGTCTGATTAATGTAGTAGTTCAAGTTGAACGCTGTTTTTAGCGGCACTACCCTCAACCTGCTCTTAACCACCAAAGGTTAGCTGGTAGAAAATGCTATATAGCATTAAGTTCGCCTTTGTACACCTCTTTTTTGGTGCAATAAAGTATATATCAATCAATCAATCAATCAAATCCACGCCTTCGGGGTAGTTCCATTGGCTATGACGGAATTAAATAGCTCCTTTAGCTTTCTCAGTATTGGAGTACTTCCTGTTTTGAGAAGCTCGGAAGTGATTCCGTCTTCGCCAGGAGCCTTCCCATTTATAAGCTGTTTGAGAGTTCCCTCAGTTTCGTCTTCATCTACGTCTGGGAGATCTTCAGTGAAGTGGCGTGTCAGTGTGGCTCTTGGGTCGTTCGCGTCAGGCGGAGGCTTTGCGGCATGCGAGGCATATAAACGACCATAAAAGTCTTCGAACTCGGCGAGGATTTCTGGAACTGATGTGACGATTTTGCCTTCCGAGTTTTTACACACAATTTCCAATAGTGTGATGGTCTTTGGGGCACACTTACGCTACATACAGGTGCTATATCCATTTTGATCACAAAATAAACGCTAATAGTTTTTATTCGTGTCAATACTAACCTCTTGTAACCAAGGGCGCATTCCGAATGAGACTTTCAGCGCTGTCAGCGATCAGAAAAGCAAAAAATGTATGGCTGACAGTGATTCGGAACGCGATTACGGGTACTTTAATCGATTTCAGCGCGTCTCAGAACGCAGGGAACATGCTTTCAAATGAATGAAGCGACAAACGCCAAAGTTCACGGTGCAGGAATTCCCCAGAATGAATCGGTCTGAATATTGGCGATGTAAGAAATACACTCTCGCGCGTGAGAGACCTGCCTCTGCCTCGAGTGCGTCCATTTACTCTCTCATGTCAATCAGTACAGACCAGTACCATTAGTCTTGTTTTGAAATATAACGCAAGTACGTGCAAGTACGAAGAGTTTTATTTCGATACGATACGAAGCGTTATTTGTTACGAGAATTTTTGAAGTTAGTTCGCAGTAAAATGAAGAAAAAATTTTTGACTGGCACATAGAGTTAAAACTAGTGCCATGATATGAATAAAAGATATGTTGCCTATTCTACTTTTTTATTTTGCTGTGATTCTACCCGTTTTGTTACGTTATTTTCAAGATTATTCGTACCAAAATCTAAGAACCGTAGTCAGTTCGGCGCTACCCACGCTCACTTAGTGACTGCAGTTCCGTTGTTTATAGCTCGATTTCAATGATTTAAGGTTTATTAGAAAGCTGATAAATGTAACTATATTTTTTATAATAAGTTAAATTTCCATTATCCTAACGGTTTCCGAGTTTCTCACATGATAAAAAATGTTTGATTTTACAAAATGTAGTTTTTTGAAAATATTTCATTTGGTTTTAGGTTTACATTATTGAGTCTTTAGAATAAAATAAAGTTTATTTAATTATCTTTCATTTGAGACCCTGTTTGAGTAAATCGGCCCAGTAGTTATCTAAACATAGCGTAAATAGAATAGGCCCGGCCGCCATCTTTGTTACGTCATAACTACTTGTTCCACCATTTTAGAAAGCGACATCATGCGTTTTGGTAATCAGTAAATCACGCTGATTCCAACGATACCACTTTTCGGTATAAACCTTTCCAGTCCAACGAAAATCGAAAATAAGCTAGTTTCTACGAATTGGGCTCTCTACTACAAAATCTCCCGGGTCAGCGGTCAGCGGTCGGCCCATGAAACTGAACAACTTTTGTTCCACAAGTTCTGATCAGCTGATCGAGTAAATTTGTATGAAAGTAAATTTAGTATTTTTGCGAATTTTGAAAAGTTGTTCAGTTTCATATTCTGACCTACTAATTCAAATTCAATCATTTATTTGTAAGATACATGGTTACATAGGAAGGTGTACGGGTAGGTTACTACCCGAGAGATTTAGCGTTATTTAATAACACGTTGTATTTGTCCACACCAAATGACCGGTATTCTCTCCCCCAGTGGACAAGATGACGCACATGGTGGGCTCGTACCCCCCCAAGTCGGAGATCCAGTCGTACACGACCCCGCCCGAGGACGCGCCGAGCGGCCTGGTCGCGCGCGGCTCCTACTCCGTCAACTCGCTCTTCACGGACGACGACAAACACGTGCACCTGCAGTGGGAGTGGAGCTTCGACATCAAGAAGGACTGGAAGGATTAGACACCCCGCACCCCCGCACCCCCGCATGTTGCCGAGCGTTTGACTATCGTTAACACTCAGGTTTGATACTGTTGATAGTATGAACACTATTACATTATATATCCATGTTAATATAGTTCTCGTCACATATAACGCAGTCCAGAGGCTTCCATAGATATTTTTTTCTTCCTAGGTTTAGACCCTTGTCCATTCGCGAGGCTCTAATGTGCAAAGTACATTAGACATTAGCGAAATCACAAAAGAAACGCCTTATTTGAAAATAATTGAATCGATGATACATTAAACCATCGATTCAATTATTTTAAAATAAAGATTACTTTCATATGCTATTTTAGGCCACTGTCACACTTACCAGCGTTCCTTGTACGTTGTGGGAACTATATCGATGTCGATATTTGCTTGATTGTCAATAGTTATCGATAGTGGACTGTCAATCGGCAACACTTCCACGCTCGCGCCGCGCCGCGCTTCAGTCGGCGAGCGACGCTCGTTCAGAACAGGCTACAAAACACTTCCAACAATCCAAGAAAATTGCCCATTCGTTTTCACCAGTTTCAAATTGTCATAAGTTCGATGCAAATAATAGTTACTGGTATTGTGAAAATAACATAAGCCAATTTTATAAATATTGAATTGAACTGGTAGTTACTAATATTGAGTTGAACACGCACGTTTTCTGGTTGCAACTCTGTAAGAATTTGATTATCTGTTTGCATATGCACAAGTTTTGTGCTCAGTCAGAAGAGATCATTTTACACGCATTGCATGCAAAGTAGCCTGCCTTTGGCCTGATCTGAATCTGAACGAACAACAATAAGAAAGTCCTTTATCACTATTTTTGACAAAAGGAAGTTATTCGCTAATCAAGGACTTGTAAATGGGTTTCTGAGAATGCTTGCTCAACTTGCAGAACATACTTAAATATAATTATTTGAGATTATCAAAAATATGTTACTTATTGTCTGTAGGTATGTAGCAAAAACTACCTGAACATTGGTTGCATCAGAATTGATTTAAGTAGTCATTTTTAGGGTTCACTATTGCATGAAAGTGACTTGACATACGTTAGTCAATCCGTAACGAACACTAATAAGAAAAACAATTCTTCTTTCGAGTCGATGCCTCGTTAAAGATTTTATATTTTATTTGCCCAGTGCCGCCACCCTGACTGCTCCACTCGAGGCCTCCACGAGCAGGAGCTCCTGGCCGAGAGCTCGTGGAGGCCTCGGGTGGAGCAGTCAGGGTGGCGGCATACTGGGCAATTAAAATATAAGAAAATCAATGTGTGTGTATTTTAAAGGCGGATTGTGTAGCTTCAAACCAACAGTGATATTGGACTTTCCAACGTCAATGTATACAAATTAGATTTTCCAAATGAAAAATGATGATTTCGATTTGGTCTTATCATTACAACATGTTCATGTATCAGTCGCAGGATTTTTTGGTGTTTTAAATCCGAATATTGAGACCATTAGTTGTACTAATCTGTTTATATTTTCGTACAAGCATTTACCGTTACACACGATATGGTCAGTTTCGGTGTTTCTGATGACGTTTTGTAATATTTGCAATTACTTTCGTAATTAATGACCTCAGTGCACTTATAGCTTATCTGCGGACTAGCTTAGACAAACAAACAAACAAACAAATATATGAATATTGTCTCCTATATCGTAAGTTGTAAGTTTTACCATGTACATAACAAAGATATTATGTACACTATTCAAGAAATGTATAATTATATATTTCAAAGTTTATTTTTGTGTGGGTTAGTCATGAAGTTCAAAAAGTAAGCATTTAAACATTATATTGTATTCTAAAATTGTATGTTGTGAATATTAAGTCAGTATTATTCCTCATTGCCTGAACGTGGCCTTTTGATGCGGTAGTGTAGGTCCCGAGCCGACGTGCTCGTGCGCGGTGCGGGCGCGCGGTGCGGGCGCGCGGGGCGGGCGGACGGTTAATGTTGACAGACCAGCACGTAAGAGTCATTAGTCGATAATATTAATACAGTTATTAATACACGTGTTACATTTTGATCCGTTTACAGTTAGGAGCGTATTTTGTATTCCGCTGCATTGCGCGTGCGCGTTGGTTGGTTTCAACAAGCTGGGATTATTCAAACAAATGTCACGTCGGGAATTGAACCTGTGCTTCAGTCTGCTAATGTAACTACATAGTCTTCTTCTTTACAAAATATGTCTAAAACTTCATGACTCAGATTGTTGAAATCAACGATAAAAGATAAAGACTATTCTATTCAAAAATTAAACCTAGAGGTGAAAATTTGTAGATTTATATTAAAAATCCAAAAGTTCGTACCTACCTATTTTTATATAATGAAGGTATACCTATAGTATTAGTTCTTAAATATTGCATACCTATTTTAAATACATTTATATATTGCTATGTATCGGAATTTTCTTAGAAATATATTATCATGTTTAGATGTTTAGCTTTTAGATTAAAAAGGAAGGCTGGGAATTGGCGCTTAGCCGATTATTATTCGTAAACAAGCAATATTTTTAAATAGTTCTAATTTCCAACCTGTTGTACGGTCAAGTATATTATATAGTTACATTTGATGTTTACTCAGTCCACTGATAGCCGACACAGCTTGCACGCATTCCTGAAGCATTTGAGACGCGCCGAGAACTGAACATGTAGACTTTAAATATGTCTGAACACTTCCAGCCGTGACTAGGAAGACTTGTTACCGCTGCTCTGTGGGAACATAAGGGACTTATTACCGCTCTGTGGTAACATAAGGGACTTCTTACCGCTTCATTGAGGGTGTTTTTTGACCTTTAGAAGAATAACAAATGCCTTAGGTGCCTCGACGCTTTCGACTTACATAAGTTAAGTGAAAGCAATATATTCTAACAAATTCTATTGTAAATCAATATTAGTACCAAGTTGTAGCAATATAGCATTAAAATAAGCGTATCGGTGCACCAAAAGGAGAAAATATATTTTTAATATTCCTCATACATTATAGCTTCGAATCAGCGCCAGACAGCAAACAAAGCAATAATATTTATAAAGTATTAAGCAGGCTCCTCAAATAGTTTAAAAGTAGAATTTAAGTCGTTTGCAATAAAGTACATATTCGGACCGGCGGTGGCGGCGGCTGAATACTCAGGATATACGATGGCATTTAAAAAGCTGGAATTCGCTTTGGCTGTACTTTTACGTGTTAGGTTTAGAGAGGGACAGGAAGCCAAAGAGGCGCCGAGTCGGCTCAACGACGACGGGAGTCCGAGCGGGCCCCCTTGCCGCGCGCGCTCCGGTGCAGACCTACCGACTTGTGTGAAATGGGAGAAAATGGTGTTTCAAACAATCAGCAGCAAAGCTGACAGTTTGGCAGGTTCTCGGTATTGGCATAGATAAATTAAGGACATTACGGAAGGAAGGAAATTACTTCCTTAATTTATCTATGGTATCGGTTGAAGTTCAAATTTCGGCCATTTCATAGAGACTATGGTAGGTCCTGTAACCATGGTAGGACTGAACTGCTCTGATGCGACCACACAGGTGCTCTCCAAAATATATCTTAATTAAAACTAAGGCTTCCCTTTATAGAAATTAGTATTAGCCCTTTTTATAATTATTATAAATTTATATTTCCTATTGGTCGGTATCAAAAGTGCCCGTAGTTATACCGTAATGTCAGTTTTCGAGAATATATTCACAGTAGATACGTGCAGTGTACCTACTCGTATTTGTAATGTTTTTGAGACCTGTATCTAGGTTAATTAGTCACAAAAATGTATTCAAATACCGTTGGCGCCAGTAGAGAAGAAAGTAGACTTGTTTTGTCGTGGGATATCTTGTTATTGTGCGGGTTGTAAGGTCAACGTCCGACCTCACAAACCCTGGTTCTGACCGGCATATTATCATGAGGTTGTGTCGTAACAACAGAAGCTTCTCAAGACGCGGCATTATCATCTCACCACGTTTTGTGTTTGGACCAAAAGCAAAAAGTCTACTTATCTTCCTACTGCCCTCTTGCAATTTCGTTTAATGAAATAGACGCGTGACGTAACATCACGACTAACGACGTCGCGTTCGAGGATTTTCTGTGAATTATGTTTAATATGAATTTTATTTGTTAATCCTGCATTATGATTTTATTCCAATAAATGTGTAACGTTCTATGCAATTTAATAGTTTGGCTAAAAATAAAGCTTATTTATTCTAAAACGTTTTTAATTTTATAATAAGTAAGTTTATTATTATTCTTTAAAAAGTTGGAGACGACAGCTCAACAGCTCAATAACATGTTGGTCACTTTCAACGAGCTCTCACGTAAATAGAGAAAATATTCTTTAAAAAAAGAAAAATTAACTTTAACCTAGTTGAGAATTAGGAACTAAATTAACTTAAATTATTAATTACATGCAGGTACTAATAATACTACAGGTACTAATTTAATTATATTAGTACTAATGACACTCACGCACACCTAACTACTTGGTAAAAGAAAAACATGATACAGCCAGCACATACGCCTGGACACCAACACCACCACCGCGGACTTACTGCCACGGACGGCACAAAGGCGCCCTCAAGGACAAACTGTCTAGCTAGCCACGAGTGCTGGCTGCTCTACTCTCGAATAAGTTACTACCGACTACTGCTACGGGTAAGATGCCCTAAAAGCCGGATCACTACAGAACAGACCTATCAACTGTGAAATGAACGGCGGCGCTAGCAGTATAAGTACAGAATTTCATTTCAACCAATCACGACTCTTCGATTGTGCGGCAGGTCTGTACCAGGAGCACAGAATTGACCAGGAATCAGCTAAGTATCTCATCCAGGTCGACGTCGTGGCTGCGTGAAGGCTGCGGGCCGGGGGCGGGTTTGTCCTGTTGCGTCTTCAGTGCTAGTACCACGCGCTTTGTACTGCCCCGCGCCACCCCCGCACCCCCGCGCGCGCCCGGGCAGAATGCAGTGAGACGCGACGGGACGTAGTTCGCGCTTTGTAGCATCAGCGGCATCGCTATTGTCATGCAGCCGCGTTCTGGAAACAGTGGTGGTTCGATCAGTCTGGCTGGTATCCGTAAGCTAAGCATGCCATGCCTCTTGGGGTTGTTTGTTTGCCCTCTTGAGGTAAATCGACGCGAATACAGCGCCTTTTAATCGGCTGCTGTCGCCTTCGGCTGTCGCATAAAAAGTGGTAGGTAGCTGTTATTGCGTTATAAAAATAATCAGGCGTTCCACGTAAGAACGAGGCGCGAAGTCTACTGTGTGCAGCCATCCTTGGTAAATATTTATACGCTTATCGTTCTCTATTCCTCGGAGATTTATTATATACTTATTACTACTGAATCTCCCGGATATTGGAGGTTACCGTACTGTACACGCGTATTCGGCCAAAGACAGACAACGTTTAGGTATAAAATCACTAATCAGTTCAATCAATACTCAATTTTTAGGGGTAAGAGCCTTCCGCTCCCCCAAAAGTCCGGTTACGCTTGATACGTCGATTTTGCGACACAAGCATTAGGTCCATGTCAAAAAAAAAATAAAAAAAAAACAATACTCAATAGTAATAGGAATCTATTCCACAATTCCATTCTATTCTTAGTTCTAACTAGTCTTGAACTAGTATAAAGTGAGGACAAAGACGTCCCTACACCCAGCGGGACACTACTGAATGATTTGAGAATACCTAAGTATGAGATCAAGTAGAGGGCCTCACCGGGTAGCTTCTTCCGTATGTTGACGTTCTCGATCATGTAGACGCCGCTGCGGCCGAGCACGCCAGCGACGGTGCGCGTGTTGAACTCGCGCGCCTGCTCGGACTCCAGCGTGGGCGCGTCCGTGGCGACGCCCACCACGTGCGTCAGGTTCTCCGCGATCCACTCCGCCAGCTCGAAACTCATGCCTGGAGTTGGTAATCGGTTTAAACTTCACGATAGTAAGACATAAACAGTACGGAGGAACCCTCAGACGAATAAAAGGTCGCTTCGAAAGCTTTGGATGAACCCTAACAAAAAAAATCATTTGCGATGCAATAAGAGTACCTATTCCAGCAAACTTTTAAGAAAAAAAGGTTCTTCAGTGGTGATAGTCGTGGCGTGGGTATGAGTAGGTCTTCAAGGAAATGGACGATCATTTGCCGTAGCTCGCTATGTGGACACCAATCGTTGCAGATTTATCCATAATAGAGATTCCGACGATTGGTGAAAGTCTTCGGAAGCCAATGGATGCGGGCAGCGCGGGACCTTTCATTATGGAGATCCTTAATTGATAAAGGCTCTTTTCTAGAAAAGACTGCTAGCAGTGGACTTCTATCGTCTGATATGATGATCATATGAATTTTAGAAATAAATGGATACTACTTTATTTATTATTGTATCCATTCTGGTGCTAAACACTTCTTAGACTATCTAAACATGACCAAACTTTAAAAAAGAATGTCAAGACAAGTTTAAGCAGATTCACTACAAGCTCTTGCAGTGCAGATGTCAACTTACCAGGAATCTTACAAGCGCAAGTCCGGAGGTTGGTCTGCTGCTGCTTCCAGCCGAACTTGAAGAGCAGCAGCGTGGGTTCGTGCGGGTCCTGGCGCAGCACGGCCCACTGCAGCGCCACGTCCACCGACAGCACCAGCGTCGGCTGCAGCGTCACCAGCGAGCTCACGTCCACTATCACCACTGGAACGAGGGAACCAGTCTGAGGACTATCGTGTTTTAACTTGGAGGCAGTCCATTGAGTGTCTCGTATACAGGTAGTTGTATACCCAGCTTTACTCGGTTTAAGACTTGGAGGTGCTTATTATCAATGATTATTACCTATAGCTAGTCTTTCTCAAAGGATGTTCAGATATTTTTTTGGTTCTAATTTTACATTTCTATTGAACTATGTTCCATCTTTCTATACAGCCACTCAATTTACAGTTTTTTAAATGACTTTATTATAATTAACTTTCAACTATTTCTTTAAAATAAAATAGATTTGGGTAAAATATTTAACATTTTTCAATGATGGAATTTAAAAATAATGGCTCAAAAGCTAAAAATAATAAAGCAAAAAATAAAAATAGGCGGGAAAGCAACAATCCGATTATCATTTGTTTCTCGAGTTGTAGGGTTTTGTTTACAATGAGTTCATCGGATTCAGATATGGAAGTCACTCATTTTTTCTTTAGCTAATTCGTGTTTTTATTTTTTGCTTTCCTTATATTCGTAATGAAAAGCACAGTGTTTATTAGTGCCTCGAACTATTAAGAGCAAACCCCGTCTCGGCGCTAAATAAGTTACTTTCATCCCTCGTATAACAATGTACTATTGTATTGAATTGAATAACTGATTTTGAAAGTGTCGTTTTCGGGATTAGAACTGGAACTATATAGCAAAGGCAGTTACTAACATCTGGTGAGTAGGTAGTCAGTCGGGATGACGGCGGGGTACATGGCCTGGCTGCTGGAGGACTCGTGCTCCAGGTGCATGGTGGTGCCCAGCCCCGGCACGCCGCAGTTGATGCAGATCTTCCTGGAACAACAAACATCGTTCAAGCGACTACAATAGATCTGGTGGCAGTCGTCTTCTTCGCGTACTGAATCACTGTCAGCGGTCGAAGGCGGCCACTGGTGAAAAAATATTTTTTATGGAGCTCAAACTTTACTACCTACTAAGAAATGAATCCTAAAAAATGGACTGGCTTATATTATTCATTAAATTAATTTATTCATTCGTATGCTGTGTGTGTGCTATGGGCGTTGAAAAGCTCAAGGATCTGGTTCAAGAGTAGGTTTAGGACTAACCTTCGACCAGCGTTCTCAACTCAGAGCAACAAAAGACGAAGCGCGAGGCGCGCGTCAGAATCTTTGGTTCTCAAGCACTGATTCTGCACAAAACAGTTTCTGTGCCACGAGCGATTAATCAGGCGTTTAAGTCTTATTACGAAGTGCCTGGTTCAAATCCCGCGGTGGGAATGTTTTCAAACATTATCTCTTTATGAGTTTTTTTTTTCAGTTTGGACACTGCAGACTGAATATAGAATCTGATTGTCCGAAAAGAAATATGATTCCGTTCTTCCATGGCTGCATCTATGGAACGATTCATATGCTTTTGACACTGACACCAGCTCGTGAGGTCAGTTGTCGACCTTACAGCCCACACGCTGAAGAGAAAGAAGAACAGGCACGAAACGAGTGATCCCGCCGGGGGTTCATAGACCATTGCGAGGATTGACGCGTACGTACAAAAACTATGTAAGTAGAAACTGGCTTCACGATATGCTACGTATACATATACGATACGACGACTAGGTATCTGAATAAGATAGGCGTTGGAATGGCGCGAGGTGCTACAATAGGGAACATGCATAAAAAAAATATTAGATTTTTTCATAGTTCATCTGAAAGTATACAAAAATAGAATACTGACAGTCAAAACAGAATCGAAATTGATCGAAAAATAAAATTAAAGAAAAAAAACCTTTTTTAAAAACAAGCTTTTATTATTTGGAAAATGAACTAAAAAGTTAAAAATAAATTAACTCTAATTAGAAGTATAACACTTTATAAGTTCATTGTAACCTTTAACGATAATTAAGCTTCTTTGTCTACGACAAAATAATTCCATATCGTAATCATATATTTTTAACACCAAAACTTTACACCTTAATTATTAAATCTTCCCGTTTTTATTACAGTCTCAATTTTATAAATAATAAAAGCGTGTTACATTTTGATGGTATAATTAAGCTATCACAATGTAACACGCTTTTTTATTTATAAAATTGGGACTGTAATAAAAACGGGAAGATTTAATAATTAAGGTGTAAAGTTTGGGTGTTAAAAATATATGATTACGATATGGAATTATTTTGTCGTAGACAAAGAAGCTTAATTATCGTTAAAGGTTACAATGAACTTATAAAGTGTTATACTTCTAATTAGAGTTAATTTATTTTTAACTTTTTAGTTCATTTTCCAAATAATAAAAGCTTGTTTTTAAAAAAGGTTTTTTTTCTTTAATTTTATTTTTAACTTTTTAGTATGTTTAATTCGAGATTTACTACGACGTAGTTAGTAGCGCGTAGCAGCGTTTTTCCGTTATGTAGTCCGTAGTACGTTCACATAATAATGTGCTGCTTTGAGCACTTAAAGTTTATGTATTTTATTTATATTTAAATATTTCCTTTTTTTGTTTGTAGTAGGGTAAACTAATGTTTAAATTAGTTATGTAATCACAAGTTAGTTATTTGTAACATTTCTCATTCTATCCATTTCTTTACATTACAAGGTTTCTTCGAAGTCAACTTGGAGCAGTCAAGTTCTTCGATTCGAAGTCCTGCTAAAGACTTAACTCTGCTTAAAGCCACATAAGCTTGACCAGCAGCAAATAATTTAGAGCCTAGATAAATAACAGCATGATCTACAGTAGTTCCCTGCATTTTGTGCACAGTTGAAGCCCAAGACAAGACAATCGGAAGCATTCTTCTTTCAACTGTGCCGTAATTAAATTTAGCAGGAAATTGAATTGATTTAGGCTGTATTATGTGAATGCCATCCAGGCCGAGGTCCATTGTAGAGGGATAAGGGCTTCAGTACAACAGGGATCGCCCTGGTACCCTGAGGCGCAACGTTAGCGATATGAAATGTTTATACACTCTCATACCATTCAGCCCTCGGCACGTGCTCACCTTGGCATTGGGGCATCCATCTAATCAATCAGACATATAATAATCCACATTCATAACAAACGGAAAACTTTTTCCCAAATCTGTTGGAGTTGCATATTCACGCCAACTAAGATGCTCGTCAAAACGAATCAAATGAGCGCAAACTCGATCGGGTTGCGTCGTTTAATTACGGAGTTCCTATGACCACCTTCCAGCTCCATCATCAGACCCTGGTTACCATATAGTATCAAAGTACTCGACAAGACGAATCAAATGGGCCTAAACTCGATGGAGTTGCGTCGTTCCGGAGTTCCTATGGCCACCTTCCAGCTCCATCATCAGACCCTGGTTACCATGTAGTATCAAAGTACTCGTCAAGACAAATCAAATAGGCCCAAACTCGGTGGGGTTGCATCGTTTAATTACGGAGTTCTTATGGCCACCTTCTAGCTCCATCATCAGACTCTGGTTACCATTTAGTATCAAAGTATTCGTCAAGACCAATCCAACAAGCCCAAACACGACTATGTTATGTTGTGTATTTGTGGAGTTCCTGTGACCACCTTCCGGCTCCATCATGAGACCCTGGACATCACGTAGGACTGAAGATCTAGTCAAGACAAATCCAACAAGCCCAAACATGACTAAGTTATGTTGTGTATTTGTGGAGTTCCTGTGGCCACCTTCCGGCTCCATCATGAGACCCTGAACATCACGTATGACTAAAGATCTTGTTAAGACAAAACTAACAAGCCCAAACACGACTAGGTTGTGTTGTGTATTTAAGGAGTTCCTGTGGCCACCTTCCGGCTCCATCATGAGACCCTGGATATCACGTATGGCTAAAGATCTTGTTAAGACAAATCTAACGAGCCCAAACACGACTAGGTTGTGTTCTGTATTAGAGGAGTTCCTATGGCCACCTTCCGTCTCCATCATCAGACCAGCTCCAAGGTACCATCATATTGCATTGTCATCCGATTTATACATGAATGCAAAATTTCAGCTCAATCGGAAACTGGGAAGTGGATCAAATTTAACTTGCAAGATTTGATTACAGACAGACAGACAACGGGACAGGTGAAACTAAATAAAAGCTTGTAATAACAAACTAGTTACAACATTATTAAACCAATATATCTGTCCCTCTCTGAAAACAAAATTTTCTATGGCGGATGCATGGCCTGCGACATTATATGACGTTACATGTGTCGTTGGACCTCTCCGTCTAACCATCAACTTTGAAGCCTTATAAATTTGTTTCTGAGCAAGATATTTGGAAAATTATTTTTTGTGTGTTTATCTGGATGGAACATGAAATATTTCGATTAATGAATTTAAAAAAATTGTACATGTTCCCTATTTTTGTACCGAGACTATCTGAGCATGAAGAATGTTGGAAACTTGGAATACTGACCATCTTTTGTCCATAGCCCCGTAGTACTCCGCGATGACCTTGATGGACGTCGGGTGCGTCATGTCCACCACTTCGATCATGGCGTCTGCGCGCTCCGTGACGTCACTCCTCACTCCGACCACTAGCAGCAAACTCATCAAGCTCTTGAACATATTGCACCGACTCCTAATTGTTACTGAGAGCATGGCTAGAGATGCAGAACAAGTGCTCTATTGAAATTCGAACTCCCACACATTAAATTAAATAATATACCTAATCAAATATTGATTGTGGTAATAAGATCAATAAAAACAAATGTATTCAATGGTCGTTGTTTAGAGACTGTTCGGCGTTTTGATTGTTTTCTATAGCAGAGTCTCTAAAGTAACAACTTACCGACTCGAGCAGGGGGAAGTTGCGCTGAGTTTGCTTATTGTACAGCCATTTGTTTAGGAAAAAAAGGCGGTGTATGTACGCATGCGTCAATCTGCTTGGTGAATTGACAAAGAATTTTGAAATACCTACTTACCTATCATCAACAGCTCATATACGAGTACGTCCCCACCGAGGGGATCAAGCCTTCCCTAAATTAGAGCGATTAGGCCTTTTCAACCACGCTGGCCCAACGCACAAACTTTGAATTTCTTCGCAGGAGTGTGCAGGTTTCATCACGATATTTTCCTTCACCGTTAAAGCGTTGAATAAACGTCTAAGAATAAACGTAATACATTATTTCTTTATTAAAATATTTACATGAAATTATAGTCCGACACACTTAGATGATTATTTATTTCTAGTAATTCTCAAGTTAGCCTGCAACAGCGCCCTCTTTTAATTTATCCCAGTACTATGAAGATGTTTATTTTCTTCTTCTGTGCACTACCTACTCAGATCTAATCATCTCGTTGTTCCTAATATTGTTAATGGGTGGCGCTATTACTGCAAGTCAATAGCAAATATTTATTTTTACAAAGTTGAAATTTTATTTTCTCGAAGACTTGCAGAGTTTTGCTGGTGTTAAGCCCAGACAAGTCAAAATAAAACACAAAAAAACCTCAGTAACTCGGGATTCGAACTCAGACCGTTTGCGCAACGGTCACCCAATCGGGCTAGGTATAGCTATAGCGTAGGTAGGTGCACAATAAAATTGAATTTAAGCGCCTTACTCGCCCACAAACTGGGTAGGTAACAGTTTGGCGAGATATTATTGTACGAATTAAGCATGTACCTTTTGAATACTAATAAAAAAAATGTGACCTGTAGAGGAAAACAGCCTTAGCGGTAGACCTTGTAAGCTGGCAACCCCCATAACTACGTAATTTTTTACAATTTATAAATACTGACAAGACAAAAAAAACGATATATTTAACAAACCTGCTCACAAAATTTCACTAGAATCGGTTAAGAAACGCGACCTGTACAGGAGAACGAACAGACAGACAGATAAACATACAAAAGCAATTTTGGCCAAGCTGAAACGGAGACGCTTCCGCAGCGGCATTGGCATGTGCGCGGCCGGGCGGCGAACTAGCAGCGCCTCGGCCGGCGTAAACCTATCCCATCTGGATGAATTCAAAATTCGAAAATACGTGGTGGGGATCGAACCCGCGTCTCCCGGACGGAAGACAGCGGCCCTAGCCACTAGACCACCGATGCTCTACCGTACCTACCTATGATGATGATAAATATGTATGCAGGGCCAGGATCGAACCCGCGTCTCCCGGACGGAAGACAGCGGCCCTAGCCACTAGACCACCGATGCTCTACCGTACCTACCTATGATGATGATAAATATGTATGCAGGGCCAGGATCGAACCCGCGTCTCCCGGACGGAAGACAGCGGCCCTAGCCACTAGACCACCGATGCTCTACCGTACCTACCTATGATGATGATAAATATGTATGCAGGGCCAGGATCGAACCCGCGTCTCCCGGACGGAAGACAGCGGCCCTAGCCACTAGACCACCGATGCTCTACCGTACCTACCTATGATGATGATAAATATGTATGCAGGGCCAGGATCGAACCCGCGTCTCCCGGACGGAAGACAGCGGCCCTAGCCACTAGACCACCGATGCTCTACCGTACCTACCTATGATGATAAATATGTATGCAGGGCCAGCATCGAACCCGCGTCTCCCGGACGGAAGACAGCGGCCCTAGCCACTAGACCACCGATGCTCTACCGTACCTACCTATGATGATGATAAATATGTATGCAGGGCCAGGATTGCAAGAAACGGAAAAATTACTTTTGCCAAGGACATTTCTGAGAAACGAAAATCGATAGAGAAACGTGGGGATGTATAAGTATTTTATTTATTTGTTTATTTAACCATTTATTGTACCTACACAATATATAACAAAATACAATTACATTTGAAAAAAAAACGTCACAACACGCCTGCTTATTTCTAAAGAAATATCTTCCAGCCTCCAGCAGACCCACGGAAGAGGGAAGAGATAGTAAGACGCAGATTACACAACTTTATGAAATACAAAAGGACAAGACAGTCATAACAAATACTTGTATAATATTATGTAATAGTACCCAAAAATATTAAATATAATAAGGTATATTGTTAAAAATAGAATATAATATAACAACAAAAATAATGTATCAATCTGACAGCGCAGCGAAAGATAGATAATGGGACAATCACGGACAGTATATTATTATGTGACAGTGAGCTGGTAACAAAGATTTCGATAGATTATTTATTTCATTTGAGGTTGAAATTTACGACAGGATCAGGAGGTAACATGAGCATTGTTTTTTATTATTATATCTAATCTTATTATAGGTACCATATATCATTAGAACAAAAATCCTACTGTTAAAGTTTAACACCAGTTTAAGTATATCTTATCGAAGTAAAAAATTATAAGTCTATGATAAATACCGAAATTTTATTGGAATAATCCGAAAGTTTCCATTTTTTATCTTTTATTTTTAAATGATTATATTAAGCTTGCCATAAAACTGAACATGACGAAGTTATGATCCTTTCTACCCGACTGCTTTAGAAGGAGAGTTATTCGAGGGTACACATAGGATCAAAAAAAGTTTGCGATCACTTAGAAAAATCTAAATATTTTTTGTTACGGTAGATTATATTATGATTTCTTCTTCTTTTTAGAATCTTTTAAATATATGTATTTCAGGCAGTACGGTGTGTATCCGTTCTACCCGCTGATGTATCCCTCATTATTTGTGATGGGAATGGTAGGGTACGACAGGCTAGAGATCAGAAGAAAGTTGCTCTCGCTATGGTACGTGTTTAATGTATTCAAAGGTATACTTAATAACCCCCAAATATTGGAAACCATAGGGATGCGGGTACCCAATATGCGGTTGCGGAAAGGCAACGTGCGACAGGAGGTGTTTCCTTGCAATACCAAGGGCTAGAACGAATATACTGAAGCACTCTCCACTAATCACGGCACTAAGAATTTTAAATGAAGTTGCGAGAGACATTGATTTATTTAATTGCTCGCTGTCTAAATTCACAGAAATCACATATACATGCTTATGTAGAGCTAATAAAAAATGACCAAAGTAGTATTAAATTATTTAGACATAAATAACTAGAAATGTATGACATAGTTGAAGGCTAAGTACTAAAGCTTAGTACTTGCTCTTAGGTTATAGGGATTTTTTGGTTTTGACATTGATGAACTATTATTTTATTTGATTATTGACTTTTATAGTAATATTATTTTACATTGTAATTAATTGTGAAACATAGTTATTTGGGTTAAACCTGTGACGGCTATATATTATTGCCTGTGTATAAATTGAATTGAATTGATTTAGTCAATTTTTACGGATTTAAATACTTTTTCGCGGAAAGTTTTGATTGAAAAAATGCCAAGAGGATTATCAAAAGTTTTACGAGCAAGAATAGTAACTTTGAGGGAAGAAGGATACACCACGAGAGAAATAGCACGAGTTGCTATATCCCAATCCTGTGTCGTGAACACGTTGCAGAGGTACCACGGGATGGTAAATTAGCTAACCGACCCCGCAGTGGTCGCCCAACTGTTTTGCCTGCTGCCCAAAAGCGCTATATTAGATTGCTGACAGCCCGTGACCCAACAATCCACGCTACTAAAATTAAAGCAGAAGTTCGGGCCGCCTCTGGGCACTCAGACCATTCGGAATTGCTTGCACCAGGCTGGATTACGAGCACGGTGGTCTTGGCGAGCGCCTCTGACTGAATACCCGGCAACGTCAACGACGGAGATTGCAGTGGGCTGGGCTTCGGCAAAATGAAGAAGATGAAGAAGAAAACATTTGGCAAAACTGTCTGTTCGTTGACGAATCGCGAATCAGTACTCATCCAGATAAGCGACGTGTCCGTGTCTGGAGAACACCAGGAGACTGTGAAAGGCAAAGAACTGCCACTGGAACAGTTCAGCAAGGCGGGAAATCAGTGTCCTTTTGGGGTGATATTATGATTGGAGCTAGAACGCCTTTGATCCCGTATCGAGGCTTCATGACAGCAGACATGTATAAAGCAGTTGCTATTGCTGAGATTGTCAGACCATAATTTCGAGTAAACCATGAGCACCAATTTGTACTGGTCGATGATAATGCGCCCGCACATCGAGCTCAACGAGTCAATGCTGCTCTCCGAGAACACGACATCTCGAGCTGAGACTGGCGCCGGCTCGCCTGCGTGGGATGCTCTTAAGCGAGCTGTTTGGAACCGTCAAGCACGTCCCTAGACAGTGCCAGAGCTCAGGGAAGCCGCAATTCAAGAATGGGACAGGTTACCCCAAGAAATGCTGGATAACATGATCCTCAGCATGCCCAGAAGGATCTCCGCATGTGTTCGAGCCAGGGGAGGAGTTATATTATATTGGATATAAACCTTTTATTAATAAAATGTTATTTAAGTTTGGTTAAACAGCCTCAATTTTGGTTAATAAAAAAATAAAATAGTTTATTTCTTAAAAACAAATAGGGTATTTCTATTTAAAGAAAACACACAACTTAAAATTTTTCGTGATAAAGTTAAATTTAAAATTTATATTAGCTTATACTACTGATCACAAACTTTTTTTGATGTGTGTATGTAAGTACCCATATATTTCTTTGGCACGCTCTACAGCCTAAACGGCTTGATGGATTTTAGCTAAAGAGGTGTTGTTTGTTTGTTGGATTCGTCTTACTTGTGAGACTGACACTGGGTCCAAGCACTGGGTACATCAAAATTATAAAAAAAAACCAAGATGGCCGATTTTTGGCGCCAAAACATCAAAAATTTTATCTCTCCAAAACCTATCGAGTGGGGTATCAAAATAAAGAGGTTTATGTATGGTCTCTAAAACTATACAACTTACATGTTTAAATGTAATTTGGAATGAGAAACGCTAAACAACAACAAAAACTTCAACATTTTAAATTGGATTTCCTATATAATAAATATGTGGACGATACACAACAATATCGGTCATTCATTACAAAACCTAACATGATTAGAATAATAAAAAATAATATATAAAAAAAAAAAAACCCGACTGCGTGAAAATTTTACAACTTTCAAACTTCATAAATAAATAAATGAACTGAAAAGATTCAAACAAGTTCCGTAGTCAAAAAGGAACCCTTATAGTGTCGCCGTGTCCGTCTGTCCGTCCGCGACTTAGCTCAAAGACTCTTAGTACTAGAAGGCTGTAATTTAGCATGGATATACTTACATATTAATCATGCCGAAAAAGCTGAAGAATAAAATATATTATTGTTACAGATAACATCTGTTAACGAAATATAAATAGATAAATAAATCTGTCAAATTATCTGTTAATTTTTTCATTTTTCGCTTTATAAAATTATTAGATAAAATAATTAAAAAAAATATTGAGCGGGGAGGGTCAGCTGATTCGTCAGCTGACTGTACACGTGAAGTGGGCAGTGTTGCCAAGTCTTTTTAGACTCAAGTCGCAGTTTTTTTTATCTAAGTAGCCTAAAGTCGCCTAATTTTTTTCAAAGTAAAGTAGCCTAAAATCGCCCGAATATTAGACAAGTAGCCTAAACCGCTACAAAGCATTCCCTTTTTAGATACAAATACAGCAATTTTAAATGTAACAGCGATGGAGTCTCCTCAACCTGAAGGTGGTCAAATAAAATACTTAAGGACAAAATTTTTCTATATTATTTTATTTCATAAAACCGAGATACCTAACGTATATACAGTGAGCTGTAGACTTCGCGAGTACTTTTTTTTATATGGCTGATTTATGACGTTTTTACGTTCCAACTTTTTAAAATTTTATTCAATTTTATATTTGTTTTTTTTATTGGTTGAGAAATGTGAATGTAACTGTAAGCTGGCAACACCCGTGAATTCGTAATTTTTAAAAATTTCCTAAAAGTGACTTGACAGAAAATTTGATTAATTTATCGAACCTGCTCACAAAATTTCACGAGAATCGGTTGAGAAACGCGACCTTTTGAGTGCAACAAACAGATGGACATACAAAAGCAATTTTGGCCAAGCTGAAGCAGAAACGCTTCGCTCGCTCGGTCAATTAGATATATCAATATAATATTAAAAAGGAACATTGGTTACTAAGATCACTAAGCCATAAACTTTTTGTAATAAGTATTACAAAACAAACTTTAAACTAAATAAAACGAATTAAGAAAAGGATATTCAAAGATAAGTAATAATTATTGCTTGCTTCCATTTTTTATTTAATATCTTTAACAAACCATGCTACAGGAAATAAGCGTGGCAAGCCTTGAGGTTGGACTGAAAATGAACATGTCAAAGACCCAACTTATGTGCAACAGCATAAAACGTAGGATCGAGGTAGACGGGCAAGTAATACAATATGTCGACGAATACACCTACTTGGGCCAGATAGCATCCTTCGATAACAGGCAGGACAAAGAAATCGATAGACGCGTTCAAAATGCCTGGAAGAGCTACTGGTCCATGAAGGAGCAAATGAAGGGAAACCTTCCTCTGTCGCTAAAACGGAAACTTGTCGACATGTGTATCTTGCCCGTCCTTACCTACGGAGCACAAACATGGTCTCTGACGGAAGCACAAAAATCCAAACTCAAGGTTTGCCAACGCGCCATGGAGCGTAGTGAACTGGGAGTGAAAAGAGTAGACCGTATTCGGAACACAGTACTACGCTCCAAAACAGGCATACAAGACGTTGGAAAGAAGTCCGCGAAACTGAAATGGGACTGGGCTGGGCATGTCTACCGCATGCACCCGGATAGGTGGGCTAGGATAGCCACGGAATGGGTGCCAGAGGATGGTCGCCGCCGTCGAGGTCGACCACGAAGACGATGGCGAGATGACTTGGACGGATTTCTGAAGGGCTGGCATCGAGAGACCCAAGATCGGGAAGAATGGCGAGAGCGAGGGGAGGCCTTTGCCCAGCAGTGGGAAACACAAGAGGCTACTTAAAAATAAAAAATCTTTAACCTTACAAACAGTTTTTGAGATCTCGTTTAACTATAAATTTATATAAAAAATTACAAAAAAACACATTTTGTCTTAGACAGTAATAAAAGTTACTAAAAGAAAATCAAGAATTAGTTTGTTCAAAGAAGGAATATTACTAACTTCCCACACAATTTTTTAACTGATTGGAATTTAAGTTTGAAGCAGCCTAATTTCACCTGTAGGGACAGTTGATTGCTACTACTCTTTCTTGATAATCCGGCTCGAAGGACCATAAAGATGTAGGGGCAGTTGATTGCTACTACTCTTTCTTGATAATCCGGCTCGAAGGACCATAAAGATGTAGGGGCAGTTGATTGCTACTACTCTTTCTTGATAATCCGGCTGGAAGGACCATAAAGATGTAGGGGCAGTTGATTGCTACTACTCTTTCTTGATAATCTTGATATGAGAAACAGGAAAAACTTGCTATAAACTTGATTAATACTTGTTTATTAAGAAAAAATAATGATTCGTGTGCACACAATACGAACGACGAACTCCAACTGTCTCAAATTATATTTTACAAAGTAATGCTAAAGTAATATTTTGCCGCATAAGCGAAAAGGCAATGTACGACGTAATCGTACATCACCCAATCGCAATTATTAGTCGCCGCGGCACCCTTCAAAGTAGCCTAAATGACGAAAAGTCGCCCTAACTTGGCAGCACTGGAAGTGGGGGTTATTTTTTTATTCACCATTACCTTATAGAAACCTTACCGTTTCTTTGGAAAGGTTTTTTAAAAATAATGGGGGTTTGCTAAAACCATTTTTCGATGCTTAGTGTACGTTATCACCGCACCTCCCGCCACAGGGCAGGGGCTCATCCTCACGTCTTGGATGCTTGGCATCCCAAAAATGTACGGGCGTCGCGATCTTTCCTGTCGCGTACCTGCAGGATGTGGAATAAGCTCCCCCCTGAGGTGTTTCCTTTGTGCTTTGACATGGAGTTCTTCAAGGGGCGAGTATATAGGGCTCTCAAAGGCTGGCAACGCGTTGGCAACCCCCCTGGTGTTGCGAATATCCATGGGCGACGATGACCACTTACCACCACTGTGGCTCGTCTGCTCGTTTTTAAGGGCTACTTTCAAAGTTGAATAACTTCGTAATTTTTTAAAAATTTTTATTCATTATGGTTAATAATTTTTTTAATAATTATTATAAAGTTGCAATTTATATAAAAAAATAATGATTTTGTTTGGAAACTTCTACATTATAAAAACAAACACATTGATTACGGCTGATTGTTCAGTAATTACTTTCTAGGTGTGTTGAGTTAAGATAAGTTGAAACTTATATAAAAAAAAATCTCCATCATCCATTTTTCTCATCACCATCGGATGGAGTAAAGTTTAACTTCTTCTGGGCATCTTAAACATCTTTTTTTTCTTATTACGCGAGGCATAATTTCAAGAAGCCATCTCCAAATGAAGTGCTTGTTTGTACTATGCGGATACGTTCTTAAATTCTATTGTGCAAATTCCCTTGAAAGAAAAATTAAATCAGAGCTCATTCATTTAGTGGTAAACCAAATATGAATTACTTAAAGTACTTACAAACAAACAAAAGAATTCAAACTCGATAATCGTTATTGCAAACCCAACGCTGCTGATTAGAACCCTGAGACGTAAATAGTAGTTCACCTACACCGTAAAGATATGATAACAATTTTCACCCAACCTTTGCTAATCATGACGTCACTGATAACTGGACATATTTAAAGCAGAGGTGGAGCAACCGTTCTGCAGTGGAACCCCAACTGGATTGCAAATATAACAGCATTGCACAATGTTCGTTAAAGTGTTCGTGTTCGCTGCTCTAGCGGCGCTTGCGTCGGGTGGTCGCGCCCCCAACGCTGATGTGCTCGAAGATTTTAAGAAAACCTTTCTGGGGTCTAAGTTTTCGGATGACATCTACGCTGACGCTTTGCTGGACGTCGTAAGCTTCGGATTTACATTTTATAAAACTGCTACACAACACAAACAATCCACATATTAATTATTTAAAGCCGTCTACAGCTGGATAAGACCTTCCAACCAAACTCTATCCTTAATATACTTATCCCCATCAAAGGGCTGTCCAAATATAACGGACATTTCTCAAAATTAATGAAGAGCTAAATAATAAAGGTACCTAAACACGACAAAGTGATGAATATACGCAAACAGTACTAAATAAATTTCTTGTGAATTTTTAAGGCCACATAAAAATGTTCAGAATTTACGTGTTCGTTTTCGTTCCTAGCCTGACCTCATCAGCAAGTACGGGTACCCAGTAGAGACCCACACCGTGACCACCTCCGACGGCTACATCATCACGGCGCACCGGATCCCCCGGGGGCGGGACTCCCACAGCCAGCCCGGGAACCGACCCGTGGTCTTCCTCATGCACGGCCTTCTCTCTTCTTCTGCTGACTACGTTGTGCTCGGACCTGGCAATGCTCTGGGTAAGTTGGAGCATCGGCTGAAGAATAATTTTCCTTTGGTAGAACCAAATTATCTCGTTTCCTTTAGTGCCATAGGACATTTCCCAACTCCATTTCTAAGCATTGTGAGACAAAAATTTTCACAACTTATAAAAATCTCTTAAGCTACTTTATTCGAATTAAGATTTTTACAAATCATTTTTCGACGTCAAAGCTATCATGGATGGCACGTTCACTACCAGTGTACGCCCTCTGTGGAGAAGAACGGCCAGATCAAACTCCACAGGAATTGTATCTTTTGTACTTTTCTTATAAAGAATCATACATGAGTCATAATTACAATCTACTCCGCTGATTTGGAACAACAGTTGACCAGACGTTTTTATCAACTAAATAATCATTTATTGTATAATAGGCCTTAGAATATTATTAATTTTAGTTCAAAATTGGCTATCGGACAGATTTACAATATCATCTGGTATTTGCGAATACAGTTCCCCATGAATGAATTGTTAACCTTACACAGTCTAAACTTTGGGTGCGCTATTTTGTATATCAGAATTCTTAGGAAATAGCATTTTGTTCTTCCGGACATACAAGATGTTTTCAAATATGTACTGTGAGGATACCTTGAGGATATCAATTTCTTTAAACAATTCCCTTAGGGAATCGCGACCACGCAATTCATATACTCGTATGGAACGTGTCGGGCGACAGTCGTGTCGGCGAGTCTTCTGTAACACAATAATGCAATTTATGTTAGCAGTTTGACCCCACAATGAAATTCCGTAGGACATAATGCTGTGAAAATAGCTGAAATCTGGCAGTAGCAACGTCAGTCAGTTGACGAATCTTTCTGACTGCGTATACTTACTTGCTTTACTTACTTTTTAAACTTTTTTTTCTCTATAAAAACTGTTTGGATCATTCAAATCATAATTTGGAACAGGCAGTTTATCGCATAATGCTTTACTGTATTTTTCAATTTTACACGCGTTTACAGATCTTTTCTTTATTGAAATATTGAAATGCTCTCTTTTTTTGGACTAAATGGAAAAGTCACGGCTTGTCCATTATGACCTGATTGAAGAGAGTTTATTATTTGTTTCCTGGAATAGTTACAATCACAGTAAAAAAAAATATTTAATTTAAACATTTATCTAAACTCTTAATTATTTCTTCCAGCATACCTCCTAGCCGAAGAAGGTTACGACGTTTGGATGGGCAACGCTCGCGGCAACTTCTACTCCCGAAAACACGAGTCTCTAGACCCTGACAAGAGCACCAACTTCTGGAGGTTCAGCTGGGAGGAAATAGGCTTGTTCGACGTCTCGACTTTCGTGGACTATATCCTGGAGCTGACCGGGCAAAGCCAGATACACTACGTTGGTCACTCGCAAGGAGGGACGTCGTTCCTGGTGTTAAACTCGCTGCGTCCGGAGTACAACGCCAAGTTCAAGTCGTTCCAAGGTCTGGCGCCAGCATCCTACTTCATCAACAACGACCACAAAATGTTCAATACCCTCGCTAAATACGAAAAGCTTATCGAGGTAAGATCTAAATATTTTTTCATCAGTGATGTTAGTTAGCAGGTCTATTATTGGTATCAAAAATGAGAGCAAAAAATTACATAAAAGTAGAAAAATCAGCACCTAAAGTGCGGATTAGTCTTTATTGCAGATAATTAAATCATTGCCAACACACCTTTTATGATAAGAATATCAGTGCTCTTAAAACATCATTAGTTAAATGTATGAATCATAAATAAATATGCCCAACCTTGAAATAATGTATAGATATAGTTTAGGTTCATAAATGGATCCATTTCACGTGCGTTTATGGATTCGTCTGTACCTACAAATAAAACCATTACCTATATACTTAGTAGAGTGAATCCTATAGAAAACTATTTATAATATTATTTATTTATAATAAGTATAGTGGTAGTGACAAGAGGAGCAATCAAATACTACCAAGAGGAGGGAGAGGAGACGAGGGGCGCTTATGCTTGATTTATTTGATCATATTATTTTTATGTTATTTAACGGTGTTTGACGTGTTTTGGAGTAGCGCACTCCACATTTCGAACTTTACGGTCTTTGTTATTGTTTTAGAAATTGGGACATAGACGTCGATCGACGACAACGCCTATCGGTTAGTTCGATAAAGTTATCAGCATTTGTTTACGCATTGCAATTAATGAATCAAAACGTTCTTCCGTCTTAGATTATATTTTTTTACGTCGGTGTGTACTTTTGCTGAACCTAGCTTTTTGGAGTTTGTATACCTATCTATATATAGGTACACGACTTTTTGGTAGTTTTCTGATTAGATGCGGTGGATATCTTCTTTTTTAGTACTTATATCGCGATTTTTTGTCAGTTAAGTAATTTGATCGATTGTCTTTGCAGACTGCGGCTCTGGGCCTGGGAATAGGTGAGATCCTGAGCAAGGAGCAGTCGCAGGCGCTGGTGTCCTCGCGGCTCTGCGACGGCTGGTCGGTGTTCGACCCCGTATGCGTCGCCAACATACAGGCCGCCAGCGGAGCTCTTGCCAACTTCAACTCCGTAAGTCCATTAACTGGATATGACCCGCCGTACCCAATGTTTCTCAGGGAGGAAAATCTCTGTGAATCTGGAATGTTCCCTAAGAAAATTTAAAAACAGAGTTATGTATACCAAAGACGCGACATGTCAAACGGTTTGGTATAAGTATCGCGTAATTTTTTGTATTTTTCAATGCTAGTGTAAGTTTTAGAAATATTTCGTTTTAAAGTGCTTATTTTAGTTAGAGTCAAGTTTGCCCCCCTTTACCAGCGAAACCGTTGTATATGGAAATGTGAAAAAAATCATGGTAGTAGTTTATTGATGAATTTAAAAAATAACCCCCACTTCATAGGAAAACTATCAACATCAAGTAGGCTTTACAGGTTATCGAATAATAGACCAACTTATAAAAAGTACTAGTACAAGTAAGAAATTTGGTACTACAAATATCATAGAAAAATATTTTGATGAATGTTAGAAGGTTGTAATTTGGCATGGACATACATATTAATTATGCCATCAAGCTAAAGAATAAAATCTTAAATTTTTTTTTTAGGTTTCCTCTGGTACACGTGAAGTGGGGGTTACTTTTTTAATTCACGATTACCTTATGGGGGTATCGTTGGATAGGGTTTAAAAAAATAATAGGGGTTTGCTAAAACCATTTTTCGGTGCTAGTTTACGTTTCAGAAATATTTTAAGTGCTTATTTTTGTTAGAGTCAAGTTCCCCCCCCCCCTAACAGCGAAACCGTTGTATTTGGAAATGTGAAAAAATTCTCGGTAGTAATGTATATGATGAATTAGGCAACTACGGAACCCTACACTTTGCGTGGTCCGACACGTGCTTGACCAGTTATTTATTGATTTGTTTTTTCGACGGTTAAAAAGTGACAAATGACGGCAATTTGCAATACACACCTTGCATGCTTGCCACGTCCATCTCAAGTTCAAAATATCCCCTAAACCATCTAAACTGTATCCGTTGTATCCGCAGACGATGATCCCCATATTCCTGTCGCACGCGCCGGCCGGAGCCTCCATCCGGCAGGTGGCGCACTACGGGCAGGTGATCCGGCGCCAGGTCTTCGCGCGCTTCTACCACAACATGCTGACCAACCTGCTGCTGTACGGTCGCATCAACCCGCCAGAATACGACGTCTCCTCCATCACCGTCCCTGCCTTCCTCTACTACGGCCTGGCCGACACAGAGGTCGACTACAGAGACCTCCTCACCCTAGCGGCGAGATTAGGCAACACCGTTGAAACATACAGTCCTGCTCGGGAAGATTTCAACCATTACGACTTCATTTGGGGCAATGGCGTAAGAGCTGAGGTTCTCGATAGGGTTATTGAGAATATTAAAAAGTTCGATTTATGAGGTTAGCTTTACTGAGTTCTGTTTTTATGGCAGGTCATAAACTAAATTCTGGTTATCAATTTAGACCGAATTAACTGTCGTGAATGATAGGTAATAAATAAGTAATATTTAGATAATTTATTGAAAACAGCAACAGTAGGCCCATTGATTGAATGACGTTGAGTCGCATGTTTTTGATATTGGATATAAGTTTTATGTCTCGTGTTAATAATTGATTGCACCAATCAATAAATATACATGATTTTTAAAAGATTGTGATCTGAAAGACTCCACTAAGTTATTCACTGATTTGGTCTTCGATAATTTTTATGTACACAAAATACTAAGAATGTATAACTACACAAGTATAATACAATAAAGAAACTACAACTTTATGATAAATCAATGTGTTTTAATGATATCGCAATGGGTACAACAAAGTTTTACACTTACAGATAAACATCATTATGTACAGTAAATAAAGTAGAGACTTATAGATACAACATTGATGACACGAATGTTAAACGAAGTACATACAAATGTTAGAAAGTCGTGATCTTAAGCTAATTTTGCTTAAAAACAAAATTACCAAGACACTAACGAAACCTAAATAACTATAAATTAATATGACGACGATATTCTAGCTTACAATGAGGATAATATTGCACTAGTCAGAGTAAAGGTACAAAATAATCCTTACAAATTAGTCGTTGGTATTGATTACATGCAAATAAAAAACGCATCAATACAACCCTGAGGGCATGTCGGTGACCTTGTGGATGCCGAAGTTGCTGGAGCTCATGGGGGAAAGCGTCCGCTTGAGGTCAGAGTGGCTGTGCGTGCCCGTCATCACCAGGCTCGTCATGCTGGCCGGCGCGTCCCGCAGCATATGCGTCCCGGAGTAGAACCCAGCATTGCTGTGACCGCGCTTCACTATGAACGAAGGATTGCTATACGACGCATTCTCAAAAGACCCCGTACTTAGTTTCGGATGCGGCAGGTAAAATTTCTGGTCAGCTTTAGGGGAATCACCTTTTATTTTGGGACTGGTTCTTTCGAATCTCGAGTTGAAGTTCGTAACTTTGGAGTTCGATCTGGTGACTGGCACTAGAGGAGTCTCCTTCCCCGCCTCGCTGCTTGTCCTGGAGCAGGATCTTTGACGTCTTTCGTAAGGCCATGATGGTTTTTTAGGTTCGCTTAACATTACTATGTCAACCATTGAGTTTAGTCCTTCATCGATTCTGTCCAAACTTTTAGTCAACTTTTTAGATTCTATCAAGCTTACTATTTCATCAACTTTACTCCCTTTTGAGTTCGATCTTTGTAAAGGGCCTACAGACCCGATCAGAGAGGTGTGTGTCTCGGTGTAAAACATGCTGTCTATGTATTCCCTCTGTTTTGATCCTTTCTCTGATGTCTGGAAAGATTCACTGCGTTTGACCGACGTGCGCCTACACTCTTCTCTAGAGCGAGTTCTTGAACGTTTGTTTCTTGATTCTTCTCGTTCTTTTTCTGCTGCCATGAACATAGCTCGGCGTTGGTGAAAGTCAAAGCTTCCGTTCGACGGATTTTTGGGTAAATTTGGGCAACGCGAAGCACTTAGTAAAGAGTCAGATCCTTCATCACTAGAATAGAAAGTATCGTCGTACAAATCGGGAGGTTTGTTATAAAGGAGACCTTGGTCGACTTGGGGTACAAAAAGATGAACCAAGCTTTTGGCCTTTCTCGGTGGATGGGGTTTAATTTTAATGGGGACTATCTCTGATTCTTCATCTTCATCTTGACGCTCGTCTAAAAACTCATTACTACTAGTTATTTGAATACTGTGCCTCGTGCTAGTAATAGAGTCCTCTTGATCAGCGTCTCTATGTTTCTGACATTCAATGCCTTTAACTGACACATTGATTTCCGAAGTCTGGTTGCATCGAGAAGACTTATCGTCTGCAAATGCTCTTTCTTTAGCGTACTGTTCTGATTCCGCGTGGTTAACTATATTTCTTAATTCTTGGATCACTTCGTCAATGGTTGTTTCGTCTTCTTCGTCTGAAGATTTCTTATCGTTTTTGGGTTCCATTTTCTTGTTAAAAGTGCGCTTGTTTCTCATCAAGTCATAAGTCTCGTTTTTGACATTGAAGACTTCGTAGACCATGGATTCACGTTGCGGATCACCTTCAGGGCTGAGAGATCGTTCCGAGGAACTAATTCCTTCATCTTCTGGCGGAGAGGATTCGTCTGTAAAGAATGATCAAAAATATGTATTCTTATATGTGTTCTTGTTCATCATCATCATCATTCTTGCAAATAAATATATTTTTGTATTTTTTTTAATATTTGTATGATGTTGATTAGAAGTTTGCTACTATATTTTTTTTGCATAATCTAAAGATCATAACTTACAGGATACAGTCAGCGTAGCCGAGCTTATCTTATGCAAACAAATACTAAGTAGGTAGGTAAAAGTCATACCATATAAGTAATAAAGATTTATAATATTGTTTGATTTTCCGGTTTATCTAACTAATCTAATCACCATATTATCAATTTGAATCGCAGACAGAGGATGATAGATAAGATAAAATAACTTGTTTACAGCGGTCATGCAAAAACTGACACTAATTATGATATCAGCATGGAATCCGTGAAAGCTATCTTTTGGTGTATCCGGAATAAACCGGAGTAAACGAATTAATCTTTTACCCACCTCTACTTTTGTGCACAGAGTTTTTTTTCTTCATGCCGAAGGACTTCTTCCTGTTGGAGTTCCCGTGCTCGGACCTCAGCGACGACACCTCCTCTTGCAATTCACAACATTTCTCCTTTAGACATTTCTCTAAGGACAGCAGGATCCCCTTTTCTTCTTGTAATATCTGGAAAAAGAAAGTAAGAATTAGATATAACGTGATTTGAAAAATTTGGAGGTACTTAGCATAAACATATTCTTCACTTGAAAGTGTTCAATGAATTTGTTCGATGCGTAACACTCAAAAATGCAAAGAAAAGAAAATGAAAAGAAAATGTATTTATCTATGCTGTGATGCTTATTGCCCGAAATTCAGGAAGGTATCATTCTCCATCCATAGGAAAGATAGGAGAACGCAAATTTTGTTCAGTGTGTCGTCATGAGATAATTTAATTTTGTAAATTATTGATATGAATACATTTCGAATTTGGTCAATTTGACCTTATGCCATGAGACTCACCTTGACCCGTTTCTCCAGCAGGTCCAGCTTGTGCCTCAGATCGTCCTTCTCCTTCTGCGCCTCGTGCGCCTTCTCGCTCAGCGTGTCGATGTCGATCAGCTGCTTCTCGTAGTTCTCTATCTCCTTTACCACCTGCTCGTTTGACTGAGGCAGCTTTGATATCATCTGGAAAAAGGGCATAATATTTATTATTTTTCAGTTAGTAGTTGATTTAGATATTATTATCGTCATATCAACTAAAAATGTGAAGGTGATTGAATTTTAACACTCTTAAAAATACTAAAAAGTAATTTGTAGCGATTTAAAAGTTTTTTTTTATTTTAACACGTTTTTATTTTATTTTGGTATTTCTCTTGGCCATACCTACTCTAAAGGTACACAGTCTTGTGGCAAATACCTCTTGAATAACTTATTGGAAAACTATATTCAGCTTGAGTTATATTAATATGGCTAACATTTTGCTATGAAATTATGTCAAGAAGTGGAATGCTCTTCCTGCGTCAGTATTCCCAGGACCTTGGTGTTTTCAAGACTAGAGTGAATAGGTATCTTCTAGGCAAGCGTAGCCACGTCGTCACTTTGCACCAGGTAATACAGTGGTCAAACGCAAACTCATAGTTTATTTAAATAATTTTTATACCTTTTTGAGCGTGAGTATGTCGAAACCAGCCTGTTCGAGTTCAGCCTGCAGATAAAGCTTGCGCTGCGGCGCGGGCGCACTGGTGAGCAGCGCGTTGATGAAGGCCAGCCCCGCCCACTGCAGCTCCCCGCTGCCGCCGCCGCTCTGCAGCATGCCTACCAAGAACCTGGGGCACGGGAGTAGGATAATTTTAACATCATCAATTTGACTAAAGGCTTTTGTTGGCTCAACTACGTTGACATAAAGGTTAATGGGATCGGTCTGGTTTGAGTTTTGTGTATTCCCTCGATACAGTCATTGGTAAATCAGCATTTCAAAATATGATTTAGCACTTAGCTGTATGACATTTCTGTATTCCACCGTAATTCCCAAGGCGGTATCTGCCAAAGCCGTACCACCTATGAAGTAAGTGATGGTTACCTGAAGCGCACGGGCTCCCCGTAGCGCAGGCGCAGCGTCGACAGCGCCTCGGACACCATGCTGTGCCCGCCCGCCGGAGGGTAGCAAGCCTTTGTCAGCAACTGCAACGATCACGAAATCACGGTTTAAAGTTCAGCTAAGGAACAAATCTCTTGATCATATAACTGTACTTACTCAGATACTGTTAGTTTTAAGACAAGAAGAAATGAAATAGTTACATGTCTTCCTTTTCTTCATCGTGTGGGATGTAAAGTTGACATTTGGCTCACTATATATTATTCACATAAATGTGATAGCATACGGAGAGATCACTTGTAATTTCTGATAGGTCAACATCAACGGCCCGTTACAGTCCACTGCTGGACTATGAGCCTCCTCCACTTAAGTGGAGGGTTTTGCCATAATCTCCACGCTTGGCAGGCGGGTTGGAGATCGCAGATTAAAAGGTTACTGTATCAGAGAGCGCTGCTGCCCGTTCCCTGTTCAATGTGTAGTCCCTAAGTCGCCTCTTACGACACCCACGGGAAGAGTAGGGGTTGGTGACAAATGTATTCTACTCTGCCGTCACCACACGGCTTCTGATAGGTGCTAGAGGCTAAAACCAGCAACCAGCTACATTTAGACTGAAGTCTGTTGCTTAATGAGCTCTATAGACTGTGACCGGTAAGTCACTACCATATAATAATTATAACTCTATTGTCTGACAGAGATTTGAGACTAGTAGAGAGACACAAACTAAATATTTTCCAATCCAACCAACAGCTTTTAGCAAATATCACTCGTTCATAATACGAACGATGCTGCTCCTAGTAATATCATGCATTACCTGCAGAGCCAGAACCCTGGATTTGTTGACGGTGGACATGATGCAGACTGTCAGCGTGTAGACGCCGTTAGACCCGGACACCAGCCGCCGCACGCAGTCAGGGTAGCGGCTGCAGCAGCTCCACAGACACTGCCTGGAAACATTAAAATAAACGATGAACAATAAATCATTGCTGCATTCTCAACAGAGGTATGTACTCGTAGACATCTTATATTATCAGACATCTGTTTAAGGCTGTTTTTAATATTCTTTTTGGAAAGTGTTTGCGGGAAAAATCTGGATGATCGCGGTAAATAAATGGTCTTACAGATATGGCTTTTTAAGGGAAATAGACGTTCGCGGGATAAAGCTGTTTGATACTAATTTATTTTATTAAGTTATTAAATAATTTAGAAGGCAAGTCTAGTAATGTAGCAATATATCAAGGACAAAATTGGTTTTACAAGTTAAAAAAGTACTTACAGGCAAGCTAGTTCGTCTAGCAGCGGCCTCCTCCTGACAGCGGGCGGGCCTCGCGAGCCCTCTCCCGATTGGCTGAGCTGCACGTTGCGCAGGAGTTCCAGCAGCAGCGTCACGCCATCTAGCGGCTCACAAGCGAACTCTTGCACGAAACTGGGAACAATTTATAAAACATTTAGTGGTGGGGACGTATATGAGCTACACAACTAGATTAACAGTGCCATAGCAAGTAGAATGGAATATATTAGAATATCAAGCTTTGTCGGATCCGCAGACTATAATAGTTGGTAGAACGCCTGCCGAGCTGTTTGCCTTGTATCTGCTTTAGTATGTATTTATAAATTAAGTACGAGTATATCAGCTGATTGATTCTCTAGTACAGTTTCAGAGGTCCACGGTTAGACGGCTGTGCTGTGTGTGAGTTGTGTTGTCGGCACATTTTTTTTTATTATCTTCTAACCCTTGTTATCAGCTTTTCAACTTCCTACCGAGAGGCTCGAGCCAGTAACAAACTAGGACGAACACAACACAACGCTGCGCTGGCCTAGGGACGTGTTTCTTTGGTAGTGCATTTTCATAAGAGAGGTGCCGGTTAAGGCCCGGTTTCCACCAAAGCGGAGAGGAGAAGTGTCGAACTGAGCTGCGAAGCTGGCTGGCTATTTCCACCAAAGCGGAGAGGAGATGTGAGCTGTGCGTCCGTAGCGGCGAAGCGCGGGCATCAGCGGGGCGGGGGAGTGGGAGCGCGGGCGCCGTCGCGAGGCCTCGCACGCCGCTCGCCGCGCGCATCTCGCCGCTCGCCGCCCGGCTACACACATCTACACACAGCCGCGCCTCGCTTGCTATAGAAAAATTAGACATCTCCTCTCCGCTCCGCTCGATCCATTTCCACCGAAGCTAAGCGGAGAGGAGATGTGGAAATAACGAAATCTGATTGGTTATTCAAACACATCTCCTCTCCGCTCAGCTTTGGTGGAAATCGGGCCTAAGTTACATGATAATTTATTGGCATGTTATGTATTCCACTGAAAAAAAAAACTAATGTGCTGTTAAGTTGTACTTTTGCAAAAAGCGTTACTTTGCATATTAAAGAAATATAAAAAATAAACACGATATTAGTCAGGAATTTGCGTGCAGATTGTATCCCCGATTCCGGCAGATACGAAAATTATATTAAAATAACTATGACGGCTCCGTAGCCCAGGTGGTAGTGTATCTGCCTCCGACGCACAGGGTCGCGGGCTCGAATCCCGCCCAGGGCAAACATTTCTGTGATGAGCACTGGTCTGGTTGTTGTATATCTATATAAGTATGTATTTATCTATTTATGTATTATATATCAGCTGTTTGGTACCCATAGTACAAGCTCTGCTTAGTTTGGGATCAGATGGCCGTGTGTGAAGATGTCCCAACATATTTATTATTTATTAACTAAACGGATGACATATTTTTTAAAATCAGCGTAAATAATTTCTCACTAAATATTTCCATCGACTTGCAAAGAAGAATATTTAAAATTAATGATGCCTTTTAAAATTCACTAGTTGAATTCTCCGTCTTCTTGAATAAGAAAAGAAAAGAGTAAAGTTAAAAAAAAAAAAATTATTTTAGAAAACTTAAAATTACAAGGCTATATTTATATTTTCAAACCGTGTCGGCCAGAATCGGCACAGTGGTTACATGCGCGGCTATAATTTGGCGGCATCAAGAAAAATGGCGTTCACAAATTACTCCGGGTTACTAAGAATCGTCCAGCAATTTTAAATATAAAAAGGGTTTCGTATGTGGCCACAAGCGGAGCGAGAATGATAGCGAGTCTTTCCTATCAACGAAGAGCAAGGAACGCTGAAACTAAATGGCGACAAAAGCGACTGTACCCAAATGGTGATATTTGGTTAGACAAATGTGTAAGCTGGTAGTTTGATTTTGAACTTACGATATAAGTACTCACATACAATTTTTTTTATTCATACTTGTTCTTTTTATTACCTATGAAAATTAATTAGGAAGCAGAAGCATTTGGGGGCCGATGGGAATAACAGTTTTTTACTTACTGCATTTTGATAAAGAATTTTGGTACCTTATACGACATAAACTTTGATCCTATTGGCGGTTGCGCGGTTTATTATGTCTACAGTCATTGTGCTAAGGATGACATTCAGAGACGAAACCAAGCCAAGGTTGTTCTTAGAAAAGTCAAATGGCATAATAGAATGGGTGCCTAACGGTCGCTGAAGTCAATGACTTATTTTATGATTTTATTTTATTTATTGAAGGACAATAAACAATTGTTCAGTAGCTTAATTAATACAGTAATAATTAAACGCAGTACTTATCGTACAACCAGCTCCATTGTCCCCAGGTATATTAAAAATAATACAGAGAAAATCATAAACTAATCTAAACTTAAGGGAAACAAATGTCATTTTGATTTAAAATTTTATCTGTTTTTGGAGCTTCATTGCTCAGTTCGATATTTTTTCGAGCTTAGCTAAGATTTGGCTAAGTTTTGTCCCTGAAAGTCGCCCTAACTCTATTGGAGTCAATATAGCCTCAGCTCGGTTATAATAAAAAAAATATATTAAAAGAATAAAAGTTTTTTTTTGTCGCAGTTTTTGCGGCCGCTTGACTTGCTCCCGCGCACCGCAGCCGCATGACGCGGTAAGCGAGATGCAATTAGAAACACCTCCCGCCCGCCCCGCCCGCACCTGGCCCCCGCAACCATTCCCTTAAACACCCTCCTACACAATAGCCACATAACATTTTATTGGTAGCTATTTATATTTAGATAGATAAAAAAATATCCATGTCCATGACGAGGAGTTCCAGTTGACTGACATTTTTTAAAATGTTGAATAAACTTATCAAAACTTATTATGTTCCAGGAAAAATAATGACAATAAATAGGTGAGTTTTGATTAAACAGCCTTTTAATTAAACTGCTTCCTACTCCTACGAGTATATACTTATAAGCAGATTACCCTAAATTCAAAGTTTCGAGTCTGTGCTACAAACCGTTGTGGAGTTCCCTCATGAGGAGACAATCATGGCTGCGACATCAGGTATTTTTTGTCATTTTAATGTATTGCCAAATGTCATTGGAACTAAACAAGTATGCATAGTTTCAAAATCGTAAGTTGAGAGGAAGTGGTTCTAAATTCAGTTGCAAGATTTGACCCAAACATACGTACATACAAACATTGAAAGTTTAAATTGTAACAATTTTCGGGTTTGTTACCGCAGTTATATTTAATATTGTTACTTCGATATACGGTTGCACGCTCCATGGTCACGAGTAGTAGTGGTTAGGTTAGTGTAGTGAACAACCACGAAAATCTTAAAACATAATATATTGAAAGTTAAATAAAAGCTTGTAATAAATGATACAAGGCTAGTCAGTCTTGGCCGGTCAGGTAGGTTTAAATTGACTTCGCGACGATATGGATAAAAACTGTTTTAGTTGGAGGGTAGTGTTTTCAAAACGACACACCGTTACCGAGTTCTGAAAACTAACAACGCCATCTATCTTTATAAAACAAGACTAGTCTAACTAGACTAGGAATCTGCGGCACGAATAAAATACAAAAACTGTACATATTTTCATGTGGTTTGTTTAAAATACAATATGTAAAACTTAAAAAATAAAACCTTATAAAATTATGTATATATTCGTACATAATGTCGTTCAGATTCCTTAGAGAAGGTACAAAATACAAGATCGCTATTCCCTACAGAACCCTTTGGAAAATAGCTATAATAAAAACGTAATAGATTTATTCAAAATATTTATACTAAATAATGCAGCTACTTTGTATTTAGGCATTGTTAGTCCTTTTTGAATTTATCTTTTCTCGTAGTAGGCTATACAAAATCGCTATTAACGCAGGTTGGTGTGGTACAACTTTGCCATTAAAAATCTATAATGTCTCAGCTTGTATCCAGTTATCCAGGCGATAAAAAAAATATAGATCAACGTAAAAATATTTTGCGATGTAGCTTTACGAGCTATAAATCTAGGTTTATAGATTTCGATTAAATTATAAAATACGTATAGGTTGTGTCAAGCAGGTATAGAAGTCGTAACGAAATGCTCACTTGTTTTTTTTTTGTAATAACGAGTTAGTGTAATAAGAGAGAGCGTCGGTGGTGTGTAGTGCAGGCTAGGGCTACTGCCTCCCGTCCGGGAGACGCGGGTTCGCTCCCCACCACGTTCCAATGTGTTTTCGAATTCATATGTCCGATTATTCGATGCTCTTACGGTGAAGGAAAACATCGCGAGGAAACCTGCACACTCCTGCGAAGAAATTCAAAGGTTGCGCGTGGATTCGACCAAGCTGCATTGGGCCAGCAACTAAGGCCTGATCGCCTTCATTCAGGGTAGGCTCGAGCCCTTCACTGGGTCGTGTGAGCTGCTTATGATAATATCAGTATTGCATTATACCTCGGGAAGGAGAGTCTGAGGTCGGCGCGCAGTTTGGCGAGCAGCTCGCTCGGCGTGCCGAACTGACGCAGACTCATTTCCTCACCCACGCCCAGGCACGGATTCCTGCAACATAATAATGTTGGATAAGTAATAATTATAAAGCGGAAAAAAGAAACGATATAATCTATGTTGAATAAGGATGCGAGCGAACTTGGGTAAGGTTGGTTCATTTTAAACCAGCATTAGAAATTGCTACGTAATAGCTTGCTTGCTACGTAATAGCTCGCTTGCCACGTAATAGCTCGCTTGCTACGCCGTAGTAGTAGCAGGTAGCAGCGTTTGTAGCAGGTTCTACGATAATTTTAATGATTCTATTATGATGACAATGATGAATGAATAATTGTATTATCATCACTTTGCTGTACATCATTAAATGCAATAAATGCCTGCAGTTAATGCTTTGTTATGACAAAAAAAAAACAAGAAAGAAATTGTAGATGAAACAATCGCACACCGCGGCTTGTCAGTGATGTCCTTTACATCTACAATTCAAAGTTTTATTGTACTCATAATTGAAAAGAAATACATGAGTGAAAAAATAATTATACAATCTTCCAGTGCGGAAAGAAGACCTTTTCTCGGGAACATCGGGATGAAGGGCCAAAAAAAGGTCAATCTTGTAGAAAACGGGATGAATCTCTTTATTGAGAAATCTTTTTATTTTTCTAACCGTTGTTGTAAAACAAACGCTATTTGACATTTGACGCCTATTTGAAACATTGTGAGCGCACACTTGTAGTGAATTTCTTTTGTCCTTTAACTAGCTAACTTGACGTCGAACAATGATTTTGTTAAATCTTACTTCAAATAAAGACATTTTTAGGGTACCGTCAAAAAGGAACTCTTATAGTTTCGCAATGTCCGTCTGTCTGTCTGTCTGTCCGTCCGCGGCTTAGCTCAGATACTCTTAGTACTAGAAGGCTGTTATTTGGCATGGATATACTTATTAATCATGCTGACAAAGCTGAATTAAAAATAATAAAAAAAATTTTTTAGGATTCCTCTGGTACACGTGAAGTGGGGGTTATTCATTTTATTCACGACTACCTTATAGTGTAAGGTATCGTTGGATAGGTTTTTTTTTTAAATAATAGGGGTTTGCTAAAACAATTTTTCGAACCTAGTGTACGTTTCAGAAATATTTCATTTTAAATTGTTTATTTTTGTTAGGGGGGGGCCCTACCAGCGAAGAAAAAAATGAATTTAAAAAGAAAATTATCAACATCAATTAGGCTTTACAGGTTAACGAATAATAGACCAACTTATAAAATGTATTTGTACAAGTAAGAAATTTGGTACAACCAATATCATGGAAAAATATTTTGATGAATGTTAACCGTCAGGTACCTAAGTAGTATTGGACAACTACGGAACCCTTTACTTTGCGTGACCCGACACGTGCTTGGCCGGTTTATCTTTTATTTTTTTACCTGAAGTCCTTGCTGCCCTGGCTGGGCAGGGTCCTGGCCTTGGCCGGGTCCTGTCCAGGGTCCAGCTCGTACAGGCTGCCGGACCCCGTCTTCTTGCCCCACTTCTTCAGAGAGGTCGCGTAGTCTTCCGGGTTGTATATTGGCGGTCGTTGTTTGTCCTGAAAACAAGTTATGAATGAATGAATTAAAATGAAAGAAAAACAACGGTAGGACGATGAAAGATTTCTTTAGATTTGGGAAGACCGTCCTCTGAGGTAAGAAAAGAATTCTACTGTTTTCTTATGGCATGGTACTCCTAGCGTAGGTACCTATTATTTTTTTACACCTATTATATGGTTTAATATAGTTGTATCATAGTTAACGTAATTTTTATACTGACAATCTAATCAAACTAATAATTATGAAAATATATTTGGATGTTTGGAAGGAGGTTTACAAAACCAAAAATTTGTTTTAATAGTAGGTACGTGGAAAAATCAATTTCAATTTTTTGCACTTGGCTGAGAAGAAATTAAATTTTGAGATCCGTACTAAACCTGCATCGATAGATAATAAGTAAATAAGTTCTTAATCAACTAATAAAACCTTTTATAACGGGTCGCCTCAAAGACAACAAAAACCTTGGTTTGTGGGTCGCTTCGAGTTCAGTGGGGGGATGTACGAAAAGATTTAGGGTACACTAGACATTATCTTTATCAGAATTTGCTTTGATGCAATTTGACGAATTACATATATTATATCCAATTAAAATCGCTATCTTGTTAGCTTCCACATACATGATCCAACCGCGACAAAAAGTCTATTATGAAGCTGACACAATTTATATGCGATAATTTGCAGTTGGTGAGCATTAGCGGCTGACTTGCGCGTGCGCAGGCTTTCCCTGACTCTACTGTCATAACCCATTGTTGAAAGATGACTGATGATCAAGTAAACTAATGATGAGGGCGGGGCGTCGGTGTTAGCGGAGAATATAAAGATTGTGGTCTCAGTACGAACGGGTAAGGTTCTACACAGAAGAATTGCTACTGCACTACAACATGGATTACCAACAGTGCAGCTAGAAGGCACTTTCAGGAATCACACTTGCTGGAATGTATAAACACTAAAGGCCCGTTTAGTCGTATCATATAGATATAATCACACTTGCTGGAATGTATAAACACTAAAGGCCCGTTTAGTCGTATCATATAGATATAATCACACTTGCTGGAATGTATAAACACTAAAGGCCCGTTTAGTCGTATCATATAGATATAATCACACTTGCTGGAATGTATAAACACTAAAGGCCCGTTTAGTCGTATCATATAGATATAATCTCACTGAAGCGAGTAAGTTGTACTAACTTTAAAACTTCCGTTTACACATTTTTACTAAAGGACTATGTATGCTATAACACTTGCAAAAATAAGATAATGTTATTCGGGTTCAAGAGCCAGACCTAAGATCGCGTCAAAAAAAAACAAAGATTCACAGGCGTCGTAGCGGAGTGAGTTTAATTTAATATATAGGTAGAGGCGTAAACATTGTAACCTACAAGAAAGTAGCAGTCATAATCGTAACTTTTAGATAAAGTTAGTCATAAAATAAGGCACTACTAAACAGGCCGCGAAGGAATCAGTTAATTAAGGTTCTTATTTAATAGCATTAGCGCTGTTAATGGAGACTGACCCTTATATAGATGCAATAAAGAAAGCGATTTTTATAATGATAAACAGAATGAACTACTGGAGATAAAAGTGAAGATAAAAATAATCCGTCCAGTTTATATCCGCCCACTTAACTGGAATCTATGTACTTGTAATATAAAAATAATAAAATTAATAGCTGTTTTAGATTAAAATTGAAGATGCTTGGTTTGTGATTAAGAACAGAGAAGCATTATAGTCATCGGAGTGTACCAATAGTTAGTTGAAAAATTTATCTGTTCCATGCCTTCTTACCAGCACATATTATAAATCCCCACCGAGGGGCTCACGCTCACAGTATAAGGGCGACTAGACGACGCTAGGTCAGTACGGGTTGGTCGACTTCGCTACAAGTTCTGAATAAGGGCGACCAGACGACGCTAGGCCAGTACGGGTTGGTCGACTTCACTACAAGTTCTGAATAAGGGCGACCAGACGACGCTAGGCTAGTACGGGTTGGTCGACTTCACTACAAGTTCTGAATAAGGGCGACCAGACGACGCTAGGCCAGTACGGGTTTGTCGACTTCACTACAAGTTCTGAATAAGGGCGACCAGACGACGTTAGGCCAGTACGGGTTTGTCGACTTCACTACAAGTTCTGAATAAGGGCGACCAGACGACGCTAGGCCAGTACGGGTTTGTCGACTTCACTACAAGTTCTGAATAAGGGCGACCAGACGACGTTAGGCCAGTACGGGTTTGTCGACTTCACTACAAGTTCTGAATAAGGGCGACCAGACGACGCTAGGCTAGTACGGGTTGGTCGACTTCACTACAAGTTCTGAATAAGGGCGACCAGACGACGCTAGGCCAGTACGGGTTGGTCGACTTCACTACAAGTTTTGAATAAGGGCGACCAGACGACGCTAGGCCAGTACGGGTTGGTCGACTTCACTACAAGTTCTGAATTTCTTCTCCGGCGTGTGCGGGTTTCCTCACGATGTTTTCCTTCACCATAAGTGCTTTGAATAAGTCATAATTAATTAGAAATTTGCATTAGTACTTGACGAAGTACCAGTGTTTTCCGAACGGGAGACACTTTCGACGTTTTAAGACCTAGGTGTTGTGTCACAGACACGCATACTTACACACTCTGTGTATATATATCATGGTATCTTCGTTACGGGGAGCTACGAGTATGTGTGTGTTTTTATCATAAGTCTTATTATCTTATTATTTTTATCAACAGCCTCCGTGGCCGAGTGGTCCAGATTTTGACGCACATTACGGAGGTTCCGGGTTCGATTCCCGGTGGGGACACTATCAAGCAAAAATTTCTTTGTGAGACTTTCCCCAATTTGGTTAGGACATTGCAGGCTGAATCACCTGATTGTCCGAAAAGAAAGATGATTCCGTGCTTCGGAAGGCACGTTAAGCCGTTGGTCCCGGCTACTATTTAGTCGTTACATGCATGAGCCAAGTCAGTGGCCTTTGGCGGCTCTATAACACTGACACCAGGGTTTGTGAGGTCGGTTGTCGACCTTACAACCCACACGATGATGATGATGCTGATAAGTCTTATTTTCTGTAAAATCATGACCTATCATAAAATATATTTATTAACAAAATAAAACCATAATATCTTAATTACACAAATTGCATAATTGTAAAGACGAATCACTGCAACAATTAAAGTGAATTGCCCACTATTATGAACTGAATAATGGTCGTAATTAAGCCTCGTTCACTATTAAGGTGTATGAGGCGTCGACTTCGGCGCATCCTGTCTTTAATACAGTTTATACAGTCTATAGTTAGGTAAATAAATCTTATCTTATTTAGCCCAGACTGTCCCACTGCTGGGCAAAGGCCTCCCTCTTCTTCTTTCAACCTTCTCTAACAGCATGTTGCGTTCCAAAACTCAAATCACCGACGCTCCGCAGGTAGCCGCCAAGAAAAGTGGGACTGGGCTGGACACGTCTGCCGCATGCCACTAGACCTATGAGCAAAAGCAAAAAAACGACCATCTGGAGCCCACAAAGAGATAGGTGGCGACGTGGACAGCCTCGTAGGAGATGGCGGGATGAACTCGACTCTTTTTCAAGGAGTTGGGATGAGGAAGCCCTTCTCTTATCTCTATCTTGATAGAGAAGTAAATAATAGGACATAGAATTGCTAGTGCTGTAGCCCAGCAGCTGCCACGCCAGGACTCGGTGATAAGTAGTACTTGGAAGGTGGTGGAAATGAGGCAGATGTAGTTGTAGAGAGGTAGCGTGGCAGAAGAAAACAGGCTTCGTTTTATTTGTATAAGAAATTAACGTAACACTTAAAAAGCTTACTTTAAAAAAAAAAACAATAAAATACGGTTAATAAGATGATCACAGTCAGACGACTTGAGGTGGAATGAGGAAATTTTGATGAAAATGACAAAACCGAAACAAATGGATTTTTTAAATTCGAAAATATTTTGAAAATGAATAAGAGACTGCCAGTACTTAAAAGTACTGAATTGCCAGAAACGAAATAGCAGAAGAAGGTAGGATAGCTGATAGCTGTACTGCTACGGTGCTATTTCTGAAAAGTTGAAGAACAAAAGTTGTTCAGTTTCACGGGCCGAGTTACCACCCGAGAGGTTTTACGTTATATTTACTTTACGTTATTTAACTAACAAGTTGTATTTGTTACCGTGTAAAAAATAAACAAAAAATAAAATAAAATTCATCAGCTCGTCCCGGTTGGTTCAAGTTCAGTTGGAACGAGGTGACGAAGGACTCCAAATTGTGTTACTTAGTATTATATTTAGATAGCACAAAGTTTAATGTGTGCAAAGCCTATGTAGGAATCTCCTCCAGTGTGAGCGCTGCTTTAGCGGAGGTAATGATCGGAACTGACTGCGCCGGCGCCACCACCACCGGTCCGAGCGCAGCGTGAATACAGCTTTATTATGATTGAAAGTAATGCAGTCAATGTTGTGATAGGATAATCTTCTTAATTTTCTATAATTAGTTTTATGAGAAATATATAGGTACTTATATTTGATAACGTGTTATTGGATTTATTACTTTTTTAATTCTTCTTCTTCTTGTTATCGTATGGGTTGTTATCGTACCGGCCGCACACATTCATTTATTTTCTTTATAATTAGAGTTAAACTTTATCTATACATTCATAATCATATTACATTTTTTCATTTCTCGTTCTTTATATTTAACACCGCATCAGGAAAGATTCATCATCATCATCGTCATCATCTTGAGGGAAGATCACATTGACTGCTTTACATTTGTTTGGGCATGTTGGGACACTCGATAACTCTAATAGTCCATCATTTGCTTTGACAAGCTGCTAATCTAATAAATAGAGTATGGTGAAACTGGGTCTTTAATCTATTAAAGAAATAGTTTTTTCTCTCTAGTGAAGCAAATTAATGACTCGTGACGATCTCTGCGCTTGAACTCGACATTTTTGCGGAAAATGAAAGCGATAAATTTGTACTTTCCCGACATGATTTATTACTAACTAACGGTGAAGTGGAAGACATACTCGTACTTAAATCCCAACCAGTCAAAACTATGGAGCAATAGTAAAGTCATTCAGCAAATAAAAAGGTACCCATATTTACCAGGCGATATTATTATTCTGTGACAAAACCAAAAACTATCTCCAAGAAACATAGTTTTTAGCCTAACTTAGCTAGTAGCCCATTTTGGTGATAAGAATCAAGGGATTCAAATAAGTAGCGAATTCGAGAGTCACGGGTTGTCTAAACCACGAGGGAAAAAACTAACTCTACCGCAGCACTACAACGAGCAAATCAACTCCCAAATAATTAAAAAAATCTTACGTATTTCTGTTTTCTGTCTTGCAGAATTAACTTTATGCCTGTACCTAGATGTACATCTTACTGAACTCCAGTTAACTTTGTACTATAGAACATTAACTTAACATAATATTTGTTATAGTCACCAAAAATATTTCTGCACGTACTTTAGCGTTGTCTCACAACTGGCGATGTTATCTCCTAAACATAATAACAAAGATTTTTTGAGAAAAAACACGCCGCGGTACACAACGTACAGACGTATCTCCATAATTACAGTTTTGGCGCAAAAGAGAAAGGAGATCGTTATCTCTGCTCTGTTTTGATTGTAATTCGTTGTAATTTAATTACAGGGTAATTGTGGCGTGGTTTATATTTTGCGACATATAAACCTTTTTGTAATAGTTATTAGTCTGTTAGTTGCGTGACAAGCCGGGTGGATACTTTTATTTTTCTGACAGGTTTTAACACATTATCCTGTTTTAAATTCATGATTATATCTTAGAAGAGTTGTTGATGTCAGTACTGGTTCATTTTTCTCAGTAAGTACGCCTATTGTACTTATTTTGATATAAGCTCAGTAATGACACGTATTTTTTAATATAAAAGAAACATAGTGGTGGTTATTTGGTTGATATTTTAACAGAGAGTCTATAAATTAAAGGACTACTTCTACTCAACCGGTTTCGATCTATACTTCAAGCGTCTTTATTATCATTAAAAATTCACAACTCTAGAAAAGCTGCTAATACTCTTACAAGTATGCAACATTATTATCGCTAAGAAATCATAACGTTATTTGTTAGCCATAACAATAGAAAGATGTAGGTTAAAACCGAAACTAAGCGCATGCTCGCGCATCCATCAAGCTTTCTTCATTGGCAATCATTCTGCCGCCACGTTAGATCTTCTCACATACTCGTAATACAAAGAAATGAAAATCATAGCTCAGCTAGCGGCTTCCCAAACATATTTCATATCTGACTCCACTTAATGGGCCATGATAAACCAACTTTAAAATACATTGCTTCTTTAAAACGCTGCTCGAAAGAAAGAGTTAGACGAAGCAAGGTATGTCGGAGTTTGATAACCTAGGCCGTTGTGTAGAGGTTTTACCTATAATGGTGAACTGCATACTTGAACGTCGGTTCGCGTCGTTTTCCCACATTAATCTGAATTCTAGACTGTTAGGCTTTTTGTGGAGCACGGTCTTTGTTTTGTTTTAAATCCACGTTTGTTTCATATTACGTGAAATGACATCAATCTTACTTAAATACTTGTATTAGGAGCTATAACAGCTTTTGATTTGGGGCCGTGGATGTTGGAGCGGAATATTAACCAGAACAAGGGGCCGATACTAAAGTAAGGCAGAAATAGGCTCTTTTTTTAAAACTTGTGTAGCAAAAGATGTTTGTTGTTAGCTCTACGTTTTTACTTCCCATCCAGACTAACTAATATCAAAATAAACACAGTTGAAGCACGCTCCATCGACGTAAGAAGTTAAAAAACGACAACTTTCTACATTACTCTTAAACTTAGGTTAGTAATTATTTTACCAAGACATCTAATTATCGGTCACAAACACTACGTAACATTATTATTATAGACAGCTTATGCAACCCACGTCGCTGCACTTACTTCTTGCTTCTTACGGTCATACATCGCCTAGTAATTATACATCTTAAGATTATCCAATGGAGTAACTGTATCATTCATACAATGCTCTCGAGAACTTTGTGGTTGGATTCAATTAATGCGAGTAATCAAGTGGTTTTTAGAATTGGCTTCGTGTGAATTCTGCGGTTGCAACTCGCGGATTATGCTTGACGAATCGTGTTAAGTTTAGTTATGTGGTTTTATAGTTAATTTATTATATTTATGGCGAACTATAATACGATTTTGTATATAAATAGCTATTTCTTTTTTCGTATTGAAAAAGAAACTATTTAGTGAAATTCGGATTGAAATTTATATACCTACCTTATTTTATTATGATGTCTACTAATAGCCTGAAGTAGACTTTTTTAACTTTGCAAGTGAGGTTCAATCAATCAATCAATCAAAGTTTCAAGTAACTATGTAAAAATTTTGCTAATACCATAATATTAACAATCTTTGCTACGGCGTAGCAATTAACTGCTACGAACGGCTACGAATTTTTAATACATGTCATACAGAGGCATAATATGAGAATAAAATTCTACGCAACCAAATTGATTTTAGGTTCACACATTATAAATCTTGGATCTTCACTTGTACGAACAGCCAATGACAGATTGCCTTTTATAACTCGACACGCAGGCGCGCCGGCTGTAACTTATTCAGAAGCGCAGAACATCTACAAAGCAAACGTATGCGCTCCCGCAGCGCGCATTTACACTGCGAAGAAAAACTCCACTTGTGTAGGGTGACCATACATAACTGAATCTGAAACTATTGAAACGTTTCGCTCTTGGTAGTTTTGCTGTTTGTGGTTGCGCCACGATGAAAGCTATAACGCTGTTTGCGTAAAGTTGCTCGATTATGACTCTACCTACGTTAATTATTATTTGCCCTTAAAACAGCCATGACAAAATAGCTTCATCTACGGAGTGGGGTTCATGCTTGTTTCCGTTTTGTACAGACCGTTTTTCGTGTTACCATTTTATACAGACAGTTTTTTGTGTACTACATGCTTGCCTTGGACGAAAAACTGTGCGAGCAAATTATGACCGACCCGTTTTCTGAAGCCATTTTTTTCCGTCCACGTTTTGCGCACTCGAATTTCCTAACCAGCCAAAAAAGCCAATCAGCCAATTTTCTTTTTTTTTAGCCTTTTTGAGAAGTAATCTCCTGCGGTCGCCGGCCGCTGCCGCGGCACGCTCGCTCCGCTCGCTCGTCTCCCTCCGTATGTAGTTGACAACCGTCTAATCTAACCTAACCGAAGTGTATTCTTTCTGGGTGGATTTTTTTATTTTTTTATTGCCCCAAACCCCCCCTACGGGTGCTGCCCAGTAAAAAACAGCGAATAAATACAGATTCCTAAAGTCGACCCATTGTTTAATCAGTGGCTTAGAAAAACGCGGCGTACCAAAACAGTTGCGTTCAAAAGTGCACGAGCACTTTTTGTACAGTCCTGTTTTTGGATGCAACTTTTTAGGCATCCTCGTATTGAATGAATGTGTATTCGTTGTAAACCATGTACAAAACCAGGGGCGGTCATGAAGGTTTCCCTCATCTACGTAATAAAACCCACTCAGGAAGATCCTGTTTCTATTAAGAATTCATTCAACTTTGATCAAAATGTTGACATTTACATAAATACTCGTACATAGGTAAAGTTATGCCTTTTTCCCGGGGGTTTAGGCAGAGACCGCATACATCCTTCCCATTTCACCATCACTTCATGCATCCTCATCAGTTTAGTTTCTGGTTTTTATCTATATTTAACTTTTTCGATCCAGTGTTTAATGGTAACCCTAGTGCCAATGGTAAGTAGTACACAGTAGCCAGAGTGTAAGAACTGGGCGCAATAAATATCGCGTTGTCGGCGCTAATCGCGGCCAGGTCTCGGACCGGCCGGTCTCGGTCCCGGTCCCGGTCTCATTCTCGGTTTCGGTCCCGACAGGCGGCCGGTATCGGCGGCTCGGCTCGATTTATTGCTTTAATTGCTTTTTATAAGGCTATGTTTAAGTTAGTAAAAAATATGGAACAGTTAAATTAGAAATGCGGTTAATCAATGGTAGATAATATTTTGTTATGTTTAAAATAAATGTAGGAAAAAATGAATGTTGTTAGGTTATCTTATCGATTATCATAGTAATGAAAAGATATACTACTACTTCTAATACTACTACTACTACTTTTAATACTATTTCTGAAACCTTGTGCGTTGAACATGCAACCATTTTAGAATTATTTCAAGGTTTGAAATCAGAAGTATTTTAATTATAATTTTAATTAGTTATGTGGATTCAGCGCTTAGGAAATAAAAAAAAATAAAGAGAGCTGTGTACTTAATATTTATATCTGTGGCTGTTAGACCCATCAAGACAATTTGATATATTTTCAGTTTTACGATCTTGTGAAAAAATCTACCTAACTACGTAGATCAATAATTATATTTCTATGAGGTAAAGGTTTATTAACCAGCAGCCAGCATGATCTTGAATATAAGACACGGCAATACCTTCCAAAAATAATGTGAGGAAATCTGACCTTTGCATTTATTATTTTTAACGTTCGCGTGTAGATAATAATTTAAAGTGTCTAGTTAAGAAAGAGCATGGTTAAGAGGTAGCCAGCCAAATAAAAATCTCCCATACAAATCAAGTCCCTTACGAAAAACTGGTACTAAATTGACTTCACGCCCGATCACTTTTCCGTGTGTTAGTTGGTAATTGTGGGTAGGAGATAAATCGATTCGCCGTGTCGATTCGATTTTGTCGCGCTAACACCGATTCGATTGCGATTGCTCATATTCGCACGCTCTCGATTTCAAATCGATTTTTTATTGTGTTTCGACACGCGACAATATTGATATGCTTTGAGGGCAACTTTAATAAGGAGTGAGTAGGCAATTTATAATCTAGAAGTACTCTGCAATTATTATGCAAAAGAAAACTCAACAATTATTGTTTTGTTCACACCAGTTAAGTAGTGATGTTCATTCACAGTAGTCAGATCTACGAGTAGATTAGGTCATTGCATCTTTCCTCGAGGTGCATCAAATTATAGAGAAACTATACGAGATATCACGTTTTACTTAGGACAGATAGTGTGAATTGTTAATTATTGAGAGCGTTTTTCGTGTTTTAAAAGGCATTTTAAGCTGTTACTAATATATAGATCCAAATCAAAGGTAATTTGACAATTCTAGCAACAGTAGTATGACTAGCCAGTTACGCTGCTGGCTCCTAGTCAGACATTACGATATCCTACCATACACGATATTATGAGGATGGTTCAGTCCAGTGGTTCAGTTCATCATATCCTGTAGACTGCAAAACCAGATGACCAGCCTCACACCCTTGGTGTCAAAGTTAGAGCTGCTGAAGACTTCTATGGCTTATGTAACAACTACTTTTCGTAGATAATAGCCGATACTTGGGCTAACCGTGCCTTCTGAAGCACATTCATTCAGCCTGCAACATGATGATGAGTGGTTCAACCAGCAGTTTGCTTACCTTGGAGACAGGCTCCTCGCTCCAGCCGCCGGTGTTCGCCATGCCTTCCAGCAGTGTCAGCTCACTGGAACAATACAAAATTAAATTAAATGATGTTCCAACCTAACACTAACATGAAACAGCAGAAGATCTTATCTTATATATTTACTGAGCGCACTGCACCGGCCCGCATCTTGGCTTTCTTCTTATTCTTCCTATCCTGTGCATTGACGGAATGTGGTTGTAAGAATTTTAATAAGTAAATACAAAGAGGTTGCAATAGGGTTTTACCAATCAACAAAGGCAAGAAAGGCTGTATCAATGTCGAAGGGTAAAATAAAACATATTTTCATACAGGGTCATACATACATCTCATCAGCTTTATGTAGAGTCAAATGTACCTATAGAGTGGCCATAGTTTCTTGTGACTAGAGTTTAGTGTTAGCAGATTCATAATGATAGTAGAGTATTTAATCAAACTGCAACCGAAAAAAACTTTAATTTAGTGAGCAATTTTATTAGTTTACCACACGCCATCTTTTTTTTTTGCGGTTTTACGTTTTTTTTATCGTTAGTCATTTGTTATACAACTCACGTAACTCTCTTATGTTATGAATAATAACCATTCAGTGCGTCGTATGTGGTAAAATTAAAAAAAGGCCTCACAATTTTTTAAGAAAGTACTTTTTTTTAAATCCCTTCACTTCAAAGCTTGGCAAGCTTCTGCCAACAGGTTATATTAATTCTCTTTTTACACTTTTTTATTCAAAGGTTGTTTGGGAGCGATTGCTTGCTTACCAATAAGGCCACCTGTTTATAAAACTTTTGTTTTGTTTTATGTTTTGTGTATATTGAAAATGATTGATGTCAAAGAGTGGAGTGGGTGGATTTGGGTGTGTGTTGTGTGCATAGTATTATAGAAAATAATACGGGTGGAATGAGTAAAATGTACTATTGCTTTCTAGATACCTGCATAAGAATTTGCGAGTAAGGACCGATAACTTCTAGCTTAGGGTAAGTTCGAGCCCCTTCGTGGAACATAAATGTGACGAAAAATAAATAACGAATAATATTTTATATTAATAATAACTGTTTCCCGTCGTATATTTGTGAGAGTATGAAGATGTGTTTGTGCTATCGCGACGATACTATACTTAACAAAGATCTATGTCAGCTTGAAACTTGGAAGTACCGCAAACAATAATAATTTTAGTGCTGTGGGTTCTGGCTCTGGGAACCTGCGCCGGCGGCGGCGTTGCGGCGATGTGGGAGCATTGTCGATGCGTGTACGCACCCGATACATGTGCGTGAGACAATCCATCGAAGTAATTACGTGTTTTATAGGCTAGCGAAATGGGCTTCCTTGGTGATAAAGTTAACATTAATTTAGCTTGTTATTTTTATACAGGAAGACATTTTTTTTAGAAAGAACGAAGTTTATTAACGGTAATAGTGATTGAATTGATGTGTGGTCAAAGAAGTTCAAAGTAATGTAAATCTTATATAATGCGTACCGCAAAGGAGTGGAATCTCCTGCCGGCGTCTGTATTTCCGAGCACATATAATCCGACTCTCTTTAAAGCCAGAGTGAATAGGCTCCTTCTGGGTAAGCTCGCTACATCGTAGATCCCATCCCTGCTCTCGGGCTGGATCGGGGTCAAGAGTAAACCCATCATCATCATCAACGGCCCGTTACAGTCCACTGCTAGAGTAAACCCATACAATATAAAAAAAAAATATATAACAGCGAAATATTAAACAGACAAAATCTGTAACAGCAATTATAAGTATGTAATCGACCTTCCTAATTTGAGGGTAACGTTAACGTCAACGTCTTTGGCTCCTTAGAACACTGGGTCTACACACGCCTGAATATTAATCAGAACACTGCTGTCAAAGATCAGACCCCGAAAGAATCCAAAAAAAGGCCAGAATTTCCTGATAAAAATCAACCAACAATTTTAGCGACATAATACAGACAGCAGATACAGGTGCTCTACGCTAGATGGACAAAATACCCGCCATAACTCGACGTAACCCGCGCGGTCCCGTTACGTCGTCGCTGCGCGCGCGCCGGCCGCGAGCACGCACGACCGCGGGATTTATCGCGCGACCCGCAGCGGCGTTTATTTGTCCCGGCTATTCCGATCGGTCGTGACTCGTGACGCAGGCGCAGCTAGCCCGTGACCGATTTTGCTGTGTCTCGGTTTCGGTGGTCCAATTGTGCATGCATGCATACTGTCACGATCGTGAGGTGGATGGAAATGTATTGGCGATAATTCAGTTGTAATTGTAAAGTAAGATTGAAAGTTGGTATGGAAGACGAACTTTCTGATCGTAAATTGTTGTAGTATTTAAAAATAAATTACAGTCCAACTAATGTAAGTAAAAAAGAAAAAACGCCATGTATGGGTGTCGAATAACTTCTGTGTATTTTTTTGTTTTGTGTTTGATTTTACCAATAAATTATTGTCTATGTCTAATTACCGTTCACACAGATAGACCCTGATACTGCTGAACACAAATTAATACCAAAAATATTAAACGTATAAGAAGGCACTGGCTAGCTTGGACTAAAGCCCACTCTAAAGAGTGGAATACGGAGTTAGAAAATCCAACAACAAATTGGAACTCACTTCCGAGTGCGTTTCACTCACTAGGGTGACCAACCACTGCTGGTGTTAAAGTCGGAATTATTGCTCCAGGTCGTGGCGGATCCAGGTCGCGCCGAGCATTCGTCTCCAAGCTGTCGGGTCCCGCAAGCGATTACTTGCGCTCGCGCTGCCGACCAGCAGCGTTGTTTGTTTACAAGGACCATTGCTTTAGCACCTGTACAATATTACATTACAGCTGGAACCAAAAGCCTGTTTTTGATTAGAAACTTCCAAGGCCTAGGATTATCGTCACCGTTATATCGTATAGTAAAGCTTGCTCCGAACCAAAAAAATTTACAAGTAGTGCTTTATATAGGGGTGATATTGGTGCAGTCAGTTTTGAACTACCAGGGTAAGCGGAGTGCAGGATAAAATCAAACCAAAATTATTACTTGTATTTAGATCTGATCTTTTTTGGGTACATATTCGTTTTTGAAGAAAACTCGTGATGAGTGATCATGTAAAATGATGTTTAACGCTTTCTGGCATTAGACCAAGGCCAATCTTTACTCTCGTGAAACCTAAAAAGTATGCTTCTAGTTCCAAGTTCTTTATATGCCCGTAACATTTTACTTCTGACGAGAACGAATCCAGGTTCCCGAGTGACTAATGGCGGTTGGTCGGTGGAGATTGCGGCGTGCGCGCACAAATATGGCGGCGGCATTCGTCTGCGTCTGCGCAGGGTCCCGTAACTCGATTACAGTTGCTGTTACATCGCTGCTGTAAGCTGTCCCACATACCACATTAGGTTATGTTTGTGTATTTTGGTGAGACTACTTTAAAATTCAAAATACGGAACACATTGGTAAATATCAAAAATCAGAGTTGGGAAAAACACGTGAAGTTGGAAGAGGTTATGAATGGTTTTATGGATACGACACAAGGCACCAACTACATTTGAGTTGAATTTTAGTTCGGTTGAGAATAAGCTCAAATTTTTCCGTTTTCTTATTGATGAGCTAAACAGTACAACCCAGAACTTAGCCAGATCGGCGGCCTTTCACTTGTGATAGTCAGGTCAGGAATTCCTTGTAAATCGTAGATACGAACGACTCGGATGCTTCGATCCGTATAAAATGCAAAATAACAATTTGCAATGCAATCAAATGTAGACCGCTAGCGATCCCGCTGGTCAGAGCTATAGGCGTGCAGGCTCCTATAACTAAGATCTACCTATCCAGAACATTTACTACTTTTATCCTTGAATTTTATCTTAGAATTTATTTCAAGACGTTTCTTTCTTCGTAAATTGGGTCTCCTTAATGAAAATTGAATAGATATTTGAGTTCAAAATTATGGCTTTTGCTTATGTTAATTTTGATCACTGGAAAATATATATATCAAGATGCAGTAAAAAAGTTGCTAATTAATGTATTTTTCTCTTATTTTCTAACTCTTCTCACTTTTTCGGCATGCGTGGGAGATATAAACTGAGTCTTGGAGGGCACAAAGTGACATTTGACTTGGGTGGAGCGGTTCTTTGCAGTAGGTATCGTGGAGAAACTCGATCCTAAGAAGAACATTTCATACACATCGATTTGACGAAGTAAACATTTTGCAAAAATAAATTGGGTATTGGTCAAGTAGTTATTTTGGGAGTCAGCATGAGTTATGTGGCGGGCAAAAGAGCCGTTGGTCGGAGAATGAAATCCTGGTTGCGAAACATCCGTGAGTGGACCGGGATCGCTAGTGCCTCGGAGCTTTTACACCTGGCAAGGGACCGGGGAAGATATGAGGAGCTGACTGCCAACCTTCACTAGTTGGAGAGGCACCCGAAGAAGAAGAAGAAGGAGTTATGTAAGGCTATTTGTCAAATTGCAATGAAATGATGTATGTTAGGTTAGGTCGCCCTTATGTCTCGTTACGGGACGGGAGCGTTACGGTGCGGGAGCGTCACGAGGCCCGAGCTCCTCAGTGGGGACGTATTTGAACTGTTGATGATGACGTAGGCAGGACTGACAAGGGAGGACAATCTGCAGTAACTGTACAGGCAGCACATTCGCACCTCGCCAACGGGACTGGATAACTAAATTATAGCTGCGATAGAGTCATGTGGCGAGGTGCGCCCGCGCAGCCGCGAGCGGCAGCGGTACCGGCGCGGGCTGAGGCAAGAGAGAACATCAGGTGAGGTTGGCCTTAGCTGGGTTCGGCTAAAACAGCAATTTGTTTTTATCATAGACCTAATGCTTTGGCTTTTGTTTTTTATTAATGTTGTAATAGGATTGCCGACGAATGATGCACATTTATAAATAATAGTTTGAATGTACATGTGTGTGTGTGTGTGTGACTTTTTGCACAAATAAGATTTATTGTTAAGCCTTTCTAACTCAAAACTGTTAATGATGTAGAAGAAGTACTTTGAATTCAGATGAGAATCCAAGTAAGCTGCTAATTATTATGAGCTTTTCGTGTCATTGCCACGAATCATTAATTTAAAATTCGATCACAAACGTACGTAGAACGGTTGCAAGCTTACCTGAGACAGTCAAGTACGCACATCTAGGCGTATCTGTCTCAGGTGTCTCTGTCACTGACCGTGTACGTACAAATTGAAGAGCACAAAAATACAAAGCCAAAATATAGACCAAAATAGATAACTTTTATGACCATTAACGTCAAAATTGCTCAAATATCTTAAATATTTTAAAAAATTGGTCATCGGTACCAAAGATTTCATCAATTTGCTTGTTAACTATAGGCAGTCATCTCTAATTCTTGTTTATATTGGCCATTAACAATATCTCTCCCTCCCAACTGGGCACTCTGTTTTCTCTGTAACAGCTGGTCTCTCCTCACTTGCACCGCGTACCACCGTGATGGAATTTGAAATAGATTCGTGGTGATTGGCCACCGGCCGTCGTCGTTCGGACGTCGTACGTCGGCCGTCATCACTCGGACGTGGCGCGGACGCTGCGCTCTGCTATGATTGTTCATTTTGCTGACGACTGACCGATTGGATTATATCGATCGACGACAGTTTGTTGTTGATCTTTAAGTTTATGACCTCAACGTGGAGTTGCCGTATATTATAGACTAATATTATAAATATTAATAATATTATATTATATTTTTAACTAATTAATTATAATTAATATATAATATAATATAATTAATTATATTATTAACTAATATTATAGACGTAGTATTATCTTTCTTAATATAGATTTTTTTGGTCTATTTCTGGTAACTAGATGTTTTATACAAGTGAAGAAGTGCAACTCATGATAATAAGGGATTTTCCATATATTGACAAGTAAACGCTTATTCTGAGAAATGATCAATTTGGAGGTGACATCACATAAGTATACTCTAGTGACTCTATGTACTGATGGGCAGTAAGCTTCTTGTTTTTTAAACCATATTTTAAAAGTTACCACTGTATCTGTTAACTGGTTAGTAATAAGTGTGGTGGTCCCGGCTACCGAGCAGTCGTTACGCGAGCCATTTCAGTGGCAGTTGTCGTTGGCGGCTCTATAACTCTGAAACCAGGGTTACGAAGTCAGTCAGTTGTCGACTCTACAACCCTCACGAGAAGAAGAAGTAAGAAGATTATGAATATTTTAATACAATATTTTTTTATGATTAGGTACCAAAAGTTGTGAGTATTTACTTTTTGAATCGGTTGGTTGCATTTCTTTTTAGCTATACAGGCGGCAGTATAATTATTATACACTGTTCTCTATAATTTTGGAACAGAATAAAGACATTATTTCGGCTAACCCACAATTTTGATTCCAATCTACAACCGACCTAGTGTCAGTGTTATAGAGCCGCCAAAGGCCACTGACATGGCTCGTGTAACGACTAGACAGTAACCGGGACCAACGGCATAACGTGCCTTCCGAAGCACGGAATCATCTTTCTTTTCGGACAATCAGGTGATTTAGCCTGCAAAGTCCTAACCAAACTGGGGAAAGTCACACAAAGATATTTTGCTTGATAGTGTCTCCACCGGGAATCGAACTCGAAATCTCCGTAGTAATGAGGCCACGGAAGCTATTTTGATTCCAATGACCAAGATTGTATAATTATAATAATTTTAAAGCAGAAAATGAAAAATTTTGTTGATCTTGGACAGGACTCGAACCTGCATCTCCTTGGCTATCTTGATTCGAGTCCTATCCAAGATCAACAGAATTTTTCATTTTCTGCTTTATAATTATTGTATAATTATTTCGAGATTTTTAGATCTGCCATCATATTTACGTTCTTAATTAAAATCTAAGATTAAGCATACTAACTACAAAAGAAATTGTGAAAAAAATTACCTCTGAACTATTCTACACCATCCTCAGTTTTATTAAATCGTAAAATTAAGAATTTGAATCGTCATAATAGTATTATTGTCTAACGAAAAATTTCCTCACGAAGTCGGATAGATCGCTCTTTCTGACCCCACTCGATATCCACAATGTAAGCCACTAACCCAGATGGTTACCGAACGAATACGCATTTCCGATATTTTCCATTAGATCCGCCGTTTCCGTGATCTACTCGCGTGGATCAATAATTCGATCGATTACGTAAAGCCGACTTCGGAAGAAAGTGTCGATTAGGCAACCACGTGACTTTGATTTATAATTTACTATGCTAATGCCGGGATATATTAATATTATTAAGATTAACGTTATGTAGCCGTTATTATGTTTAAACTGATTCAATGATATTCGTGCTACATAACTAAAGTGTTTTCTGTTCATTATACATACCTACATTCACGCAATCATTATTTCCACTGCAAGTTTTTTGAATTTTGACTTAGTGATCCCTTAATTTTAGCTATAACTTTAGCCGTGTTCTTTCGTGAAAAACTTTAGTAACCGGGCTTATTTTGATAAAGAAATATTTCGAACGAAAACAGTAAATAAGTTGCGATAAAGGGTTTCATAGTGAAATTGCTGGAAGGATGGAGACATAAAACGATGGCCATCAGCCGACCATATCCCTACCATCACAGTTCATTTCACAAATCGCTGCAGAAACCATGATCTTAACATTAACATCATAATCCAAACGACATCGCTCCACTTTCGATAAAATTACCGTCGACCGAGTAAACCATCGCCGATATTATAATCGACATTATCGATTGTAGAGAAGAAATCGACTTGTGCGCTGTTGACAAATAGAAATTGTCATTTTCCGCGCCTGCGTCGGATAATGCCTCTGCACTATGGGATCTATAGAAAGTATGTCAATTGGTAAGATCTTGAGAAGTTCTTGAGTTGAGTGCGGAAGAAGCGTGCAGTTCGCTTCGTTTAGGTATGGAAGTGGGTAATAAATAGCTTTGAGTCTGTGTCGCTTTTGTCTAATACAGATTGTCTTTAAGATCCTCTAGCCTAGCCAACTCTCCTAGGGGATCCCCGTGAACTCATAAGTTCATCAGAATCCCCCAGAAAGTAAGAACACACGGATTGTTCAACTCATATACATCCCCACCGCACCGAGAGACTCGAGCTTGTCCTGAATTAGATAGATCGAGCCTTAAAGTCGTTTTAGATTTGGCTAAACTCAGTCTTTAGTTCAGATAAATTGCTATGTTGGGCTTGCTCTTGGTACAGCAAAAACCTGTGTTCTTTTAAAAAGGTATAAAGTGGCTCTCCACGCGAATGGATCAGCTATTTCTTTAAGATTGGAAGAGGTTATTATGATAAGTGTTAATGAAAATAGTAAATCGAATGATATGCACTGATAAACTCGACTACACACATCTCGTTTAATACTTACAAGAAAAAGCTATAACCAAAGATTACATACTTAATAGATCTTACGTACAATAGCTATAACTTTTATCTAATTTGTTAGGTGTTACGGATATGAATATCTATCAGAGGCGCGTTTCGTTCTAAAAAAAACTTATAAAAATACTTACTCATCATGACGTTTGATTTTCATAGATAAAAAGCCCTAACATCTACTAGTTTAAAATTACGATAGTAAGCAAATACTAACAGTACTTAGTTTTAATTTAAGTGAGTCATTATTGTTATCGCAATAATAATAGTGATGAATGGTTTTTTCATCCATCTTTTCAACACCAGCAGAAATAAAACGTTGTTGTAATAAAATCATCTTTGCCTTTCAAACCACATCCATCTTTTACCTACAGCTGCTGTACTCGTAACTGTCGTTGCATCTTCCATTATAATGTGATTGTAATTGTAACATTACGAGATTATGTTGTTACTTTTTACTTACTGGCTCATTATTTATGTCGTAATTTTCGGTTTATATTTGATGAGTCAATATAGTTATTGTCTCAAGGTATTGGTATTATTGCTTTGTTCGTTTCAGCTGCGTTATTTGTTGAGTAATTCGTGTAATTAAGTGTGCCATTTTATATCATGTCAGAATGTAATCAGCCATAATGAAATACCAAAAATAACTCGCGCTAGCGCGAAGTAAATGTGAACTATACCTATAGCTATTATATTTTGATCTTTTTCATATAGTTCCATGTCTTATTGACATTATTGAAGAGAAAAAGTTATATAATTCAAGGACTATAAAATCGTAGAAATCCTAAGCTAATAACAAATTGATGGTGATTCACGCATCAAGCCTGATTGGACTCCAATCAAGGGCAGATGTTGCGTTGCGTCATCTTACTTCACTATTACAAAGTAAATAACATTATTTACTGAGTAATTTCACCATGTCGGTAAAGATAAACGGATCTGAATACACTATTTTGGACACGTATCGATCAACACCACATAAAAACCAATCGGGCGTGGTCGACTAAGATCGCCTTAATTTAGGGTAGGTTCGTGGAGACGTAAAATATTATGAGCTGTTGTTGATACAAAAAAATATTCGTGTTGCGAATAGCGACAGTAGGTATTACAGCATAGGACTTTTTTAGAATTTATTTTAGACGACTGTAGTATTGTAGTAGAATGTGTTATCTTGTAATCTATCCTTCGTATGGTTCACTATCTAACGGAACGAACGGAACTCCCAAATTCCGTGCATACCAGAACAGTTACTCACCTCGGGAAAATCGTAAACAATGAACAAAAAAACGTTTCAATTCCGTGAAATTTTCAATGTCGATTTTGTATGTTAATTTATTCTTCGCACAATACATAAAAAAGCCTGTAGGCATATAAATGGTCATCTGAAATTCGTCGGTGGCAATCTGACGTGCGTGAGAATTTTAAGACCTGGCTATTGTTTTAACAATGACCTTAATAGTGATGCACCAATTTTATATCGATAAAAGTCCCGTAATATTCGAATAATCGAATCACATACTTACATTAAAAAATTGAATTTAGTGAATGTGAATTAAAACATTTAAATATTAAAATGATGAACTGAAATTCCAACTTCCTTCAGCAAAGTCGAGCTTCAGATTTTAATTGACTGCCTATAAAATCATACACTTAAAGACGTATTTAATTACAGTGATAGCAATAAAAAAAAACTTTAGATATTGCTTCATGATGAAAGAAAACGAAAAATCAAGAATAGTGTTTAAAATACTTCCATCATTAGATCAATTAAGATAAACGCAAGCGGAGGCAGATGTGAAAAAAAAACGAAGGTAGCCAACTCACACGCGGACCTAATGAGTGAGATACGATATCTAAATCAGCAATTTCAAGGAATACTATCCTGTTTTTATAAATCCGCTGATAAGCGGTTCGTTAACTAGTGATTAAGGCAAAATAAATCCAGAATTAAAAAGATATATTATTATACAGTAAATAAGATTCTATATAGTTTTCTCATGAATTTTACAGAATAGTGAACGCAAAATAATTTTGAAATAAAGGCAAAAAAGTAAAGTACAAAAGAATGCAAATAATTTAAATATACGTCTTTTATGCATATAATCAAAAGTCTGTACCTACTGCATGTTACTGTTGGCCAAAGCAAACACGGACGGATCAAAGTCATAAGGTCATAACCAAAAATAAAACATGCGATGATATTGCTATGTAAAATAATTTTTATCGATAAATTCATAAAGATAAATCTGTCCCCTCACTGGTATTGGAAGTACAAGTCACAATAAAAGATCAAGGACCGTGTCATGAGATAGCGCAATTTATTCACATGCCCGACCGGGGACCGAACTCACTACCACCGCGGCACAGCGGTGACCGAGGGTGATGACGACTAACTACTCAGCTGCAGAGAATGCAGTGTTGCCAGATGCCAAGCGGAATTCAATGAAAACGTCTTTTAATTATATAGGGTCAAAAAACCATGCACAAAATATTCAAATATGCGTTTTTCTTGTACAATATTTATGGCTGAACTAAGCATAAATGGCTTTTCTATGTTTTCTAATATCTTTTATGCGTGTGCTCATTTAATCTTAATTGTAGATCTTTACTTGAGTCAGTACAGCACTGAACTATCGTTCAGATAGAAAAAGCATATTTTTCTTCTAAACTGGACATTTTCTCTAGACAGGACATTCAGAAAATTTATAAATACATAAAAAATATTATGTACAGTAGAAGTTATCTACATAGTATTAACCGCAAGAGTGTTGAACAGTATTTTATAGCCAGAGGCTGTTGTGTCAAAAAACCTGCTGGTCCCGGCTTGAAGTGGCTTGTGGTCAAAATGTGATAATGGTGAAAATATCCTAGCTTGATTTAAATATATATATATGTATATATATATATATCTACTCTTATCTTTAAAACATAACAAAGTCCCGTAGGTTTTAAAGTAAAACAAACAAAAGTCTTACATTTTCAGTTCAAAAGTTTTTAAAACGACGTCGTCTCTATAAGGCTACCTAGTAGTATATAAAATCATAATTTCAAAGCAGTACTCAAAACTCCTACAAGTCAATATGTTACGTATACGTACATTTATTTACGTTTAACAAAATTACGTTATCAACATTAGTAGCTCCCGTCGATCAATCAACGGTATATTGGCAAGGATTTATGTACAGCAATAAATATTCTTTGAAATATTTTTTCTCATAAATAGCCTGGTTCGACTAGATTGCACCGGTTATCACTAGAACTGATCGTTGTCAACGGTTCTCAAAGCTCATGAGAGTAAAAGCTTCTTTTAAGTAATATAAGTAATGGGTATGTTGACTAAGAATATTCAATGTTATACAATACATCGGAAAAAGAAATTCCTAAATTAATTCCTATAAAACAATTCCGATACTTGAAAAAATTTATATTTGATAAATCAAACTATAAAATACGATTTTCTTCTAGAAATTTAATAAAAAGAAGTAAAGACTAGTTACTCATATTTACTTTTGTTTAAATTACAAATAAATTATTAAAATTAATAGTTTAGTAAAAAAGAACACATAGATAGAGTCAATATTAGTATGTGTATGCATGTACAAATAAAATATTCCTAAAAAAATCATGTACGTTAATAATATTGTTATACTGCAATAAATAAATATAATCAAAAGAGAAACGTAAAACTTTGAGATCCGTTATCGCGACCGGTCAGCCTGCCACATTGTACGCCAATAACTAAGCTAAGTGTTAATATCGCATGAAAATTGCAGTCCGCTCCCGGCCCATTATGAAGGATCGGATATCGGCGCGGGCGCGGGGGCGCGTCCCGTTTTCACATTACATTGATATCATCGGCCGCGCGGCTTCACTAGTACAACTAGGCATAAGTACACGCTAGCTTGTGAGTTGTTGATAATATGTAAGTAGACAGGAAGTATATTGATATAATCTATATTGTGTTATTCCTATTTCAATCTGTTAGTCCAATGCTGGACGTAGACCTCCCCAAGGGCACGGCAAAGCGCATGATCATCCACTTCTCTCATCCAGCCACCACCAGCGACCTTCCTCAGATCTTCAGTCCACCTGGCAGGGGGGCGTCCCACACTACGTTTTCCGAGACGTGGTCTCCATTCGAGATCCCGTCTGCTCCAACGCTCATCGGTTCTGCGACAGACGTGGCCAGCCCACTGCCACTTCCGCTTGCTACACTTCTGGACGATATCAACTACCTTGGTCCTCTGCCAGATGATTTCGTTTCTTCATATTTATTTCCCCCAATAAATATGAAGGATCGGATATGTGTGCGAGCGCGGGGGCGCGTCCCGTTTTCACATTATATCGATATCATCGGCCGCTCGGCTTCACTAGTAGGTTTAAGTAGGTTTAAGCCTTACTTGAGTACACGCTAGATTGTGACTTGTGATATGTAAGTAGGTAGGCATTAATAGGCAGTAAGGTTTTTTACTAACTATAAGCAGAATTAAATTAGGGGTTAAAAATTTAGAAGCGTAGGTATCTCAAAGCTCACGAGATAAAACACTTATTTTTAATAAAAGAGATGTTCAATCAACCAGCCTATTGCAGTGCACTAGGGATGTTAACCTAAAATTAGTACAATACAAAACAATACAAATATTTTTTATTGACACCAATCAAGATTACAAGAAAACATTTTTACAGTTAGTTGAGTCAATTAGGCGGCCTTATTGCTAAGGTAGCAATTTCTTCCAGACAACCTAAAAAGGCAGGCTAACTTTGGTTAAGCAAAATGGTAAAAAAGAGAAAGAGCAGAGCGGGTTGGTGGCTACTTTCCTATAATAAACTACATAAAAATATCAGTACTTAAAAATTGCTTCAATATATTCGTATAAAACAAACCCATCAGTTTTGCTTTTAAAAAATTGTAGTTTGCTACCCATTTTTTACGAATGTTCAGTCACGCTCTATGTGCAAAATTCATCTGCTTGACCTTTTATCTTCTAAATAAAATCTTTTTCATAACTAATTTTAGTCCCCACTGTGCTTGCGCCGCCGCAATCAGGCTTCAGTTAGTCATAGTTTTGGTTTTCCCGATCGGTCGACAACCAAGACGTATTTTTTTAAATACTTAATTTGAGGTTTTAAAGATCTGTTACAATTCTGTACTACAAGCTACGAGGAAGATATGAGTCCTAAGTTTATCGGCTACAATTGCAAATTCTCAGTTATCATGTCAAAAGCAAAGAATACCTTAATACAGTGTCAATCATCAAAATGGCAGGATCACGACCTAGTCACGATTTCTCTTAAATCATGATCTTACTGAGTGACAGACCGTAGCATATTACGGACGTATTTTCTTCTTAAAAATATGAATAATATATATAAATAACCGGTTGTATGTTTGTTTGTCCGTAATTTATTAATTTAAATTAGAATAAATTAGTACATTATCGGCGATTATTTACCGCGGGAACACATTAATTCCCACAGAAAAATCACACAGGCAAGGTTAGAAGCTAGTCAACCATAATAAAGTAAAGATTTGATGTCGAAGTATGAGTTGTGGTTTTACAGCATCTGATTTCTTTGAACGTGGAAAACCTTTGGATCTGCTTCTCCGATCGATTTGAAATGTAGAGATTACCTGATTTGCCTTCAAACGACGAGCGAACGAGCTCGTTGCTATTTCTCGACTTTTTTTATTGACATGCTACTGGCTACTGCGCACTTATCTAGTTGTTATTTGTGTCAATAATGATGATGAATAAAATTTTATTATGATTGGAAATTTAGTAAATTTAACAAATTGAGAGATAATTATATTATTAATAGCTGTCCGCCTTACCGCCGTACTTTTACGATTTTTCCCGTGGGAATATCATGTCATCGCATGATAAAAACTAGCTGACAGATAGTCTTGGCTAGAATATAAAGATATTTCCAACAAGATCCTTTCAGTTGTTTACTTGTGACCGAGTCACAAAAATACAGAGTAATTTTTAAATCAACGCGTAGGTATAGAAACATTTAAGCTTTAAGTTGTCTTTAGACACATTAGTACAACAAATTTTCCCGTGAAACCCATGAAAAAATTACCCATGTTAACGGGTGCCGTGTGGGGACGGCAAAGTAGAATACATTATTGTCACCAACCCCTACTCTTCCCGTGGTGGGTGTCGTAAGAGGCGACTTAGGGACTACACATTGAACAGGGAACGGGCAGCAGCGCTCTCCGATGCAGTAACCTTTTAATCTGCGATCTCCAACCCGCCTGCCTAGCGTGGAGATTATGGCAAAACCAAACACTTAAGTGGAGGAGGCTACTTAGTTCTAGGATGATAGATAAGATAAAAGATAAATATAGTACGGTAGACAAGTAATAGCACCTTGCTTAAACTATCCACATAATATGTCAATCAAATTCCCGATTCGCGGCTAGGAGACAACTGTCGAGCCATATCCCGATTCGAATGAGGTAATCAGCGAATAGAAACGTCAAGTCAGTAACAAATTGCATCTTGATGCCTTATATGCGCCCGCGCAGGTCAGACGAGACGCCATTGACACGGCAGAAGGAGACTCTGCTTTACAAATGTATTTTGTGTCGGTCTTGATTAACGTCACTGAGAGTGAGATGCTGATATGATGCTGATGCCATGTACGTCTATGTATGAAGCAGTTTTTCCTTGAAAGTGTGCTCATTTCTGGTAACACTTTCAGAAGCTAGGTAACTTTGGTATGATCTTATGCGAAGACCTAAAAGTTACTTGATCAGAAAACCCTGATATATATAGTCCGGACCAAGACATCATCGCGGTAGACCCGGACTTGAATGAACCAAAACAGAATGAATTAAGAAGGGATCTTGACGAACAGAATATTGACCCTTTGTCGACCTAAGATAGATTTAGCTGAAGAAGGTTTGTTAGGAGAGCTGAACATGTGACAAGGCTGAAGATAGAAGAAGCGTTCATGACAAGTTAGTATCAGTTCAATTGGTCATACTTCATAGGCTATGTGTATCAAACACTTCCAACACTTTTTCAACTAATCTTTGCGATCAGTGTTGTCTTCGTCTATAATGATATACAGTCAGTGGTTTTATCACGTCTATCGTTCCGCTTAATAGGGCTCTTAAGTCGTTGTGGCGTACAGTCGTATCCTCTTCGATAAACAGATATGCCTAGCTAGAGACAATTTTATAAATAGTGATTAATGAAAATGACCTTTGTTGATTTAAAAGTCAAATTCATACGACATATTTATTTGTTGTGAGAAATTTTAGAGTAAACGCAATTATGCCATACCATAACGCTTCTAATAAAATCAAACCTGAATGTGATGGCGAAAATTCAAGTAAAGTGCCGGCAGTCGCAAGTATCAGTAGCGGTAATGCAGCAGCAGCGGTCAATCAAATATTATTGATAAGTTTGAGATAAAATTAGACAGCTCTTTGATTGGGTGATATTTGGGATACCATACCATGGATCCGGTTAGCTACGGCCACTTCATATTTATGATGACATACAAATATTGATGTTTACCTGAAAATAGAAAAACGGAATTATTAGAAAACTTGTTCTACGTAATTATAAAACAAAAATGTGACAATAATAAAGCAAATATATATATATATATATATATATATATATATATATATTATATACTGAGCAGAAGGAAAAATCCAAGGTTTAAAAAATCCAACCATTTATAGGTTGTTTATTATATACGACTAGGGAGAAAATAATATAATCTTGAATCCGCGCTTTTAATTATGTCCAGCGCAGCTTCTATGACAGCAAGGAATCTCTGCTATTTTCTCACAACTGCTGCAAGTTCTGGGAACGTTCAAGCGGAAACAAGTCGACGTAATCTCAAGGTCCCATCGCTCCTTTTATAAAGAATAGGGTCCGCGACTACGATGATGCTAGATAAACGTACATTGACGGTTTTGAACAACGCATTGGTTTATACTTTGTACCAAAACTGAACATGCTATCGGAAATAATATTGTCTGGGAAATAATTTGTTACCTACTAAAATATTACTTACTGGAAGATCAAGACGCACGAAGATAAATCCAAAATTAGGAGAAAAGTAATTATTTTTTAAGATATTCGACACAATGCAAAGGCTTAAATATACATCTCTGCAACTAACGTGAAATTAACCTAACCTAACCTAATTCTAGATCAGATAGATATTTTTTTCTTTTTAGGCTAATAAAATCCACGACATCCTCTTCTTTTCCCTTCACGACCATAACCTTGGGTAGCAGTTATTACAAGTTATTAGGTATTGTTACGTTTTGATTTTTTCAACAGAGCACTTTTAGATAATATGTACATAGTGAAATTCATGTGATTAGGATTTACCTGAGAATAAGCTAGTATAAAACGGGCTGAAACGATGATGATGATGAAGCTAGTATAAAATGTGGGTTCCCTCGGGACTGGTCGGGGCGACAAGACAGGGCGGGACAAGGCAGAACAAGGTATTTCCGCTCTTTATAAGGATAGAGCGAGTAAAACTAGATTAAAGACAGGTTTTATATTATTTTGTTACAAATAAATTACTGCACAAAGAATAATTTTATACGAACTGTTAATAAATTATTCATAATTTTTAGTTAAATTACAAAGAATAGGCAAATGTTAAGAAAGAAGGTTTCTACAAAAGTCATTATTCTACAAAAGGAGAGCAGGGGTCTACTAAACAGGTGATTGGACTCTTCTCTCCTTCCTTCATAAGTCGCACCAGAGACACAATTTGAAGTAGTACGTGATTTTTAACTAGTATTAACTATTATTAAGTAGGTATTAACTGTTATTAACAGCCTCCGTGGCTGAGTGGTCGAGCGATTGATTTTCATTATGTAGGTTCCGGGCTCAAATCCCATTGTAAGACTTTCCCTGGTTTAGTAAGGGCATTGCGGTCTGATTTACCTGACTGTCCGAAAAGGGAGATGGAAGGAAGGCACGTGAAGTGTGGGTCCAGCTGCTATCTACACACGAGCCATGTCAGTGGCCTTTGACAGCTCTATACCACTGTAACCAGGGTTTGTAGTTGTCGGAGAAAGAAGAAGATTAATAATTCACTGCCATAAAAGTATTTAGCTGTCTGCATGTCTTGTAATGACTGCACGTTGCACCGTGCAGCCCTTATCGTCTGCAAATCAGTAGCATTGGTCGGGAGCGGACACGGAAAGTTATCTGATTATAAATTATGAAGTGTGGCCTATTCATAAACCGCGGCGTTTCCATTGCCCACGATAAACACGGGAAATTGTAGCTCGTTATGTTGTATATTAAGTTCTTTATTAGTTATTTTACAGGGCTCTATAGCAGTAAGCGTTTGTAAAAGCCTTGATAATATATAGTTAATTAATATAAATGATTTTGTTAATAAACTGCAATAATTAATTACTTATGTACAATTTTAACAAGGCACAGGAAATTTTAGCTCTATCTAGATCTATTTGTGTTGAAACTCTATGTCAAGACCATCATCGGTAAACTTATGCTATAATTTAGCTTCATTTGTCAGTACAAGAGTTATTTAATTTTTATAATCTAGATGCTTCTCATCCCGTCTCCTTTCAACACCTGTCAGTTATCTTCCCTTCATGTAGGTTGTGTTGTTTTGTTTGCCACTGCATTTCGTTGCGTTTTGTTTATACCGGAACTAATTTAGTTATATTCGTCTTCGTATTGGAGTAGCCAAAGGTCACAGGACCCGGCTGATATTTCGACTCCTGTTTTGATGATCGTCACCCTACCGGAGGGGCCAATGGGCACAGGACCCGGTTGATCTATCTCGGATCCTGTTTGTCACTGTACCGGAGCGGCCAATGGGCACAGGGCCCGGCTGATCAATCTCAGCTCCTCTGTTTGTTACCGTACCGGAGTGGCCAATGCACACAGGGCCCAACTGATCTATCTCTACTCCTGTTTTGATGGTCGTCACCGTACCAGAGCGGCCAATGGGCACAGGGCCCGGCTGATCAATCTCGGCTCCTGTTTGTTACCGTACCGGAGTGGCCAATGCACACAGGGCCCAACTGATCTATCTCTACTCCTGTTTTGATGGTCGTCACCGTACCAGAGCGGCCAATGGGCACAGGGCCCGGCTGATCAATCTCGGCTCCTGTTTGTTACCGTACCGGAGTGGCCAATGCACACAGGGCCTAACTGATCTATCTCTACTCCTGTTTTGATGGTCGTCACCGTACCAGAGTGGCCAATGGGCACAGGGCCCGGCTGATCAATCTCGGCTCCTGTTTGTTACCGTACCGGAGTGGCCAATGCACACAGGGCCCAACTGATCTATCTCTACTCCTGTTTTGATGATCGTCACCGTACCAGAGCGGCCAATGGGCACAGGGCCCGGCTGATCAATCTCGGCTCCTGTTTGTTACCGTACCGGAGCGGCCAATGCGCACAGGGCTCGACTGATCTATCTCAGCTCCTGTTTTGATTCATTCTCCATTCAGGCGTAAGGATATTTATTGCACACACCAACTAAGGCTGGCTGCAGGGATGCACTCTAATCAATAATTTTGAAGCAGTGATGTGAGATTTATTATGACTAAGACTTCTCTAATTATTTTATAAGCGTTCTTTAAAAGCTTCCAGACATCACAAATACATGTAGCAGAGATACGGATCATAGCATATTCACGTAGTAATAAGTTTTGGTTAAATGCTCAGCTAATAATAATCAGTTCATTATCAAGGAATTGAAGAAACACAGCACCATTTTATAAAATTTAGATAATATGTTTTATATCCAAGAGTCTGCAGTAAAAGTAGTGACAGAGGGAAATAAAAGAGAGCAATAGTTTCTTCGATGAGCTCTTCTCCACAGCTTCCGCCATTGTGTTGGTGAACTCACCCAAAATATGTAATGACGGATCTAAGTGATGTAGTAACATCTTATGGAAATAAATCATTATTGATTTGATTTGATTCTAATACTTAAATTGATTAAGATTGACAGAACATAGGATAATGATACGAAACAATAAGCCCGCTCATACTTGTATTCTTCTGAACTTCTACTTGATTCTATGTCATATAATCAAATAAATTTTATTTTAGGTGTAATTTCATGGTAGCACAGCCCTAGTGTAAGCTATTATTTACGGCTACAGCTCGGGATACTCGGTGGCATGTAGGGATACTAACTGATTTAAGACGCAGCGTTCCTTAAGCTATTGCCCATACTCGCTTCCTAGCAGATAATACCCTATTCGGATTTGTATGCTAAACAAGCTTTTGTATGATCCTTGAGGTGAATATTTTGAAGTACCTATAGATAATTCTTACCAGCAAAGTTAGTATTAGAAGTACGAGTATTGGTTTTATCTGAGTATACATTAATTATTTTAATTTACAATGTGATTTGATTTTTCCAGAGGCATACAAGATAAATTTCTATTCTTAGAGCAATATAAATCTATATCTCTTTCATGTTTAAATCTGTGAAGAAAAATAAGAAAGCAATCTTCTCGTGTCTCGACCTATTTGTAAAAGTTATCTCCTCATCATTGAAGCACAGAAGTTCCACATTGCAAAGGCTTATAGGCCTATTTTCAAATCGTTTGTGTAACTCATAGCATGCAAGTTAAAATAGTAAAAAAATAGAACTCCATACAAAGAGTAGGCTCCGTGGTCTTGACCCCAGCTCATTTGTCTTACTTAGTCGTGTCGTCCAGAGCGCGGTTCGCCTTGTCAAGCCAATCTGCAAACGAGAATCATTACCATGCATGGCTGGTACTACAGAATACAAAACAAAAACATAAATTTTGTATTTAGCTGTTCGCAACAATACACCATCGTTACTGCTGGTTTGTCTATAGATTCTTTCATGGATATCAATAGATAATCGCAACCTCATGATGAACAAGAATGAAAATTATTTGAAAGTATTATACGTAATATAATATTTATACATTCATTCAAACGCACCACATTACTTAAAAGCATTGTCAGGCTCAAAAATTTTGCTTTATCACAACAGTGTTTGTTCTACAAATAAACTAAATCACTAAAGCATAAAAGGAAATTGCAATAGTTTGCAAGAAGTCTGCAGTTTCCTCTGGACGACATTATAACAGTATCTGTGACAGTATTGCGTCTCGAATCGTCGGTATTCGACAAGGCACAGCGCTCGGAAAAAGAAAGGCTTTCGATACTCTAGATCACGAGATCCTGGATTACTTACGAAATTATTTTGCAAAAATCACTTATTCTGAATAATTGATTTTAATTTGTTTTGGGTCACCAGTATTTTATGTTTAGGAGATTTCAAGATTCTTGTATTGAATTACAAGATCAACACTGTTAATTAATGCTAGTAAACTGAACTACATTTTTATTTAGTAGTAGAGCTGAAGTCAAAAGTCAGGTTAATGCAAGAAGTAATTAGAATTAGAGTAAAGGAATTTTCACTCAGTGGAAAAAGAAAGACAACAACAAGCTGAAAAGCTTCAACAAAGAGTTAAACATAACAGATATTGGTATTATCATTATCGTCATTAGGTTACGAGGCTAAGTATAGGTAGAACTCTACAAATTCTACACATTTAAACTCTTTGTGATGAACGAGCAAGACAAGTGTTTCCTCAAATACGCATATGGGAGTATACACGTAAGTGTCACACTCGTCTCTCGGACAGAGCGTCGTAAACTTTTTGTCGATTTGTGCCAATCGTTAGCACAGTTGAGAAGAACGGACTGTTCTATATTGAAGAGATCACTTTCAACGGTACAACCCAAGAACTGGTATGCTAATGATCTAGTACGTAAATATTTGTGAAGCTAGATTTATAGGAGAGCTGAGTATTTGTGAAGTTGCCATTACTTGCCACACATAAATCTGATGCCGCCGTACATTTAGCCCACTCTGAGTTTGCTTTTATAACTCTTCCATATGATTTAGAAGGGCTATACTGAGTGATTGATATAATAAATTAGGGAATCGGTGGGCTGGAACAGTCGGCGGATAAAATCAGGCGTGAGGTTGTTGAATAAGGTTCCAGATAACAGGTGTAGGTAATCAAGTTCTATAGAGTGACGTATGATGGATATATTTTCACCTGGAAATATTAATGTGTCCATAGTTAAGAATAACTCGACTTATAACTCAGGCAACAAGTATGATGAGTTTATTGCATCTAAGTGTACCTTTATATTTGAAGTCCCTTCAAGCCTTGTTGATGTATTATTATTGGCTTGAATAGTCTATATTCCAGTCTACTCAAAGACGAACGATTTTTTTATCGCTTTTATTTCACAAATAAGCATAGTCGCATATTAAATCAGATAGGAAGTGGTTGAATGCTATACATTTGTGCTTTATAGTGTTTAGAGAACACGATATCTTGGTTCCAGAGTTTATTGCAGATGGTGATCGTTAGAGCTGAAGATATTAGGTGACTTGTAAATTCTTATAATGGCCCTATCAAGCCGGTAATAAGCATGACAATGACATACGCTATATACACTATCGTTAAAGCTAGCGTTTTGTGTAGGTATAGTTATATTGTCCGCATTTACATAAAGTCATAGAGTATTCGTCGGTCTATAACCGTTATTATCTGATATTCTGGTGCTGGTGCCTATTTTTGTTATATTCGTAAAGAATGTCCTTGCCTTCAAATATTAGATATGTCTATTGGGACATTTATTCGAAAACCATGCAAGAACAACTATGGTTGAAAATGTATAGGTATTGACCTATATAAAGATGACATGTTCAACCATGAAAACCATGCAAGAACAACCATGGTTGAACATGTATAGGTATTGACCTATATATAGATGACATGTTCAACCATGGTTGTTCTTGCATGGTTTTAGAATTCTCCCATAAAAGTGTAAAAGTTCTTCTTGAGCAAAGCAAAGCTTATTATGAATTGAGATTTGCATTGATGTGGTACAGTTACTTGAAACTTGTAGTGGACAATAACTGTAGTGCTGGTTGTACGCGAACACGTGGCCTCGAAATAAATGCTTTGTGCGAAAATGTGCTCGAAAATAATTATATATTTGGTGGATATACGTGAAATTCTCCATAAAATCCTTGCTATACTTACGTATATATTTGGAGCCTGCAAATATGTCTTGATTAATAACAGTTAGGTTTTCTTTACAGGCACTTCACTAGATGTATTAATTATTTTACTACCAACACTTTTTGTAAAGGACAATCAGAAAGAACAATTTCAAGGCATTACGAGTATTTTGTATACCATAATTTCGATCCCATTGCTCTACAGTCTGTAATTATTAGCTAAGTTGTCTTAAATAAACTACTACTTGCAGGTTAAAGGTCAGAAACTTGAGCAGCATCACATGAGCAGTTACCTCCAGAAGCGAGATCGTAACCCGATCCTCACTACAGCTGCCTCGGGCACGAATGACCCTGGCCAAGAGTAATGGTTGTACGCAGGAGTAATTAGTTTCTACACACCTGGCGTTTAGAACGCGGGAGTTGGCTGAAAGCAATTAGTCATGGACTCAAGCTGTTGTTTATTTTGCTCGTAGATTTAGATTATCTATTTCTAAAGAAAATATAATAAAAGGTAGAAGTAGATGTTTATGTCATATCGCAAGTTGATGGGACAAAAATAATGTGATATATGATATTTTAAATCATGGAAAATCAGAGTAAGTATAATGAGTGATGAATAAATAGGTTTGTTTTATTTACCTAGTGAACCAAAATATCTAACAACTTATAATATAATATTATTATTGGACATCTTCACATAATCATTGTTAATATACTATATAATAAGAAATAATTTTTATTCGTGCAGTGATGATCTGTTCAACTCTTTACACACGCACATTTTATATTTTCACAAACATACACATTGACATAGATGGTCATAAAAATTTTGTACGTATTGTAGATCCAATTATTTCCTGGTGATTAAAATTGAATCTATTATACCAAGTGTATTATTAGAACGAAATCTGAGTGAAAGTATTACATCGAAAAATGATACGATAGTAGCATCGTTCAACAGAGATGTAGAGCTGAGGTGAGCCAAAACTGTTTACAGCTATCTAAAATTGTAAATACCAGGTATGAAATAAGATACCATTTTAGCAGGTAGATTATAGCTGACTTGAAGAACAATTTATTTATCGTCCAATAAATTATATATTTTTAATAACTGGGTTACCAAGATAATTTATAGTCGTTTTTATACTGATGCACAACTTCAAATATGATAAAAAATTGTATATAAGATTTCTTGATTACCAAGAATGATTATAAAATAATAAACGACAAAAGTACTTCCTTACTTGTTCCCTAGAAAAGTAGACACAACCACTAGATAGAGACGAATTTCCCGCATCAAGTTCCTGTAACGTCGAGTCTGGTGACATAACTCCCTCTTTTGTTCACTTTTGTGGAAATGCACGAAAATTTATGGAAATCCGACTACCTAGTATTGCATCACAAACCTAATACACGAGGAGCATCTCTACTCACATACGGTATGTACTTATAATATTCAGTCACAGAATAAGTAATAGTGATTCTTTTCTCGTTAAAAATGATTATAATGTTGATGATGGTGCAGTTTCGGACGTACGAGCACTCTTGTTAGGTACCCGCGAGATCACTGCAGACAATCAGCACCGGCACACAATAGATGATACTCATAGCTTACACTATGCTGAGATGTAAGAGGATGTTGTAAAATAATATAGAGAAAAGCTAGGTAGTATTCATTTTAACATAACTACCGTAAGTATAGTATATTTTCTAAGAAGATTTTTTTGGATTATCATCTCAGTTCATATACGTCCCCACTGATGGGCTCGAGCCTACCTTAATCAAGGCGATGACAATGAATCTGCTCTTGCGGTGAAGGAAAACATCGTGATGAAACCTGTACACTTTTTTTGGATCGATAGTTAATAATTGTTGTAAAACACCACGAAATGTTTTATAATTTCTTTGTAAATTTTAATATATTTAATTTATTTTTCTTATTGTTGGAGTGGGTTGTAAGGTCGCCAACAAACAGAGTAATGAGGCTGCCAAAGTTATGAAGTTGTTTAAAGTACTCTAATACGACCACATAAAGCTATATCCAAGAACTATCCAGGTAGACAAAGCAAAGAAAACAAACACTACGAGGAAATGGCATCAATTACACAGAACAGAACCCCCTTCCATGGTATTCCACAATCATCCAACCATACATTGTACTTCTCCAAACAAAGGCGCCGTTTATTCCATGCTCATACACTTTATAGGAAGCGTCGATTCTGGGAAAGGGACAATGGGAGATGCTCATCGACGACACTGAACATTAATAATGGACAGTATTGGACAGTACTGGACGCAGTGGACATTGGACGCAGGTTGCCGGAATTGACACAATTGCCGGATTTCTTGACTTAGTTTATACATTGGTAGTCGATAATACTGACACTGACTGTATAGTATAGTCTTGAAACTCTACTGCTAACATCAACATCAACGGCCCGTTACAGTCCACTGCTGGACTATGAACCTCCTCCACTTAATCGCCATTTTGCCATAATTTCCACGCTTGACAGGCGGGTTGGAGATCGCAGATTAAAAGGTTACTGTATCAGAGAGCGCTGCTGCCCGTTCCCTGTTCAATGTGTAGTCCCTAAGTCGCCTCTTACGGCACCCACGGGCGGGAAGAGTAGGGTGTATTCTACCCTGCCGTCACCACACGGCATAACTACTGCTAAACTATAATAAAACAAGATACTTAATTAGTTAAGTATCCTTGATGATGGAGTCCATTAGACGGAAGTGGTCAGATGCGCAGGTATCAATATAATAAAGGCAGTGGTGCTACGGTTTAACCAACATTGATGTTTGGAAGATTAAGATGATCAAATTCTATCAATGACCGCGAGAAAAGCAAGAGAACAAGAGTTTTCATAGAGTAATGGGATGACTGAGCTCAGTATTAAGAAGTCATGGATGGATAGCTAGCTTAAAAATTATTCAACAAAGATAACTAATTAATTTTGTGGAATAAGGTGATGTGAATAAATGTGACTATCACGAGGAATAGTAAAGCAACAAAAGAAGGAGGTCATATCATCATTATCTGATTCAAACCTTTACTTATAAAAAACATTTAATAACAGAACATGCTTATCAACCCAAGTTATCTACCGACAAGTAACTCGTACGTTTCATCTACACAAATATGTATCAGATTATATTTGACTTATACCACCATAAGAACAGTTACTTCACCCAATATGCGAAGCGGTCTGCCATGGAGCAACCGTAAAGCAATGCGTTGTTAAAATTTAATAAATGCTTGCTGTTGTTCAGTTTATTAGACATCTCATTGAAACCTTCAATGAAAGCGTTTTGTCTGCGCACAATTGATGATGACTCTATATTCCTTTTGTCTTAGGTCCATGTACTGAATGTATTAACATTAAGAATTAAAAAGTAACTGGCCGAAGCAGAAAATATGATGACTCTGTCAAAAAATACTGCTTTGAGGCGTAATTATCACACTTATAACAAATAACTTACACGTGTAACGAAACGCTTCGAAGAAAATCCTACATTAAAAATTCTTTCATCATCATCATCATGAAGAAGAGGGCGGGCGCGTAAATTTTTTTCTTCCTTCATGATCATCATCTACGTCCCCACCGAAGGGCTTGAGCCTACCCAGAATTAGGGCGATTAGGCCTTAGTCGACCACGCAGGCCCAGTGCGGGTTGGTCGACTTCACACACAACTTTTGAATTTCTTCGCAGGAGTATGTAGGTTTCATCACGATGTTTTCCTTCACTGTAAGAGCGTCGAATAAATGTACATAATGAATTCAAAATTCGAAAACACATTGGATCGAACCCGCGTCTCCCGGACGGGAGGCAGCGGCCCTAGCCACTAGACTACCGACGCTCTTCTAAAAATTCTCTAGTCTTTTGGAGAAAGAAATATCATTTTTTGTGCACAAAATGTATAATGTTTACCGTACCGTGTTTCAGCATGCAATAGAAAGATAGGAGACTGGTTTAGGAATAGGGAAGCTGGGATACAACATGAGTGAGATAAGTTTACACGTTATTTTTATTTTTCAAATTGTTTGTTTGCATGCCATTATAACCTAATGACACGTCCCGTCGGGACAGAGTTAGAGAGGGAACTTTATACAATAGTTAACTATCATTTATCGGCCATATATTCATCAATCGTATAATAGCATTTAGTACACATAAGATGCTTTAATTGTTTAATAAAAATACCGATAGTTTCGATTTTTAAAGTTTCAGTCATACTTTACTTGCCTATCAGAGTATTTTAAACAACATATCGTTTCATTTATACAAGTTTAGATGAAATATAATCTTCAACTCATGCGCTGCCCTTCTGTTTGTTACTCGCGCATTGCGGTGCGCAACTAGCGGAACGGACAATGACGTGGATGGGAGAATTTTACTATAAGAAAAAAGTAAGGCTATTTTTGTATCATCGTGGAATACCGGTAGCCGGGGAATAAGGTGTGAGTGCTTATTAAAAATCATAGCAAGTGTAAAAGATTTGGTTTCTCATAAAAATTAAAAATCATAGCGAGTGTAAGAGATTTGGTTTCTCATAAAAATTTAAAATCATAGCGAGTGTAAGAGATTTGGAACTCTGAATCTGAAACAGTTATAAAAGTAGATAAAACAAATGCTTATTCAATAAATACTGCCAAAATAAAACTAGACATTTTAGTTACAATTGTAAGACTAGAATGTTTTAAATTTTTGTGGTTTGCGGGCAATTTTCAGTGTTTCACACATCACTTCCTTCACTATGCTCATCCAATCAAAACGTGCAATTATAATGACACTTTCGCCTCGACTTGCACAGGGTAATATGCACCTAAACACCTGGTCATAAAGTGCAGTAACGAGCGTGAAATCCATCACTCTGGTTATGTCCGATACCGTGACTGCACCCGGCAATTATTGTCGATAGAAAGTGCTCACTACTGTTGAAGACTCCTCGTGATTCGCGTCACATACAAACAAGTTGAACTAATTAGTCTAATTATATCTGATCAGGTTCAAATTGAACAATGCGCTTATACCATCAAAGTTTCAGTTTTGAACTTTACAACGGTTAAGACATTAGACGAATAAAACATGTTTTTTATAATCTCATGAATAAGAAAGACCCTAGTAAAGAATCAACATGCAATATTGAATCAAAGCTGTAAGCCAGGGAAAATAAATTCAATTAAACTCAAACAACGGTCCTTAATTTAGAATTAAATATTGCAGCGATTTAATTGGTACAAGGAGTTATTTGCATTTTAATTGATCGTGTGGTGGCCCGGAAACATTAGTGCACAACTGCACTAGCGTCATGGATGTACTCTGAAATACAAGACCTCCTGATTGCAAAATATGATCCTGTAAAGATTTTATAGTTGTCAATAATTTTCTTCCAACTGCATAAACCATTTTCTTAGAAATCAAATCTCTTAAAGAAAGGGACAATGTGATGCTTGACAGTAGAAATAATTAATTAAACATGACAATTATTAGCAAAAAATGCTTCGGAAATTGACATAACATTAAATTAATGACATAACAGTCCAATATTGTAACCGGAAATTGTATTTTAAAGATGTTAATGATGAGATTCATATCTTAACATACAGAGGTAGATCAACGAACTGAGTTTCCCACACTCAGACCCATTTCTGATGGCCGAGAAGAAAGACAGTTTAACAGCCATGCGTTGCTGGTTTTGTTAAATCTGATTGCAAAATCTACTTATAAGCAAGCAATGGACAGCAAACATGCGCATATAAGTGAAATATAAGTTGAAACATAACAGGACCATCAAAATGTACCGTTTGAACTGGAACCAGATCAGACACTTTAATGATTTCAATTTTAATTTGTCCATTAATTATTTAATGTATAGGTACTTCGGTACACTGGTATTGGTATGAAAAGTGCATATTTTGCATCTTAATTGGAACAGTAAAAGTCGAAAATATTTCCTATGGGAACTGTCACTTCGTGCTAAAAGCTACTGTATTTTTTTATTATCTGATTATGATAATTTGAAAAACAATACATTTAAGTATATGAATGAATGAATGAACAGTAGACGTAATTACAATGATGATATTGAGATGAATGATAAGAAACAATTTTGAAATAGGGTGTCTTCAACATTTGGCAAAATTTCCATTCTTGATATTACGTAAACTATCTGGGACTTTATAATAATAATTTTATCAACATCCATAAAAAATTATAACATTAAAGCATTTTGACTCCAAAGTACGATGTTTCGAGCATATATCTTCTTTATAATGAACCGAAGGTCGGTAACATACTCCAATTATTTAAGAGAGAACTAATAAAAATAACATTAAAATTTTATAGCTAAAATGTAATGTGGTCTTATGTTAATGGAAATAACTATAACGGTAAAGTAATAATCTATCCGTTAAAATTGTTACATATCGATACTGAGAGAACTTCAATACCAAAGTTCATTACTGATATATTATTACGATACTGGCCACAATACAGCAAACACAACTGGAAGCTGTAGTATAGCCAATACTGCCATTTTTTGTACCTAAAGAAATATCTGCTTTCTAAGTAGTTGTTAATTTTCAGATAGTTTTTATTCATACATAGCAACGGATAGTCTCCTTTGCTATAAATTTACAGAAATAATACAGTTTTAAATTCTCGGAATATGAGTATGATGTTGGTAAATAGCTTGGAGCTTAACGTAAAAACAAATGCAAATAATTTTATATAGGTATGTATGATCAAGGTATACATTATTTACTTTATTCACATTCACTTCTTCAAAATACAACGTAAAAATAACAATGTTTTGTTTTCATTCGGTCACTTGTATAGTAAAAAAGTTAATTTTACTTCAATAAAAACTTGTCAACGAGAAAACGCGCTCAATTTATACCGGTAGAAGGTTATCGGGCAAACGATTATGCGTCTAATTGTAATACTCATAATGGCTTTAATTAACTAAACACGAGTGAAGTGGACTAAAGCAGTTCATTCTAACGAGCTAACATCGGAGTAATGTTCGCACGTCACCGAGATCTGCTGCGAGATGGCAGCGACGATGAATGTAAAACGAGAACATTATTATAATGTTATAATAACCACTCAGCCATTCATAGCTCCCTAGTACCTATTACAGAAGCTATGGAAATACTTAGGAACAAATATACTAAAATTAGGGTTATTAAATGAAACAGATTCATTTAAAAAATAACCATAATTATATTTTCAATACACCCTACACCCAGTTTTCTCACAAGTGTATTGAAAAACGCCGTACAACACACGGATCTTAGGTTTTATAGTTATTTAATGTTTGAGAATTAATACGCCTATGATAAGTTATGATAAGTATAACTGTTACAGTTTGTGGTTGATACAAAAGGTAATCAGATAATCTTCGGATAGCAATTTCATAAATATCAAACAAACTTATCATCACTTTTAGCTTCACTATCAAGTAGATGCCTTCGCTACGTCTCACATTAAATCAAAAACCCATCAACATAACGAGAAGCAAGGCAATCCAAAAGTGAATTATGTAAGCTCGGAGTGAAGTCTGCCCTTCGTTTTACACTAACTATAATCTGTGTAATCACACATCATTAAATAGTAGCATGACTTAACTTCCGGGAGCAAGTAGACACAAATAAACACACGCACAAACATTTAGAAAAGGCTGAGTATTTTGAAGAACAGCTTGATAATAAGTATGATGATATGCTGAATTACTATCATTGAAACTTCATTAAGGAGTTAGAAAGTAACATCTGTTGCAGAATGTAGTAACTGCTAGGTGAATATCACTGACTGGTTAAAACAGTTGACTAAATAAGAGCTTTGAGAGGTGTAGATACAAGGTATCAATGATGGAAAAACTTGTTTGGATCTAAAAGCGCCTTTTGAACTCTAAAACGTGAAAAATCACTCAACTTAAAGCTAGTTCGAGCTTCTTGAGTATTATACTCGTAATGTAGAAGCGGATTTATTTTTCAAAATAAATTTATTCTTTTGTAATAGGAAAATCTGTATTGTGTCGACAATATTTAACATAATTCAGTAAAGTTCAAATGTATATTTTAACACGATGTCGAACATGAAATTATTCCTCTGTAAAGAGCTTCAATATGCAAATCGATAAAAACTATTGAACAAGCGAATTGATTCAACTGCGGCGAGAACAAGAACAATGCTACCAAGCTGGATTCTTGGAAACCACCTTTTTGAATCGTTTAAGATTGGCACAATCGCGGTCAGAGATGTTGCAGTAAATATGTATAACGCTCATCAAAGCGGAAACGAGTAATTTTAATTATCTTATTTATTATATATTTTCCAAATTATTTCACATATGAACAGTGATATTTTAGTACAGATGACGTATATCCATACTGTTCGGATTTAATGCTAGCAGGCAAGCATTATGCTACTACTACGCGATTGTTTTTTTTTTCTATAGTAAAATTACGACAATTCTCTTAATTTGAACGCCTCAGTTTCAGTCGTGTCGTGGTGCAAAATTGACAAGCGTATTGCCTAAGGAGGCACTCTTTATTTTGACCAACCATTCAGCACACTTTCTTCCCCGACGTAACATTGCTCCTAATTCACTTATCGTGTATTTTGAACACTTGCTTAATCGCCAGTACCGAACGAGGAAACCCAGTCTATGGGAACGCCTGAGACATGGCATTGTTCCGCTTCCAACGTTTAAAGCTGACTTGAGGTCATTGCGGCTGGCCAGCTCTGCAGTCCTGGTATTGAAGTGGGCCTATACCAGGAGTACATGACGTGGCTGTGGCTTGGAACATTGTATTCCACTGGTACTTCGTACAAAGTTAACGTCAACGTCATCAAGGATAGAGTCCAGAACCCAACACAGTTATTATTCCGATAGCATCAGCCACAGTACAGAATACAAATATCATGCTATAGAACAGTGACAGAAAACCACGGAGACAATTTTATCCGTGAAATAAACCTATTAGTGTAACTCATTTAGTGGATATTATGATCAAAGTGCCTAAAAGCTCAGGAAAACTATTTTCGGCAGTTTGCATATCTTCATTCATCGTTTAGCTTCCTAGCCTAATAACACATATAATAAACAATATATCAATGTATTTTTTTCAGTTTCACTAGAAAACTAAATCAGAAACCTGCAAGCTCAGTGAGTGAGTCACTCCTACACTTTTTCGGTTCACAGAGCATACGATGAACTTACGACGGACTTGACAAAAAAGCCAAACAAAAAAGATACAATTCTGTACAAAAACTTCCTGCAACAGTTACACGATTTTGACTGTTCATTGTCGTTTACATCATAGTAGTTGTGACGATTCTACAGAACTAGAGTTGCAATGAATATCATCTACCTACATTGAATAAGTAATTACCAAAAAAAGGAAACTTGATAAAAAAAACGGATGTACTTACGAGTAACAGCGCGTAGCACCATTGTGACGACACCACGTTCGTAGTTCGTTTTTTCATATTTTTTTCTAAATCAACAGTGACCGTTACCAGGCGCTCATAAAAGTATAAGAGGTGGATGACCATCTCTAAACACGGTGATTGTTTTGACCAAAAATGGACTGTATTCAAGAGAAGGTAAAGGTCAGTTTCGGGGCTGCGGGTGCGCAGATAGCAAGCACTAGCTTCTGTTGACAAGTCAGTAAAAACTAGCGGTATAATGAGTGATTGGTGCACGAACTTTGTTGACAACGATCTTGGTGTGATGTCTACTGGCACATTCTAAGAATTCTATGATGTAAGTTAGCGACTTGGAGGATGCTTCGGAACTAAAAATGAAATCAATATTGCAAGAATTACATATATATTAAAAGATAAGTATAAACAAAGAGTTTGTTGTTTATGCGTAAATTATAGGTATATTACGTAATGTGCTCTATCCGGCTTTTCAGAAATAACTTATTCTAGAACCACCATCAACCAAAACTAACCAGGAAAAAACGAAATTCCCTATAATAACGTAACGTAACAAACCACATCTTTGAAAAATTCAAATTGTTTCTCATCTCCACTACTTTTGTATCTACTTTGAGCGTCTATTTAAATTATAGGTATATTACGTAATGTGCTCTATCCGGCTTTTCCGAAATAACTTGTTCTAGAACCACCACCAACCAAAACTAACCAGGAAAAAATGAAATTCCCTATAATAACGTAACGTAACAAACCACATCTTTGAAAAATTCAAATTGTTTCTCATCTCCACTACTTTTGTATCTACTTTGAGCGTCTATTTAATCCATAGACCTACTTAGACTTTGCTAGCTTGCAGTCTTCTTCCAAGTCTCTTAGTTTAAAAAGTTCAATAAAATGTACAAGCAACACGCGAGTGAAAATGTTTGCGATTGTTCAGAAGTAGAGGCTAATAGTTTTGATAATCCGTTTTGTTCTCCCACGATCCATCTTACAATCGTTTGTCTTGTGAAATAAATTTTATTAACTTTTATTAACGAACAAGTTACGGCGTACAAATGAGCTGAAATTGTTTATTTTCTGTGTTAAAATTTGTAAAGTCGGAAAAAAATATTCTGTAAAAATGCTCAATAAATATGTCAAATGTACTGAAATATTTTTGAATCATATCATTAACAGTTCGGAAACGTAAAAGATGCGATGACTGTGGAGTTTCTGCGGTGAGCTCTTCTCCACAGATTCCGCCATAGTGAACTCACCCAAAAAAATGTAATGACGGATCTAAGATGGAAATAAATATATATATATTTTGTTCATATACGTCCCCACCGAGAGACTCGAGCCTACCCTAAATTAGAGCGATTAAGCCTTAGTCGACCACGCAGGCCCAGTGCAGGTTGGTCGACTTCACACACAACCTTTAATTTTCTTCGCAGAAGTGTGCAGGTTTCATCACGATGTTTCCCTTCACCGTAAGAGCGTCGAATAAACGTACATAATGAATTCGAAATTTGAAAACACATTGATACGTGGTGGGGATCGAACCCGCGTCTCCCGGACTACCTACTAGACTACCGACGCTGAATCATATAAAACAATAAAAAACAAAATCCTCCCGTCAGAGTTTATGTCGAATGTAATATACGAGTAATATAAATATCTATATAACAATGATCTCTAGGTTAATAATTAGTTTTTTAAAGATTTAAAGGAACCAAAAGTTTACGTCTAAAAATGTTCATCATACTGTCAGGTTAGAACACATTGATTTTGGAAATTACATGACACGAATACGTCCTCACCGAGGGCTCCAGCATACCCTGAAGGCGGCCACACTCGATAATACGCTGGACTCATTACAAAATATAACCTATCACATTATTCCGCGAACCAGTTCCGCAATTCGCCCGTTGTTCCCTGAAGCAGTTCCAAAGACATTGTAACTTCATTACGGTACGGTTATAATAACCTCTGGAATGACTGGCGTCTGTCATCAAAGGCGCCGCCGCCGCCTGCGCCCGCGCCGCGTCACGTGTGCTCGGTTGACATAACTCCGCGTCGCGTAACTCGTAACTGGCTGGGTAGATCCAGTCTTCCATGGAGGAATCTATTCAAGCTTGAACATGAAGAGCATCTAGGTCTTATCTAGAGTTGTGTCACCTTCGTTAAATAATACTGTAACTATTGCGTTTGTGCGGGGATGCCGCGCCTGCTTTATTACCACTTCGGTAAACATAGTCAGCCAGATTATGTCAGTTGAAAAAAAAAGGATTTTCCTTGGTCAAAATCGTGGGAAATGTTGAACTACCATACACACTTTCATCCCTTATTTAATGAAATGAGTAAGAGATGACCTTTTCTAAATCCTTCCTTGGTTCTATTAGGTGCTCACATATGCTAAATTTTAAACCTTACCCACCGTATATGCCGTTAATTTTTTGTCAGTCAGTGGTAGACTTTTAAATGTAGATAATTGAGCGATCTAGCTGACTGATTAATGAAAAAGGTCCAGTAACTAAAGACTCTTAGAATAACCATCAAAGCTTGTAAATGTCAGGATTAATGCTAAAAGCTTTAGTAAACAGCTTGTAGATATGTCTTTATCACTAAAATAATCTTAAAGTGCTCTTGTGGTTCAAAACATACTTGTACATTACCAAGTGTAATCACTATTATCAATGCATATTTGAAATATCTGTTTATCTCACTTGATTTAAGCGACGGGCAATAAGATCTAAGTACAAGACTATAAATTGAACCATATTTAGAAGTGCGATAGATCTACTTTCTATGTTTTTTAATTAGTATGCTACTTGTATTACTTTTAAAATCACTTGACAATTATGTCGAGTGAATAAATTATGATTATTGATTACACTCTTGTTACGAAAGTAAAAGTAAAAATAAAATCAGTCACTTATCTAACAAAGTGACCATTCAGGCAACTTTCAATTTTAGATTCTAGATCATAAAATAGTTGTTTTCATTTCCTGTCATGAATAAATTATTATTTATTTAAAAATAAAAGATATTGATAACTCAGAAATAAAGGAGAACTTATGCAATGGTGATGGCGCAACACTTTTTATGAATAATTATTACTTGGCTAGTTTTTTTAGGATTGCAAACTTTATGATAATTTACTGTAACTGTAAGTTTTTAATTATAGAAAAACATCGTTTCTGCAATTATTTTCTGCTTATTAGAAACAAAAGCGTTCACATTCGCTGCCTTTCTTCAGAATCACTCACTCGTGAACATGAACTAACCTGAGAAATAATCATTATTGTTTCCAACTTATTCAATTTTGAATATGGAACACTTTCTTTCTAAACATGTTTAAAAAAAATAGAGCAGTTTTCTTTTTAAATTATTTTCACAATGTGCATCCTAAGATGCCAGCACGTTGATTTTTGAAAAACTATAGACAGTTTCAATTCATTGCGCTGTTCTAATCGAACATATAAAGCAAGTGACAATAAAGGCGGTAATGTATGGCGGTGTAAGCGATAGCGCGGCATGTTTGGTTTTAATGAATAGGCGCGTCGGGATCGCGTGCCGTGTCGCGGTATGCGGAATGGGCGAAAACGCGAAAACGCCGCTTGTACGTACGATAGCGGAAATGTATGGCCCGTATTATTTCTCTAAATGTTGGCCGATAGTGGTGCGAGACAAATAGTATTTATGGGGGCTACAGATTGTACTTTGTCTCCTAAAGATTACTTAGAACTTAGAGGTGTAAATAAGGCGGTTGGATTTCTGATACAAAATGGAGTCTGTGGGTTAACATGACTTAAATTCCTAAAATGTTTACAAATAAATTAGACTTATTTTAAAAAAAAAACAAGAAATAATGCGATATTCCTTTACTAGTAAGTTTAATCTACAAGGATGACATCACACTAATATTATAAATGTGAAAGAAAATATATTTGAATGTTTGGATGTTTGTTCCACCTTCCTCAACGGATTTGGATGAAATTTGGAATGGAGATAGTTTGTAACCTGGATACTATTATTTATTTTGTGCCTGGATTAACACTTAGGATCATTTTTACGGAAAAACGTCATATTCCCACAGGAAAATTTTACATAACGCGAGCGTAGCCGCGGGCGGACAGCTAGTCTATAACAAAATATTAAGGAAACAAAACCATCCAGCATTTTGATAGTCGATCAATGTTCTAAAAAAATATTTCTCAATAAAGCAATTTTATAAACTTGAGTACTTAGTAAAAGTAATGTCAGGTTAATGTTGTTTGGTTGATAGGGTTGATGTGTTATGTTGATTGGTTGTGTCAGGTTCGGCTAATGTTAGGTTATATTGTTCAATAGCTTTCCGGAACCCAGGGTTGATAGGATACACCTATCCATCCATTATTATTACAACAAGCCACCTGTCGCCCTGCGATTATGAGAACTGACACAGGAATTCCACATTCCAGAGCTGAACCAAAATAATATCACGTTTCTATAGGAACCCTCAGCGCCATTGTTATGACAATATGGCAACTGAGGCTTAACTCCTCAAATACGGTAACTAGAGACTAAACTCCTATAGATGTCTCAGGTTACAGCCATTATCGCGTGCGGTCGCCAAGTCAAAGTGTAATAGCTATTGAGTTTATGTTGATGAGTACTGAATGAGAAATTAGACGCTAATAATATGTACGACTTCCTTTATTTTATTGTTCCGGGTTCCTTTACCTTTTTTATGTTGCCCTGGTACGAAATTGGAGGGATTACAAAAACGCTGTGAAGATTCGAAATCAATGTGACGTCTGACTAGTTGGCATCAAATAGAAACATTATTTAAAAACTTACAATAAACGGTATTCCTCTGTATTTAGTAAACACTGATAATGATGTCCTTTTGTGACGATTTCTTACCTGTAACAAGAAAAATAGCAACGTAAACATTTTGAACTAAATACAAATCTATGAACATAATAAGTTTTAAATATTAATACATTTTTATCATCATCATCATTCTCAACCCACGTGGCCTCTGTTCTCTTCATTCATTAATCTCAGCTCATGACATAGGTAGAGATGGGCAAACCACCGGGTTTAAACCTACCGCTGGGTTTTTACCCGATAAACACCCATTTATTCCCACCCACTGGGTGAAAATTCAGGTGTTTATTATTTTTATAACAAAATTTATATAGGTATCCATATATCATTAGATTTTGCGTATGCACATTATATGTGACATTTTTTCACTTATTTGCCAGTAAATGCAGGGGCTTAGAACATCTATTTTAGCAAGATACCAACAAAGCAATGGATAAAACGGCGTAAAGCACAAAATCTGCAAAAAATATTGTTTTTAAGGGCAAATCTCGGTATTTGAACAAGAAACATAAAAAGAAAGATGGCGATAAAATTATTGTTCATAAGTCATGAACCATGGCTTAGGGTACTATGTTTAGAAACGAGAGAAACAACAGTACCAATTATGTTTAAAATATAAATATCCGAGATGGCAGCAAACTTTTTCGTTTATTGGGTCAATTTCGATTAAACTCAACACAGTGTTATAACATGTCCTAGGCCAATCGTAATATCAGGCAGCTTCCATCATTTAGTATACTGTCACCGTGACTTTTGTCGCCCGTGCTCGCTAGCTCCTACCTTTGTACTTGCCACGTTCGCATGCAGTGTAGGTATGAGTGAGTGTAGTGCTAGCTAACTGTAATTACAACTTCTTTTGATCATCCCGTTAGAACTTGAGCATTAAAAGATGGCGACATTTTACAGATTTCTAATGTTTTATTTTAAAAATGTTTATTCGGTTGAACTTATTTGAGACGATGTGAGTCAAGCGGCTGGAGCGCTGATATACATCAATATCTTTTACGCGTGTCCATCCATCCATCCATCCATGTCAGCCTTTAATATGTTCGTCTTCGAACGTAGGCCTCCTCTCCATTCCTCCACTGGCACATGTCCTGGTCCACTTGCATCCAATTGATACCGGCTTATTTCCGGATGTCGTTTGTCCATCTCTTGGGCGGTCTCCCTCGTCCGCGGGTGTTAGCGCGAGGTCTCCATTCCAGGATTCTCCTTGCCCATCTTCTGGGGTCCATCCTGGCGATGTGGCCAGCCCATCTCCACTTACGGGCCTCTATTTCCTGTACCACGTCCCTGACTTGTGTCTTTTTCCTAATCCACTCATTTCTTTTGCGGTCCAATAAGAATATTCCGAGCATTGATCTCTCCATTGCTCGCTGCGCAACAAGAAGTTTTTGGGCAGACTTCTCTGTCAAGGTCGTGGTCTCCATCCCGTACGAGAAGGCTGGCAGAACACACTGGTTAAACACCTTGGTCTTGAGGTGCTGAGCGATTTTCTTAGACCGCAGGATATGGCTGTTTGCTCCAAAGGATGCCCATGCCTGTGCAATGCGTCTGTCAATTTCCGCCAACTGATTTTCTAACGCGAGAGTGATTTTATGGCTCAGATAAATGTAGTGGTCGACGAGTTCTACAGGAAATTCGTGATTTTCCGCCCCTTGCATGTTTGTCATGATTTTTGTTTTTGATTTGTTCAGTTTCAATCCTATTTTGGCTGATTCAGTTTGTAGTTCCTTAAGCATAGTGATCATATCCTCTAGATTATCGGCAACCAGAGCAATATCTTCCGCAAATCGAAGATTGTTAAGCCTTTCGCCGTCAATCAATATCCCTCTGCCAGACCAATCGAGTTCCCTGAAAATATTTTCGAGGGCGGCGTTGAACAGCTTTGGCGAGATCGTATCGCCTTGGCGTATCCCACGCTCCAGTTTAAAGGTATCTGTCAGCTTATGGAGATTTATGGAAGATGTTCCAGACAGTTGCAGGTGCTTAATGATTTGGATGTACCTCTCGTCCACTCTGCTGTCCACCAAGGCCTTCTCGACCGCCCACGCTTCTATTGAATCAAAGGCTTTTTCGTAGTCGACAAACGCGACTATGATCGGTTTCCGGTACTCGTGGCATTTCTCGATGATGGTCTTTAGAGTGTGCAAGTGATCACTCGTTCCGTAGCCTGAACGGAACCCTGCCTGCTCCCTTGGTTGGTTGGTACTCATCCAGTTTCCTATTAATTCTATTTAGGATGACTCTAGTGAACAATTTATAGCAGTGCGACAAAAGGCTTATAGGGCGGTAGTTGTCTAATTTCCGGATGTCTCCCTTTTTATGAAGAAGAACTATTACCGCATTGTGCCAGTCATCAGGTATCCTACCGTTTAATATGCAATCTGTAAACAGCAATGCTAGCGCTCTCCAAAGTACCTCAGATCCAAGCTTCAGCATTTCTGGCACGTGTCTTGGCCAGGGGATCTTCTGTTTTTGAGTTGACTGAGCGCTAAGCGAATCTCCTCCACGGTAACATCCGGAATTTCCTCTGAACCAACGTTAGCAACAGGAGGCCTATTCCTCTCTCCTTTAGCCTGAGAGTCCACCAACGGTACCTTACTTTTGTAGAGAGACTCGAAGTACTTCCTCGCCACCCCCAACAGCTGTTCTCTGTTGGTTACGATATTGCCTTTATCGTCCATAAGTTGGAATATTTCCTTTCTTCCGGTAGATAGCTGTGTTCTCAGAACACGTTTGCTGGTGTTCAGCTCAATTGCTTTAGCGATATTATCTTGTTGATATTTCAGCAGATCTTCTTTTATCCTCTGGCGGATCGTGTTATGCAAGAGATGGTAAACTGGAGTATTTGATTTGTTTTCCAGTCTTAGTTGGTGGCGTTCCTCAATGAGTTCGAGCGTACCTTGTGTTAATTTTTTGGGTTTAAAATCGACATTATCAGGCATCACTGCATTCAGTGCTTCTATCAACGTGGAAGTCAAGTGCTTATTTAGATCCTCTATTGAGAGCTGCCTTAGTTGGCCATAATCCCGTAAGTGACAGTCGACGTACTCCTCATACTTGTCGGCATTCGCTCTGATTACATCAGGGATAATGTGGCGCGGGATATGTTTCCGAACGAGTTTGCTTCTTTCAACTCTGGTATTTATGGCGAGGGTTGCACGTACCAAGCGGTGGTCACTACCAGTTGAGAAATTATTGAGTACTGATACATCTTGCACAAAATACTTACGGTTACTGATTATGTAGTCGTATTCGCTTTTATGTATGCCATTTGGATGCCTCCATGTCCATTTTCATTGAGGCCTTTTATCAAAAAAGGTGTTCATGACGTACATACTGCTTTGCATTACGTAGTTTACCAGTATTTTCCCTCTATCATTTCTTGTGCCAAGGCCAAAATTTCCGATACAACCCTCGATATCAATTTCCTTCCTTCCGACTCTAGCGTTGAAATCTCCCATAACTATTGTATAATGTGACTTACATTTTTGCACAGCCATGGTAACCCCTTCGTATAGGTTCTCAACTTCGTCATCTGGGTGGCTTGTTGTTGGAGCATATACTTGTACTATTGCAAGTGTGTATTTGGTACATAATTTTAACTTCGTATATGCCACTCTATTCCATCCAAACAACCAAATTCCAGCACGCGATCTTTTATTTCCCTGTTGACTAGAAAACCAATACCTCCTGTTCCCTTGGTTTCTCCTTCTTTGTAGTATAGTATATTACCCGATGGTAGTGTAATAAGTTCTTCGCCCTCTCTGCGGATTTCACAGAGTCCAAGAATGTCCCACTTGATGCGTTGCAGCTCTGTTTCAAGTTCCAAGAGCCTATCGTCCGTAGACAGCGTCTGTATATTGTACGTGGGTATATAAAGTTGCTTTCGGCAGTTTGTCAACTCCCAGGGGTTCCTTTTCGCACCCCTGCCCCGTGTCACCTGGCTACTGCTCGGGCCAGAGAGTGACGGAGCGCTGGGAACTCGGGGTCGATACGTGTTTTGTGCAGTCATGATTTGTAGGGAGGGGGTTTAGCAATAATCACCACGTCAGCAACGACGGGTTGGTGATTGCAGTACTGCATCCGGTTATGACGGACTCCATCGCCGCACGCAGGTATTCATTTCTCCGGTCGTATACCCCCACTGAGGTACGCCGCGAAGAACGCTGGCAGGCTGCTGCCCTCTGCCAGGGCGATGCACTTATTTAAGTGGCGGTGCAAGCTCGCCATGTCGTAAGGTATTTACGGGCCATGTGGTATTTCTTGGAGATAACTGTGCCACGAGATATCCCGCCACACCCTGGTACCTTACCTGGTATCTTTTACGCGTGTAGGTTTTCTTAAACTTAGTAAAATGCTTTACGCTAGAATATACAAATACAAACAAACTCTAAACAAAGTTTCATAGAAATTGTCTCATAAACAAAACAATTGGCTGCTACCTTGGGCTTTCCACATTATTGAAGTTTATTGCAAATAAACAGGGTATTTTCATCAAGATATACAATAAAGTTTTTATTTTTATTTTATCATAAATTATTATAATAAACACCCACAAAAATGGGTTGTTATAGGTAAAAACCGGGTTAAAACCCAAATCACCGGGTTTTTACCTGGTCAGGTGGTTTGGGTTTTAACCCACCGCCCATCTCTAGACATAGGCCTCTTTTTGCGACACTCCTCACGACCACTTTGGCAATATCGTCCGACCATCGGGCTGGTGGTCTGCCCACTGGCCTTGTAGATACTCTATAGCGCAGATAAAAATAAGGGTCAGAATCTCAGGAGATGTAACTACATAGTAATCATTATAGTTAATTACACGACTCCTTGGATGGTATCTTAATTATTATAATATGAATTTTGGTTGGAAATAACACAGTAAAAAAATAACAATATCTTACTACATGGAGTTGTTTGTTCATTTTTTTCATAAAACTAAATAACAGAATGCAGTAAATACAGATTTTGTTAAATCAGGAATATGAAAAGATTCCAATAATCTATTTCTATTTAGGTATTGGATCTTTTTGTCATTGTTTAAAAAGCTTACAATGAGTATGAAAACTTGTGTGTGATGTGAGGTTCTCTCAGTTATTATACATAGTCGTAATTTATTTACTAAACTAAACACAGTTGAGTTTAAAGTACAGACGTGGATAATGGCAAAGGAATTAGTAACTTCCCGCTGTCCACGTTAATGGGGATAAAATAACGTGGACAATGGGAATAGACTACTTTTAGCTTAAAGTTTTCCAAAGAGGTTTGATAGGCTCGCTTCGTTTAGGCGACGTGCTTCAGAAACTCGTTCAGAAATCTTTGAAGTATTCAGTTACTATAGAGTACAAACCTCGTTGTCCACGGCCAGACCCTCCCGGTTAAGTTTGCTATGAACTAACATTGGTACGATGCAACCTCTTTGTTCTGTCAGTTTTAATAACAGTAAGCTTGTATGAAAAAATGTAGGGTGCGTTATAGTCACATCGTTATGTTTCACATAGATTTATAGTACGCGGGTATTATGTAAGGATATTATGATAGAGGAAAGAATGAAATATTTCTTATGATCGCAGAAGATGCTCTGATGTTAGACTTAGCCGATTATATACATCACAAAAAAATAAAATATTAATTACTATATAAAACATAATAGTAAGATGCGAAATAAACGGAGGTCAAATGTCGACCTAACAACCCACTCGATGAAGAAGTCAACGCAAATGGACGTATGCTTCGGTTAAAAATTAACGTTTCTCATGCAAATTAAGTAAGAATTCAATTGCTTATTAGCCGTCATCTAGACAAGATTGTAATATTATACAGGGTGTCTCATTATCCTTTAAACCACATAATGTGTTAGTGATATGCAACTATTTTTACTGTGGGGCCAACTGTGTAACTCAACAAAAAAGAAATCAGCTATTCCATACATTTTGGTCGAGTATTGATAATTTGTATGAAACAGCAGATTTTTTTTGTTGAGTTACAGAGTTGGCCCCACAGTAAAAATTGTTGCATATCACTAACACATTATGTGGTTTAAAGGATAATGAGACTTTTCCTAACACCCTGCTGTATTATTTGTTATAATAATGTATAGTTTTCAAAACGATCGAAAACTATGCATAATAGTTGACTATATAAGTCATTAATCACCGGACTAAGTTCTTGTTAGATATAATATACCTTTGTCTTGTCGATCAGTCACTTTAGATCATAATAGTATAGTATAGTGATGAATGGGTTCATGAGCGGTTATAGCAAAAAACGAAGCGACGATGATCAGATTAGAAACGACCTTTTCAATCACTAAAGGAGGGATTTAGTTTACCATAGTAGTGGTATGATAACCCGAATAGCTTAGTTGGTACTCAACGTGTGCCTTCTACGCCGAAAGTTCTGCGTTTGATTCCCAGTTGGGTACATTTTTTATTGATGAATTTAAATATTTAAATAGGTGGCTATGGGTTCAAGTATAGGTATGTTGAAAAGATCACGAGGACGAGGATAGGACACGTTTACCAGAAGATAAGGCTATCTTCTATTATTTACCTCCGAAGATCCGATAACACAGCAGACGAACACGCAAACGACCAGAGTACCCGAATGTCCTAAAAGGAATGTATTTATTAAATCTAGATTTGAGTTTCACATTATAAATAACAGTGAATAAGTGCCTTTAGGTATTGCATATAATTTAATTGTTGGGTAAAGATAACAACGCGTTGATTTGGATTATCCAACAGTAATCACAGCCCGTTATTATATTAATATTAACTATTCATTATAAAGCTTGGATCTAGATAACAACACAGTGATGATTCTGGCAGAACGGGCTTATGTTAACAATTAATTAAGTACTCCTATTTTCGTTTTTTCAAATAAGAGAAGGGTCATAATAATTTTGTTCTATAGAAAAAAAACCTTTTATTTTGATTATCAAAGGTTACAAAACTAAAAAATATTTAAGTTAGAAAAAAAAATATTTGTTAAAATTTCTAATGTGTCGTTTGGATTACACACACATTGTTTAGAGGATTGGAATATTTTTTATTTATATTTTGGCACGCCTATTATTATATGATGTAAGCAGAACTTTAGCTGGTTTTAAGTTCGAAAGAAGGCAGTTTAATTTTAATTGGATTTAGTTTTAGCTTCAAAGTAGTATTTGTAAGACTTTATTTACGGGCTTACCACGATAGAGTAGCCAAAGTACCAAAGTTGTGTGCCAGAATTGGCTACAAACTGCGTTAAAAAATGACAAGCGGTATGTTACGCAACCAGATTAACTTTAACACGTCGTTCGTATTAATTAACACACTGCTAGCTATGTAAATTATGAGAAATTTATGCAAGATTCAGAGAACTGGCGTAAGGAACCGTTACAACATTTTATTAAATTCACGAGATTAATACAGGCGTACTTGTTTCAATTTTAATATCCAACGAATTTAAAAACAAATTAAAAAAAAAAAAAAGTGTGTGAAGTCGATCAAATTCAAAATTCAAATTCAAATATTTATTATTTGCTGGAATATGGTATACAATAAAGATGTCCAAATAACAAACCAGTCTCACACATCCTGCCGCAAGAAGCGCGCGAACGTTACAGTTGATATCTAATGTCTACTTACAATATTAAATAGTCAATAAAACGAACAAAAATCTGTGCCATTATTACAATTAAAAAGTCAGTTCTTTATTACTATAAAATTAATAATACTGAGTCGTACTGACCCCGAGCGTGGTGGCTGGTATCCCTTATTAAATTTGGGCTCAACCTCTCCTCGGTACGGATAATGGACATGTAATTGAATATGCAACAAAGTTTAGTTACGTACATACATGGGCTGAAGATTTACAAAAATGATGATCGGAAAAGGAAATTATTTACAGAACGTATCTTATTAGTTACTGTTACATAACTCTTTAATGCTGTTTATTAGAGAAAATAAACAAACGCTTTCACACTAAACATAACCAATTAATTCTGTATCATATTATAACTAACTATCTTAACGTAAGTCCTAACGAACAATAAAAAACTAAACCCTCGCACTCACCTCACTTCACTCAGATTATGAGTAGTTAGGAACCGTTTCTAGGCGCAGATTAAGTAATGTTCACTACGAGTTACCACCACGTCGCGAAGGTATGAGTTCTTGTCGCACACCAGGGTTTCTCAACAAAGGGCCCTGAGTGTCCAAAATTTCTAGGAAAAACCCCACCGAGATTTTTTTTGACCGGGACTGTATTTAATATTATTGAAATGAAAACCTTACCATTTTTACAGATTACTGTAAATGTCGTGTTTTAAATCTTTGGCAGAAAACCGAGAGCAATATCAATTACCACAGATTATGTGCAATTACCGATTCGAGCCGAAAACACATTGTTTGTTAATTGAAGAAGGAGATAGTTACAAATATCAGAATCTAATTAGGTTTATTGAAGCCAAAGATAAGTTGAAGCCATTGATGTAAGAAGGAACTCTTTGCTGCACCCGGAGCGCTAAAATCCACTTTCTTGTAGTTTACCTATTCTTATTTTTTCTAGAATGATGTCATGATGATGATTTCAGCGACGGTTTCTTTCAGATTCTGGCGCTCATATGTGTAGGTTTGAGAAACCCTGTCTTAGACAATCCAGCGGACCAGCAACCCAGCAGTGCTGCAACCAGGCGGTAATGGAGTAGTGTGAAGTGTTGTCACACGTGTTACAAATGCCCACTCACGCGCATCTGCGAATCGACGCTTAAGTAAACAGTGGAGGATATTATTACCTACTTGTGTTCTGCGAGAATTTTGCTATGAGGTGTCTCAGGAATGATACGAGTAGCAAATAGCAAGCTACTGCTGCAAAGATGATACATGAGAAAAGGTGATGATGGGAACGTATTTTATGTTCCATAGTTATGGTTCTACAGCAGTGATCTTCATCGCGCGGGTATAGGGCCGAAGCTCGAGCCAACAAACCCTGGTGTCAGAATTGAGCCACCAATGACTTCTGACATTGCACTTTTACCTACTGTTTTCGTATTATAATTGCCGGGACTAGAGACTTATCGTGTTAGTGAACTCACCCAAAAAAATGTAATGACGGATCTAAGTGATGTAATAACATCCTATGGAAATAAATTAATTTGACTTTGACTTTGACTTTCCGAAGCACGAAAACATCTTACTTTTCTTTGTCTCTTCGTACATCTAAAAGAGCGGAATGTTTGTGGTTGTGTTTACGATGCGTTCCTAAACATTTTCCGAAGTTTTTATTTGAGGAATTGTTCTAAACATCCATATTTGTTTGTCGTGTATTTTTATAGCTATTCATGGCGCCAGCGCAGGCCGACACATCCAAGACGTTTTAAAATTAGAAATATGTAATTATAATGCGAATTTCTCTCGCTCCAGTAGCACAGACTTAAAATTAGCAGATGTTAGATAGCAAGAAAGTTATTAGTTCCCTGAGAAGGAAGCGCGAGTGATTGCTTTTATAATTGAAAATGTTATTGTATTGTGATTTAGAGAAAGTATCAGGAAAATTGCAAGTGAATTATAAATGCAATTTAAGGTTTAATTGCAATAAAATGTAAGGTAAACTTTAATTTTATGTACCTAAAGACATTTTTTTAATGAAATATTTAGTTACCTGCTTGATTATTTAATTGATTCTTTTTTGAGATTTTTGTTAAAAAACATATTTAATTTCTATAAACAGTAGACTTTAAATATTTTGCTTAAAATTACACCATAAAAATAAAGATGAAAGCAATTCAAAGTAATTGATTCATGAAAATTATTTGTTTAAGATAATAATGATCAGCAGCAATCATCTAACAAATAAATAATGATATAGATTAGCGAATCGCGTGCGCACATATACCTATACAGTAAAGCACATAATTTGTCGACTTTACACAACGAAGCACGAGATTCGAGCAATCACCAAATTCGACAAATTGTGGCATTTGATTTGATTTGCACGCATGTGGTCCAGCCAGAGTGATTTGATCGAACCAACAACGATTTGATAAGTATTGGGATTTTTATGAAACGTAAAAGGTTCTAAGCCGTGTGGTGACGGCAGAGTAGAATACATTTCTCACCAACCCCTACTCTTTCCGTGGGTGTCGTAAGAGGCGACTTAGGGACTACACATTGAACAGGGAACGGGCAGCAGCGCTCTCTGATACAGTAACCTTTTAATCTGCGATCTCCAACCCGCCTGCCAAGCGTGGAGATTATGGCAAAACCCTCCACTTAAGTGGAGGAGGCTCATAGTCCAGCAGTGGACTGTAACGGGCCGTTGATGTTGATGAAGTACTGGACTATTTACCTATGCATACCTCCAACACTTCCAAATGTTAACTGAAAGTTCTCGGCTCTACAAAGTAAAAAAACAACCTTGCGAGAAGTAAATGAACTGAAAAAATATATTCAGTAACTATATTAAAGCACAGAATAAATATAGTGATTGAACGAACCGTCCCAAGTAACCCATTCACAAATTTTCGAACAGTGCGTGTCAGTTTGTAATACAAATAACAACAGTCATCGCTACTGGCTAAGAAAGTTGTCTTATTGTATCATCTTCACCGTCCTCATAATAACTATCTTCAATATCATTATTCCTTGATCACTGAGCATCAAATGAAACGGCTCCTAATAACCGAGTTGTTTGTCTGCATTAAGATGTTCATTGGTTTATTACTTGAGGGGATTTGGAACTTTCTTAGAGACAGATTATGTCTTTAGTTTAACGGATTTAGTCTAAAGTTTGGGTCGTTTTTTCAACCCATGTTCCTTGGAAAAAGTTGTTGCTTATGATGGTCATTATATTTGAATTTTGCTAGGGATTGCAAAATCATGCTGTATAGAGATATTATAACTTCACTTTGGGCAAATAAAATCTAAAATTGACAAGCCATCATGATGACGGAAAGAAAAATATTCATCCTAGTGTAAAAAACATGCAGACCAACAAACATGTACGTAAGTGCGTTTAATAAAAACTTAACGAAGAAAACGCAAAAATTTCTTATTTATAAAATAAAGCTAATGCTTAAACTACTAAAAAAAACTAATGTTAAAAAAAACAGTTAATATCTTACGCAACCAAATGGAATACAACTTAAGTTCAACAACTTACCGATTAGTTCCACTTTAGCATAATCCTCCTTTTTGCTTTGCGCACCCGACAAAATAGATGTGATTATATAAAAATGTATCAATCTGCATACTGATTTGTAGATCATGCGGTGACATCGATGTAACTATGCTTATTCCGGGTAAGATCATAATTTGCATATCATATTTTTTTATTTGACATACTATCACTATCGAACTTGATAAGGGAGCAGTGTGATCTACCTCTGTAACTAGAATTTTAAAATGATACTGCAAGTAAAATCAATATAAAAAAAATACATAACAGTAAAAATTTACATATTCTTTTGTAGAAAAAATGGTCAAAGAATCAGAACAGGGATCGCATTAGTTGTATGTAATAATAATAATAGATAGTTTATTTGCTAGAACACAATAGTAACAAAGGTCTTAAAACTAAAAATGTCCAAGATGAGTCCAGCCTACATGCAAGCGTGCAAAAATATAAAAACTAACTGGCTCTGGTAAAATCATAAAAATAAAAAATAATAATTTGTCAATAGTTATTAAACATTAAATTAGTTAAAATTATTTACAAGCATTTTATTACAATTTGATTTATCATGATTTAATAATTCATTAGTATTATAAAAACAATGTTTTAATAACCATTTCGTCAGTGTTGATTTAAAAGCTATTTGGTCGAGACATATTTTATCAGGCAGCTCAATATATAACACTATATTTATGGCACTATATTTATGGCATATTTACAAGAAAAGGGTTGATATAGCATGTTCACAATGCTATAGTTAGTTTGTGCGTACTTTGAACGTTCGTTTTAATGAAGTTTTCCTTGACTAAGATGCTAGTAAGATTTCTTTTAAATTAATATTATGAATTTATTTTGGCTTAGTTAAGAAATCCATAATCTTCCGCATAACATAAACATTTTACAATTGCGCATGACGTGTCATGGAGCATAATCCTAATAAATATTTACGATAAGTTCTCTAAAACAATAAAATATTATTTAATATTTTCTAAGTGCAGAATGTTAATGACTTAGGAAGCATAGAGTACGAGTATTAATAAATTAAACATTTCTGTTTTGTAACGGAAAGACGTTTTACAAATCATTATTTATAGCTGTTTAAAAGCGCAGGCAGGAAATATACATCTGCTGTTAGCTATTTAGTTATTGGAGATAACTTATTATAAGCTAAAAATAGATTCAATAGCTCGGGAGGTCATGAGCTTATAAGGCGAGGGAACTTTTAAAAGTAGGCTGTCGGAGCGCCGCACCACTGGTCACAAGTTAATAATATTCCAGATAAAAAAAAAACGGCGGCGTCGTTTTCGGTTCTTCTTCAATTCAATAATAATAATATCACCTATTTCATTTAATGAAAAAGAAAAATGTTTGTATTCATTACAGATATCCACTTATGAATTTCGAATGCTATAAACACGTAGAAATCTTATAAAGACGAGAATTTTATCTTTGGCATAATTACGTACAAGTTTTTTCGCGATGTCACTTACTTTCTCCGCTAAATCCAACAAGTCATGCTAAAATCTCAAATTTTACCTCTCATCGTGCAATGAACTTAATATAAAAGAGAGAGACTTATTAAAGACCATAATATTAAAAAGAGATGACTGTTGAGAATTCAGATTAATTTTCTATGGATTGAATTTTGTCATTAAGGTTATATCGAAAGTGTGTCTATCATACAAAGGGTATGGATAAGAGTATGTCATTTATTTTTGTATACAGTCAATCATTGCGTAGTTACTTTTAGTTTCGTTTACTTTTACTCTTTTTGTTAGAGATATACTTGTAATGAACAGGTATTGATATGTAAATATACGTACTAATGTTATGTTATACCTATATATTTCACCGAAGATTTAAACTAAAGGAAACAAACTAATAACTCGTCACCTTCTTAGTCAGAGTTTGAATTTGCTTAGAGAATATTTTAAATGAATAAGCAATTTAAAAATTAACAAGTTTTAGAATCATTGTTAAATTTTATTTTGGTCCAGGCCTCGGCCTATTAGTTTTACGATCTGTGGTTTTCCGTTATATAACGTGTTAGTAAAAATCACTTTCCTCGGGCTTGTATGCTTTTGATCAATTTTCGCGAACATTGTGGTCTTTCCGGAGTAAACCTTTGTATCCGAGGTGCTCGTAATACTTGACCACTAAATTTCACCGGCTACATAATATTCGTAAAGCTTGTGGTCAACCAATACTGCATGCCATTTGGGTAGTACAGTCAGTAACAGAGAAACTATACCTCTGCACTCTGGTGTCACTCTACGGTCTTGAAATAAAAATATTTTTTTAACAAAGTGGTATACCTTGCACAGTGGTCGACTGTAAGTTACAAGCTATACTCGTAATATAATATAATAGGCTTATAACAGGGACACAAAATGTTGTGGCTCAACACCTAGAGTGTTGGGTCCGTTGGGTCATACACAGGTACTTACGCGGGCGCGCCGCTGCTGGGCGGGCTAACCAGAGGACACTTCAATAATTTTTGTTTTAAAAAAAATCTACAATTTCAACTAATAATAAAATAGAACCATCGACTCTAGAATAATTATTTAATTCAAATATCTTCCGCAGTGGACAGTAAATATTCTAGAAAGCACTTTATGTTTCATATACTCGTAAAGATAGTCACTACTGAAACATTTGCTTATTCACTATAGACAGTGTAGTTTTCTTTTACCGCATTTTGTCGCCGTTCGGGAAGAATGCTGAAGAATGCAGCGAGTATCATTAACCAGCAATGTAGGTAATAAATAATAATCATACTTCTAGCAAAAGTCATTGAGGAATTTATTTGTTTGTGGAAATGGTCGTTTTAGCGCGGTATGTAGAGGTTCTTTTAATAGTGATTTTACTAATTAAACTACAGTTAGTAGTCTCTATGGAATCGACAAAAGGTTAAACGTGTCTCACAAATAAAGTACAGATAGTATGATAAATATTAAAGTAAGTAGTATAGTGTGTATTAATAGTGTATTAATATTTGATAATATTTTAACCAAAAGAAGGAAATATTGGCACAAAGTTAATCTAGTGCCATAACAAAAAAAAAAAAAAAAGAAGGAAATAAATTTTAACATAGGAATGATTTTAGAAGTAAAAATAAGTGAAATCAATAAATTGTTGATATCTTTAGAGCGATAAGATCTCACGCAACTACACTGGCCCAGTCGACAAATTAATCAATCAAAGAACAACAAGATATTCCAATTTAGTTTATCAGTACATCCTGCATTCCACGCAACTAAAATAAAAACAGCAATTAAAATTATTGTTATATAACAAACGAACTCCCAAACTAACTCACCGACTAGTTAGCTAACTGATACATGCAATAGATTAACGAGGTAAATATATACGAGTAGTAATGAAGTAGGTGTTAGCCGTCGAATAAATATCGCATCATCACACAAGGTGTAATTAAACTATAGGAAATATAGTGACGAAGATTGTATAGTCTTAGTGCAGAATGTAGAAGGGAGTAGCTAACTCGTTATAAAATATCAACAACGTGAATATTATGTGAAATGTAATAAATAATTCTAATAGCTGTAATTAACTAATCACACTTCACACATACAGGTATACAGGTATTTGGATGTTTGGATGTTTGTTCCGCATTTACGCTTAAATTACTCAACGGATTTAGATGGAATTTGGAATGGAAATAGTTTGTAACCTGGATTAATACATAGGATACTTTTTACGAGCAAAAGTCTAATTCCCACGGGAAAATCTTACACAACGCGAGCGTAGCCGCGGGCGGACCGCTAGAATGGAGATTTATAAGATTTTATTTTTCTCCTTTAGCCTATCAAAAGTCTCCATGCCAAACCTGACTACTGTCCTTCCACTGTCCAGGCGTTATAGTACAAGAATTGGACTGAAAATATGTGAAAAAATAATAAAATCAATTAAAATTTCCTAAAGATGTGTATTTTCACTGCTCTTATTAATTTTAAGTTTAAAAGCTCAACCGACCTTTGCGTAAACGTTATTAGTTCAACTTTACAAAAAAAAGAACATACCTTAGCTTTTAATTTTTGCCGTAGCATGTAACAAGAATTAACACATTTCTATTTCGCGTGTAATACTTGCAAGAACACACAAAATGAGAAAGCTGTGTAGGAGTCTAACATCTGATTCACAATAGACTCGTGATTATATTCTTGGCAGAGTTACGTCAATGGACATGATTTATCGATCGATATTTTTTATATTGATCAAAATTATTAGTCTTCTTCTCATCACGTCGTTATTCGTGATCTATGGGCGTCTAATAGCATATTTTGAGGTTAAAATTTGCAATCCATTGTAATTTTATTGCTCGTGATTCAATAAAAAGAATACAAAATGCTTATTAAATCAATGACGTAAGTAAATCTTATAACAAATAGGTACCCTGATTATTATTATTTCTACAATGTGTACACCTTAACTACTATTACACCTTACTATTATTGAGTAGTAGTGATCTGAAAAAGATACATACTGAAATTATATAGTTTTTTTTTAAATCATCAACATCAACATCAACGGCCCGTTACAGTCCCCTGCTGGACTATGAGCATCCTCCACTGAAGTGGAGAGTTTTGCCTTTTGTTTTGAGGGTTTTTTTAAATAGTCTTTAAATAGGGTTAGTTAGTTTTGTTTTGAGGGTTTTTTTAAATAGTCTTTAAATAGGGTTAGTTAGTTTAGTTTTTTTAAATAGGGTTTTTTTAAATATTTTTTTATAATGATGAAGCTATCCCTTTGAGTTTGCGCAAACATATCACATACATAATTTCTTCTACTTATTTATTTTTATACATATATTTTTGTAAGAAAGCAGTGTCTTGCGTGGGTCATTAACACTTTCATGACCTTCCATGTATAGAAACATAAATAAAAATACTAACGCTATAATGAATAAACGACAAACTGAATATTCAACCATATGCACCCACATCACGGCTCAGCCATATTTTGTCCCTGTGCCTGTGCATAATTTAAACATAGCATGCAACTATTATAAGCTTGCATAAATGCATAAAATCGTCTACGCCATGTCCATTGCAATTATTTCCTTAAAAGCCGGCAGATGCGGCCCTTTGCCTTTGCCTTTTAGCTTGTAAATTGGCGGCCATCTTGTGCAGCAACCGCCATTTTCTATTATATTCAAATTAGGAACACGGGCGCTTTGGAGGGCTTAGGTCGTCATTTAGGACGTTAATTTCTTAACTTGAGATCCTGAGATAGCTTGGAGGTTGACATGTGAATGCACATACAGATGACTAAATTAGTCTGAATACCTAAGAGAAACAAAAACAATATATATTTGGCAGTAAGTAAGGATCTGGTAGCAGTAGTTCTGGATGTAAATTCGGGAAATAGATGCTTGTTGGTCTACTAAAGGCTATCCATGTGTTTTTGTAATTTTTGTAATTTAAATCATCTCGAAATGTCACGATCTGAAATGTCATTGTCATGACGGAAATTAAAACAATGTGTGAAGTTGTAATGTGACATGAGCCGAAGTTTAAGAACCTTAACATTGTATCCACCATAACGCCTTTCAAGGTCGGTTCAGAATATTTTACATCGAATCAAAAAGGCAGGTAATATTTAACCATGGTACCTATTTGGTCGTGCAGTTAGCTCAAATTATGAAGACAGACTATGGGCTATTATACTAAGAATGCATTGAAATGAGTGGCCGGGCTCCGTAACGGCCGTGTGCCTTTTGAGGAGACTTATTTGCCCAGGTATACGATACAGGACGTTTAACTGCTCATATCTTTCAAAGAATTGATTACTGCTGGAGCAGATGAGTTTTAGAATGGAGAGCGCAAAGTAAAAGTGTAGGGCACCCTGTGACTAGGAGTGAAGATTATATACGCAGTGAAGGATAAAATAGTCGGGACTCCCTGTAGCCTAGTTAGTAGTTGGTAGTATGCCTGCCTGAGAAGCTCAGGGTGGTGGCAGCAATCTTGTATTTGCCCTGTAACTAGTTGTTCTTCTAGAGGTATAACGTATTAATATCAATTTATGTATGTATTATTAGCCCATAGAATAGATTCTGCCTAGATTGGGATTCGATGGCCGTATAGGAGATGTCCCAATATAATTTAATTTAAACAAGGAGGAGATGTCCCAATATAATTTAATTTAAACAAGGAGAGTCAAAGATCACGCTCAAATGTGTGCATTGGGAGGGAGTTACATACTCGTATCTACGGCAGTGGGACAGGTTTTTCGGCGGATATAAAAAACAGAGTAACTTATTTAACATCAACATTTAATAGCTAAAGAAATAAGGTCTCTCATGCACCCTGTATTTGGAAATAAATGAACGAGCTCGCTACGGAGACAAGCCTTCACCTCGGATAAAGTTTATGCTAATGCATGTTCTTAAGAATTTTGTAAGTACCGAAGCACTAAATTTTTATGGGAAGGTAGTAAATGGGGACCGATAATAATGCATCTATGATTAAAGAAGACTATGGAAGTTTAAATAACGGTAAAAAGTGGTGGAGAACTACCTAGCATTGATTTATTTGTTAAGAAATTCATTTTTAAGTGGTTAAAAATTCAGGTTGGGTTATTAGACAAGTTGTGTGTCTTTTCGTAAAAAGCGCATGTTTGTGACATATTTTCTCCTTTGTCACAGAAATCGGAAAAAGATTTTCAACTTTTGATACAAAAAGGACAATTGGTTTATTATAATTAAAATAATTTTGTCTTCTTAATTATACTGGATATTTCGAGTTATTTTCGAAACGTATCACGGTTTTAAGGTTTTACTATAAATCTGTATGAAAATCGGACTGGAAAATAGCTAAATAGCATTAAATCTTTCAGAAAAGAGATCGAGTGCTCTATATCTTCTGCTACGATTATTAAACCGTCTCACGCTTCTGTGAATTAGCTCTAAAGGTTAGAATTATCTCTTCAAGCCACTGAATCCGTTTGCTCGAGCAAAAAACCAGAGGGTCGCTCTCCAGGCATCCGCATTCATCATTCCTATAATATTATTGCATTATTGAGTTGTTGTTGCTATATTGATAATTGTTTAACTATTATTATATTGATTATTAGTTTGGGATCAGATGGCCGATAAGCACTTGTTACTTATACTATTATTTGATTTATAATAAAATGTGTGTCGATTTTGAAAACATCTGATCGTAATTGAAGCACAAAATATTATAAAATGTGCACGTGTCTTTTAAGTAGAAAATACGCATATTTAGACTTTTTATGGCTTACAGTTAGATATCAACCTCATTCTACAATTTTAGTATCGTTACTCGCATAATGACTGTTTTAATTATTCGCAAGCTGCAAGAGTTAATCATTGGAGCACATGGGAGCTGCCTAAACAAAAGCACGTGAAGTATATCTGGTTCCGTTCGTACCTATAGATATACAGTTACGAGCACAGTAATGAACTGGTAACTACCTATAGTATAGTAATTTCAGGCTTTTAAGCCTTTTGATACAATTCAGCGAAATAAAACGTCAACAAAACGAAATTTGTAAGTTGTCTAGTGCTAGACAGACACGGTTGTTAAACTATCTAAGCAAAAATGTATCTCTTTCAATAAAAAAATTAAATGACCTTTGTTTCCAAAGAAAATACTAGATAAGAATTTGAAATTCTGTTGATAGCAGACTTCTGAAATCGCAGTAAAGAAACAAATCGAATAAAATATATCATAGGTCTACTACTAAGTAGTTAAAACGTTTAATTTAAATGACAACGGACGGAAACTTCGCACACTCTTCATGCTAGTTTTTTGCCCTACACTCGTCCCTCACAGTCGCGAGTACATGCGGCGGTGGACGGAGGACGGAGGACGGCGTATGGTGGACGGCGGACGGCGGACGACGACGGTTCACGACTAGGGTTGCCAGGTCCAAAAACTGAAAAGACCAGACGAAGACAGACCCGGTCACCCCTAATTTTTTAGTTTTAGTATAAAAAATATATTTTTGAAGTAATACAGGCTTTTTTAACAATCACCATAAAATCTTCTTAAATTCTAAACAACAATTTCTTCCAGTCTTAGTTCCATAGTGTTTTATATATCAGTGGAGATTTATAATTGGCATTTTTATACATTGTTATTACTGGCTGTAAATCACCCAAATAAAATGAAATAATTAAATAAATAAAAATAACAATAAAATGGTCTTTAAAAAGTCTAACAAAAGCCAGACAGGTCGGACACCGTCTAATTTTTCCGGACACGCAACCAAAAAGCTGGGCCGTGTCTGGTTTTATCCGGACGCCTGGCAACCCTACACGACGACGACGACGACGACGGTGAGATGGTGACCACGAGGCGCGTGCCGCCGCCATCGCCGCAACAACGAGCTAAGTATCGGCAGATCTGGCACGCTAACTGCTTTATTTTAAAGTTTTGGATAGGTCAGTTTTGTAGGTACCAGTATTATTAGTGATACAGCTTCGATTGTATATTTGTTAACATTTATGAGACATTTTACGGGCTTACCGCGATAATAATGACCGCGAAAGTTTAAAAATGATGTAGGTTTTTTTTATTTGAAAAAAAAAATATTTAAATGAAAAAAAAGATGCTTTGCGACTATACAAATAGGTTTTTTAACCAAGTAGGTAAAAAGATGGAACATAGTTCAATAGAAATGTGAAATTGGAAAAAAAAAGTAGGTAAATTTAATCTTAAAATATTTCAAAATGCACGTCGTATATCTATTAAGCCTATACATGCTGAAACCATCTGCTAGTTTGTTTGTTCATCAATCTCCATCAGCAGACAGCTCTCAGCGGGCAACGCTATCACACATGCGTTATGATAATAAGCGCGCATGAATCCACTCACGCGCATGCTAGACCAGCTTCGTTAATATGCGCGTTTATTACGATATTACACGAACGCTTTTCCTCAACTGAATCAGAAGTAGTGTAGGAAATAACAGGTCTGGAATAAAATGATGATGATTATGATCATCATCAACATCATCATCATCAACAGCTCAATAAGTCCCTACTGCGATTAGGCCTTAGTCGACCACGCTGGCCCAGTGCTGGTTAGCCGACTTCATACACAACCTTTGAATTTCTTCGCTTCGTATGATTGGGATAAGTACTTTTTATTGTGAATACAATTTTAGTTACCAAAATTTATTATTTGATTATGTTTAGGTTTAAACTTTTAACAGACTAAGTTGGTACGCCCTCAGCTTCTGTTACAGAAGAGGGCGATACGTTCCATATATGAATTGCGTGGTCGCGATTCCCTAAGGGAATTGTTTAAAGAAATTGATATCCTCACAGTATCCTCACAGTACATATTTGAAAACATCTTGTATGTCCGGAAGAACACAATGCTATTTCCTAAGAATTCTGATATACATAATATAAATACTAGAAATAAAAATAAAATAGCGCACCCAAAGTTTAGACTGTGTACAGTTAATAATTCATTCATGGGGAACTGTATTCGCTTCTATAATAAAATACCAGATGATATTGTAAATCTGTCCGATAGCCAATTTAAAGCTAAAATTAAAACTATTTTATGTTCTAAGGCCTATTATACGATAAATGATTACTTAGATGATAAAAACGTCTGGTCAACTGTTGTTCCAAATCAACGGAGTAGATTGTAATTATGACTCATGTATGATTCTTTATATATTTAAAAGAAAAGTACAAAACGTTACAAACGTTACGTTATATCTATCTATCTATCTATCTATCTATCTAAAAGATACAATTCCTGTGGAGTTTCTTCTGGCCGTTCTTCTCCACAGAGGGCGTACACTGGTAGTGAACGTGCCATCCATGATAGCTTTGATGTCGAAAAATGATTTGTAAAAATCTTAATTCGAATAAAAAATTTTGACTTTGACTTGACTCTCGGGTGTTTCTTTAATTTATCTGGATATACAACATCAGTTTCGAATAAGCCGTAGAGATAACAGACTGACGCACTTACTTTAGAATTTATAATTATTAATAAATGTGTAAGTACTTATAGTAATTAAAATACAACATGATACACGCAAAACACAACATACCAATGCCATAAAAATATCTAATAAAACCTGTATGTATGTACACGTTCAGCAATAAAAATGCAAATTCTAACTTTTTCTAGGTCTTCGCGCGCGGGAATGCAGCAGTCTTCCCGCCGCGGTCCGGGACATAAAAAATAAAATAAAAGTCCTCCAGGACCGGTGGGACACCTGCCTAATAGCTCCTTAATAGACCACTCGCCGTTTGGCCGTGCGCCTGCGCGCTAATGGGCGATGACCTTTAGCTACTAAGTAAGTACCTTTTTACGGGAATACAACTGGCTAAAGATTAGAAATATCAGAATGTTTATCGAACTAACTTTTAGTATCCGTTCATGGAGTATTCGCTTTTAGTGCTATTTAATCGTTAAAGTTGTGTTTATTCAGTAAATTAGCAATAAAACAGGAGTAAAATCTGCATCCAGCAAATTCTTATAATCTTTACATTGTAGCTGCTTTTAATTGAAAACAAACTGTTTTTTTCATCGTTTTAAATTCAGCAGATTCGTGTTATTGAACCGGAAGCATTCTCAAACTTATAGTCTGCCTGAGTAGCCCGTCAGTTTTCAAGCTCTTACTTGGCCACTATTGTTTTTCGAAGCACGGACGACGTTTAAAATGAAAACCTCTAATCACCCATCCATGCTCAGGCAGACCAGCCGCTGCTTAACTTTCGTGATCCCACAGAATACGCAGTACAGTTGTGCATAATAAACACTTCACATTACAACTCTCTCCGATAAAGGAATTCAATTTCACAAATCAATCCAGTGTGCAGTGTTATAACTGCTATTAGTCGCGCAGTGGTGGTAATGTAGTGTTATGTGGCACCCTAATTGGGCGAGATGTAACCACTGGTATTAAAACGGGACCGCGCCGGTCGCTACCGGGCACCGGAGTCGAACGCCGGACGCCGCGCGAGGCTCGGTAGCACCGACAGTGTTACATCTACGTGATTACATCTTGATAGATCTAGTGAATAATTTGGATTACATTGCTAATAATATGAATGATAAATTGTAGGGACATCGCATTCACGGGTATCTGGCCTCAAACTAGACAGAGCCTATGCTATGCTGTGTTCGAGTCATATTTGGGACGATAAATAAAGTATTAGTACTGCAGCAGCAATGACAGGTAGTCAGCATTCACTATTAAAAAAATACGACGCTGCATACTAAACCACGAAAAAGCCGTGAGTTTTCGCCTTTTTTGCACTTTTGTTGATTTAAATCAAACAGGCTACGATTTCGGACGAAGACTATCCTATTCGAGAAAAAAAATTGTCTTCGTAACTTGTTTATCGAGCAAATATTTTTATTAACTTTTATTTTTATAAGCTTTTAAACATTTACTAACGTTATGGCATAGCAAAGAAGAACCATTGTAAATGGCTACAACTGTAATTTAAAAATGTGATGTGAATTTAGAACTGTAGACATAATATACTCTCAAAATTGTAGTTGCAACTTTACACAAGGATAACGCATACTATAACCACAGATTACTTAAAAGTTACTATAACCGGCGTCAGTGCGATCGGCTCTATAGTAAGATATTTGTCTAGCGATTGAATTTGGCGTAGTCGTTTTATTGTCCGACTTCGATAATAGCTGAAACGGGAGCTCGCATTGCGGTGTATTCAGATGCGATATACCACCATTATACAACAGCTTTGCGATAAATATGTGTTATAGCTGTGCTACAGTTTGATTGTAAATCGGGGCTGGAGGAGGTCACGATTCTTGAGAATGTTTTTCTAAAGATTATTTCTGTAACTTAGAATAGATTATGTTAATTTTACTGATAATGATTAATAATGTAATGTCTATGCTGATGCACGATAGTACTTGACGTATACGATGCATGATACGACGTGTTGTTGATATCATATTTGACTCTACACAGCTCGAAGTCAGTCTTAGGCCAGTTAGTAGTCAAAAATCTTGTTCTAGAACTCTTTCAAAATCTTAACATATCAAATATCTTATTAGATCAGCTGATCGAATATATTATTAGTTATCATTTTTTGTTTTTGTTAAGTTCGAAAGGATGTGTGTTGTTTTTAATAAACGTTATAAATATAATATAAATTATTTGTATGTGATCCATATTAACAGTTTTACACCACACATCACCGACGATCATTAGCTCTTTCTTAATCAACTCTCGCGCATTCCTCGCGCCGCCGCTCGCGCATGCGCGAAGCAGGAAAACTGGAAAACGTATGAGGAAGCATTTGTAGATCAAAAACTATGCTGATATGTCACTTATGTAAGACGGATGTGGGGACCGGATCGGCGTGCGTTACTTCATATGTCTATTAATTAGTGTGGTAACGTGGAATTTACATTTTGAATGAGATAAGTGTGACACTAATAAATGTAACTTTAATAATGTTTCGTTATTATTTATGTTGAAAGTTGCTGAATTGATTTTGATTTTTGTTGTTAATCCCGTTTTGGTTGAAGTAGTTAGTAGTATAAGTAGCGCAGGTAGTCAGTAGCGAGCAGCGTTGTAGTGGAGTAGTGGTTATAAGTTCATTTATGGCCGTAGAAGGGCTAAACATTTGTTGCCAAGATTTTTATTGATTAAAAGTTAATCTCTACCTCTGAATAAAAAAAAATACTTGAATACTTTCTTATGGAATAATTTTATCGAATGTTCTAAATTAATTATGCCCTTAAAAAAGGACAGTAATAATTCTCTATATCAAGTGTCTATAACAAGTTTTTCGGGCCCCAGTCGGCGCCGCCTTACATTCCTTACATAAGAACTAAATCAATTACCCTACTAATTTCTAATTTCCTTGTCATTAATTCACACTTGCATTTGCTAGTAAACAGATATTAGGAAATGTGCCGAGTTCAAGACACGTAATGACATTGGCAACTTGAATTCTCGTTCCTTGTAATAAGGTTTACAGGTTAGCGATCTGGTTTCAGCTTTTAGGGCCAGTTCATTAATTGATAAAGTAAATGTGGCTCAGTGTCGCCAGCTTCCGCTGATATTTCCAACTACTCGTACAATAGACTTTAATTAATTAGGGATGTTTTTGGCCGAAACAAAATGAACGATGATGATGACCATTTTGGTTTCTTTTGATGATTTTCTTATTTACAAAAACTGAATTTCAGAAATATCGTTCTAGGTCTATCTACTTCGTTCTTTGTGTCAACGAAGTAGAGTCGAATTGTTTTTAGTCTTTGTAAAGTTTGCCAAAATATTGACCGTTTAATGTTTTAGTTTTAAGTTTAAATTGTTTTGTTCTCTTGTATGTGTGTGTTTGTTTTTGTATGTCTATCTCGCTTACTCGCTTAAAGGTTCCGGCAGAATAACAGCGTCACTGGCCTAGCCAGCGACATTATGCTGAGTCGGGACCCTTTTAACGTAGTAGGGAATATTATTGTTATACATGTTTGTCTAAATGTTATGTACTACGTTAAATAAATGTTTTTCTATTCTATTCTATTCTATTCTACACTATTTCTATACCCTAAGGTTGCCTGGAAGAGATTGCTACTTTAGAAATAAAGCCGCATCTTGACTCTTCTACCACTTATATGTACTGTGTTTCTGTGTCTCAAAAAAGTATACTCACCGGCACATCTAACCGCCCAGCCGCCCACCCTTGTATACTCACCGGCACATCTAACCGCCCAGCCGCCCACCCTTCATTTCAGGGAATATTCGTGATTCTTTATAACTCTATTAGTTACATATTGTATATAATTGTATTGTATTGTCTCGCGTGCTTGCTCTTCGTTTTGGCTGTGAAAGCTTCAAAGCCTATTTGAAATACAGTGTTTGATTTGTTGTGCACGATAATCATATTACCAACACCCCACAAGTGCGGGCAAATAGAGCAACGCCCTACTTGTGGCTCGAAGGCATATATCATATATCTACTCGTTATTGAAGACGAAACTCGTTACTTCACCAAATTGCCAACATATTATGTGAGTTAAGATTCGGCTAACATGCACCTAAACGAAGACCTCACATCCGCCGATCTTTACGTTTCTTAATAATTTTCTTTCAATTCTCCGTAATAAATCAAAACACTTTACCACCCAAAAGTAAAAATTCATAAATTCTTTAGAAATATAGGATTACTTTATCAGCTTGTAAGGTAACCAACCAAAATGACTATTATATAAAAACTGTCATAAAACGAAATTTGCATGAAAAGAGATAAAATTCACAATTTAAAACTAATTAGGTAAATCTTTTAACACATTTTTGTGTTGTGTTGTTAAAGTCGTTTAGCTGCATAACAAGACGGCGTTTTCCCAGGCTTATAAACAATATATACTTCATATTATAAGAGTACTATAAAACTAACGGTTCATACATCGAGTTACGCAAGAAAATTAATAAGACGTGGGCGGCGGTGTTTGTAATTTATGCTTAAAGCTCATAGGTATTGTAATATTTTATATTTATGGAAAAGTAGGAAAGAAGGTTGTGTAGGAAAATTTTACGGAAATATATGCACAGAAGCTTCAAAGAGTTTTATTAGGAAAGTAAGAATGTTGAAATTGATTACCCACACATTCATAAACGAAAAGGGACTGTAGGCGTTTTTTTATAAATCAACGATGAATGGAAAAGTATGCTTAACTTTTTAAGTGAATTGTAAGATATTTCTTACACTTAGCACAACCTACATAACCTTATTTACCATATAAAACAATACCAAATACTATAAATACATGTAATTAATCACGCCCCCGACAACGGAAACTCACATTAGTCGAAATGTTACATAAAAATGCATAAATTATCATAGATCACATAATACTATGTGGAAACGTTATGCAATACATAAAGTCGTACAGATTATGTAGAATTATTCATATGTGCCTCGTTATAGCACGTTAATCCTCGCCCGTCGATCTCAACAACTAATAACGTCATGTTTTATGCAAAATATACGGTTTTGAATTGATAGTAATTTCACGTAAAATATGCACACACTTTCGGATCTAGATTTTTTTGTAAAAATAATAATTTTAATTTTTAGAAATTCGTATCGAGTTTGAAAGTGAAATAAGTAACGAATTAAACGATTGAAAGACATTCTTTTTATTTTTAAATGTCTCCTTATCGTAATTGTGGCAATTATTAAAAAGAAAAGAAAAAAAAACTAAAGTGGATGTAATACAATAAATAAAGGTTGGTTCGTGTCAAATGTTAGTAAAATAAACTTAACTTTGAAGTTACGTAACGCCTTCATTTCAGCAAGGTTTTGCGTGTGATTTTATTGTATAATAACACGATTTATTATAATACAGGAAAAGAATATTGCTTGCATTGAAATTTGAACGGAACTGTAACACGCAATTCAGTTTTTAAGTCGATTATTGTTATTATTTGAAAAATCGTATATTGTTTTTGGAGGACGATGCTTGATGTTGACTTCATGGGTTCGTCAGAGAAAGTTACGGATAAATCTTATAATCACTGTAAGATCAATTTGACTGAAATATTTTATAATTTTATTTTTCCCTTAAAAGCGTAAAGTCTTTCTTTTAAGACCTTTTTCTCTTATAAATTGTAATAAGGACTGCTAAAGTTTCAAATGTTCTTTATCTTGAAAACATTTTTTTTTAAATGTCCTTTACAGGAACAGGCAAAGGCGTACGCCATGCAGCCGTCGTCTCTAGTTTTTTTTTCCTTGTCCGATTTGATAAAATAACGTCTTCAGTAAGTTCTTTGCTTGTCAAATTTGATAAATTATTTTTCAATGTTACATTTACAAAAATGATCATGCTACATCTTTATTTGTCAAGTCCTGACTGGCACGTACAACCAAATAAACAAAGTCCTCACATTTTCAACAACATAATATTAAGTATATACTAGATTATAGGTTTTTTTACGCCGTGCGATTCGAGTGTCATTCTTGCTTAGTACAGCTTTAAATCAAACGCAGCGTGTGTTTCCGATACATAATAGATAACTACCAAAAACTACGTATCTGGGCTCACACGTTAAGATATGGGTCAAATCATATTTCTTCAATATTTCTATTGTTCACGTTTTGAAACTGCTCGATATGCATGAAATTGGCGTTGTGTAAAAGTGATTAAATGCCCGATTTTTGATTGTGCCTGCAACACGTAATTACTTAAGTTAATGACTGACGAAAATTCTGTCGTTTTTTTTTGTTTCTCGTCCGTTCGTGCACAAAGTTCAGTAGAATTTTTGGTAAACTAAACGTCTAAACGTCTAGTAAATAAAAAAATTGAGACGGATATAAACTGTAAAAAAGCAAAGGAAAGAAATATTATTGGAGTGAGACCAAAATATTGGCAAGTTTTGCTGTAGCAATACTTACTTGGCAGGCCAGGTTTAGTTTGCTATTCCCTAACCTAGCTACGCTGATTACGATAAGTAAAGTTCTGTTTTATTTTGTTTTGAAATCATGAAAATACAATTGGTTAAAAGAAACAGAATCGTTTTTTTGCTCGTGCATTTAGTGGAAAGCATTTCATTGTCTGTAAAAAATATTCAGTTTCATTACATACAGGTAAGCATATAATATTAAGCTTCATTAATACTTCTTTCGGATTTTACCCTATACTGCTGAAATATCTACATTTCATACATCCCGGCGCACATTGCACATGTTCGCGGAGTGAGGAAAGTCCGTCACGACAGCTGCGCGGGAGTCGCGAGATGTTCCGAATGCTCTCATACGCGCAAGTATAGCAAGCAGCTATAGTATGCAGTGAAACTGGGGAAACGGGCGGTACCGGCTGATGATTATGATAATTCGGAGTGGATTTTAACCGACAAGGCAAAAAAGAAGGGTAGTATTATTTTGTGCCGTGTGGTGACGGCAGATTAGAATACATTTATCACCAACCCCTACTCTTCCCGTGGGTGTCGTAAGAGGTGACTTAGGGACTACACATTGAACAGGGAACGGGCAGCAGCGCTCTCTGATACAGTAACCTTTTAATCTGCGATCTCCAACCCGCCTGACAAGCGTAGAGATTATGGCAAAACCAAACACTTAAGTGGAGGAGGCTCATAGTCCAGCAGTGGACTGTCACGGGCCGCTGATGTTGATGATTATTTTGTTAAGTAGTATCACAGTAGTATTAAAGTATTAAATAGTATTTTGGTGAATATGTTTTAGTGTAATAGTATGTAAATCTCGTTTGTTTTATACCTGAAGTGTTTTCATTAGGTGGGTACCTACATCAGAAATTAATGTCGAAATGAAAATAAAATCAAATAACATTTATCGGTAAAAATCATAATAGGTAATGAAAAAAATACCTTAAAAGATCTTATTTTTGAGAATATTTAAAGGAACTTCGATGACTCTTTAGTATTTTTATTTGTTATTGATAGTATAACCTTTGTATGAACAAAATATTAAAAGGTTTTTTTTTTGTTCATTGTGATTAATATTGCATTGTGGTTTCCCATGAATTGGCCCGATCGCGATGGCGAAACATAGCAAACAAAGAAGATATTTTACGCTGTAAGCAACTGTTGGATTTTAATATTTTGGCTTCTTTTGAAGTAGTTCAGATAAAACCAGTTCCGGAGCTTTTGATGTAAGAAGTATCGATACCTACTCCTTTTTTGTTGTATTCGGCCATCTTTTGACATGTGCTATTTGAACACCTATTAGCCAATAAAAAACAAACTAGTTATCAAAATTGATCTTGAAGCTTGAAGTAATGAGATCATCACGCATGAGGAAGAAATGTTTAAACGTACTACTTAGTAACTACCTATATGCTTACAATAATGTGCAACTGACTTGAGTATATTAAGATTTTACCATATTACGATGTTTATTTTAGCATATCGCTCGTAAGTTAAGCACACTATGTATATTATATAGTCCTAACATTCTTAGTAGTTTTATACATAGATTTAGATTTAGATTCAGATTTTATTGCATAAAACATAAATATTATTTAAATATCAAAATAAACTATTATGGTCTTCTTGTTACTCTATAGTAAAGACAGACTAAATTACTCGGTTGATGGTACCGTAATATTTATTATGAAGTGACTCTACAATACATCTTTAATAGATAACGCGTCTTTTGTCAGATGGCCGACTACACAATAATTTAATTACTAGTTAAATATAACTAATACTCACCAGTTATATCCAACAAGAATCAAACACTTCCAAAAGGTAAGCACAAACACATTTCAGTTAAAACAACTACGAAAATATCACTGACACATTTCCCCAAAATAAAAAAAATGTTTGTTGTCACTCGTTGATGTCTTTTGTATGGGCGATGTGAATCGATCCGTGATCTATAGATCTTTGATCTATACGCAGCGTGCGCGCGCGGCTTGTGTCGCTTCAGAACTGGCGCTGGTAGCTTGAACTTGACGTTTCAAGTTTACGGACCTCTCGAGGTACTAGGGGTTCTCGACTCACTAAGAAATCACCAAGATTTCATTTAAAGATGCAAAGGCAAAATTTTATGTATTATTTTACTGGCCTGTAGTTGTTGCAATGACTTCTATAAAAATAATAGTTCTAATTAAGACGATAGATGGCGCCAGGTGTACTTCGTAGATTCTTTTTTTAAAATCCTTTTATGGCCCTAGGTGACTCGCTGGATTTCTTCGGATCCACGAATCGTCAACGCCATCTATCGAAGATTTATGAACTATTTTTTTTAATTAGCTGTCGAAAAATCCCCCATTAAAAATTGGTCTCCGGTGGCTCAATAAATTTGACACTAGAGTTTGTGTGGTCAGTCATTGACCTTAGAACTTTCAGGATATGGAAAAAGAACATTCCTGTATCTTCGAAACAGTGCTAGAACAACGTGTTGTACAATACTAAGCTCAAAGATCTTAATGATCGTCTATTATCAGCTAAGATTATGATGAAGATGATGGCGGTAGCTAAAGCAGGTTTTCCATCTGTCTCTATATTATGCGTATTAATAATATTAATGCAAAAGTATGTCTATCTGTCTGTTTGGCTCTCACGGTTACCTCGCCTTAACGTAATAATTTAGCTAATCTACTTTAAAAATAGACTGGCAACCAAGGATATATGGGCTACTGCTGGGTAAATCCTATTACCATGGGAAAAATCTCAAACTAATCGGGCCTAGCCACGGTCAGATAGCTGGTTAAAATTTGGCTATAGTTGCCATTCAATTAAAAAAAAACAAGTCACGCACATGTTTTATGCGGATAAGACGCTTTGCATCCACGTCAGGTCTTCTGGATGCTTCTCCTCAAACGTTAAAAAAATTGAGCGTTAAGTGGTTTGATCTTATTGGATTCACAAATCACGTTCTTTTCATAATATAGACTGAACAAACATTAAAATTAAGTCGCTGTGAGGATCATAAAATATTTCTGTTATTGTGAGTACAGAGTGAGTGAGAACCAGTAGTAGCCAGTATGGTAACACCGAGTGTTTCCAATTATGCCTTCCGTTTACATTCGGAATTGCCCGGTGATACTGATTGGTTCGAGTCTATAGCAATACATTGCGGTTTTATACTGTTACGGTAATGATGCTTGCAAACCAGTGCAAGAATGGACGCCGAAAAAGGAAAATATTTGAACACTTAAATGAAATGAGAGCGAAATTAAAATCTTCTAATAAAAATACATTTATTGCCAAATTGCACATATTTGGCAATAAATGTATTTTACCTACTTTCTTTTCAAAATATTTGGTGTTGGAATAAAAAGAAAGTGTAAATACGATATTCAAAACTTATCTGATTGGATAACAAGACTGAAAAAGACAATAAGGGGGGGGGGGTTACCTGAAAATAGATTTTTCAAACCTCTAAAAAAATTTTTTGCTATCGCTTAGAAAAATGATTGCTAAACTAAGTACTTACTAAACTAGTACAAAATAATTTGATGAATGAATAACAAATGTTTTGCCAGAGCTCGTCGAATGATTTTGTTAAACACTTAGCTCTAGGCAGCAGTAGTCACTCACTAGTCACTATATTTTAAAGGCAGTAACAAGTAATTTTTTCAGCGTTCAGGAAAGCCCATAAAGCACTTGTCAATGGAACGTAAATAAACTGAACATGGAAAGCGGCAATAGACCGATTTCTATAGAAATAGTCATATAATCTCCATTACAAATTTCATCCAAATCCGTTCAGTAGTTTTAGCGTGAAAGTGGATTAAACATCTAAACACACTTTCACCTTTATAACATTAGTGTGATGTGATGTGATTACCTATATATCTTAATCCAAACCTAGCTTTAAATAGAACGGAGTTAAGATTAACTGAACCTGATAATAAAATAAAGGTTCATAAGGTGATCATACTCATTATATCGCGGAGTGTAATAAAGATCCGTATCGAGTTGAGAAATACATTTGATTTTGTTCTCTAACAATGGAACTAGCAGTTATTCTTTCATTACTGCACTGCTAACGAGGAGAGATAAAATAACGTAATGTAGCGTAAAAATATCATTACATTTTTGAAGTACAAGAACTGTTTAGATTGAGTTAGTGTGGTAGGTTATCAAAACTACTTGTTCTGTCTGCATTTGACGGCTCCATAGCCTAGTTGGTAGTACGCCTGCCTTCGAAGCACAGGGTCGCGGGTTCGAATCCCGCCCAGGGCAAACATTCGTGTGATGAGCACTTGTGTTTGCCTTGTGTCTGATTGTTGTTTATCTATATAAGACGTATGTATTTATCTATTTATGTAATGTATGTATATCAGCTGTCTGATACCCATAGTACAAACTCTGCTTAGTTTGGGATCAGATGGCCGTGTGTGAAGTTGTCCCCACATATTTATAAAAAAAAACTTCTAATATACCAGCTGCTTTTAATATTACTGAGAGAATAATTTCAGCATTGACAAAAGCATGTATAGTATTAAGTCTAATTTACATGTCAACAAGTACCGTACAGTTTCAGAAACAAACAGTGCTAGCACTATATAATATTAAACTTTCGCGGTCTTATAGTTGTAGCACTCTTTTATAATATTGATATGATTGCAGAGTGTTCACCTCTAACAGTCGATCGCCTAAACTATGTGTTCATGTTATTTTTTTAATTTACTCAAAATCATTTATTCATAAAGTTCTCTTGTCACAAATAATAATTCATAATACAAATCAAAAAAATTAAGTCAACTTAAAACTAATTCAAATGTCCGCCCAGCAACGCTCCCCGCCCAAATGTGCCCACGACACTGGCAGCGTTTCCTCTCTGCGCAGCCAGACAGATCCTCTGAGCGAGGAACGACCGATGTCGATGGCCAAGATTGAATCTCATCATCATCATCTCAACACACTAAAACCACATTTGGCAATATTTTTGGGTTCAGATTCGGCATAACCGATTTTCATGTTTCTTAGTGACAAGTTGTCAGCCTGTCACCTGTTTGGTATTGAACCATATCCTCCAAAACTAAACATAAATCCTTTAGTCGCCTACGCAGAAGGAAGTACGCCTACGCAGAAGGAAGTATGCGTACAGGAAGAGATGGGTTGGTCTAATTCTAATGCTGAGAACCACACGGCGGCTCTTCTCATAGTCGCCTTTTAAGACACCCATGGGAAGACGGGTTGGTCCTATTTGAAGCCGAGAGCTACTGCCATTCTCGTAATAGCTTCTAACGGCCATAAGTCTAAGCTTCTCATGGCGCCTGATCTAACAATGCTGCCAACAAAAAGGCGCTAACAATTTAAAAACGCTTCAGACAAGCGTCTGCGCACGGTGAAAGAGAATCGTGCTGTTTATCGCCACACGAGCGGCAGGCGACAATGCGATTCGCAGAAACGAATTATTTGCGTAGGTCGGTCTTAGTTTCTCCACTTAAGAGTAAAGAAATTCGCAAAAAACCTATAAAATTTGTTCTAAAATAATTAAGGCTTGAAGCGCTAAGAACAATAAAAGACAACAAAACCACCACCGTTCTTCTCCATGCGATTGTGAATGATTGAACCATGCACAAACGTCTTTGGTATTATTAGCTAGCTTTAATTAAACCAAATATTTAGTTCGATTTTTTATCTATTTTCTTCACTAAAAAATTAAACAATCTGTCAGCTAAGAAACAACTATTTAGTTTGAAACAGTTTGAGACTGAATACATCAACTTCTCTACTTATATTTGCGGCACTGTAAAATTCTCAGCCACGAATAGTTTGAGACTGAATACATCAACTTCTCTACTAATATCTGCGGCAGTGTAAAATTCTCAGCCACAAATTATTACGACTTGATACAAAAATTTCTAATGCAACAAAACAAACAAACAAACACCCGAAAAGTCTGTTTTGGGCATTGCTGTAGCGTTCGAGAGCAACCCACTCGGAATCCCGGGAAAGTCAATAACAATGAGTGCTTGGAAGAAATAGTTCCATTTGTTATAGTTTACTGTTCGAAGAAAGTTGATAGAGACATTTCAGAGCTATTTTGGTCGCGAGCTATTTGTTTAGAAACGCTGTGGCTTACTGTTGAATGAGTTGTAAATTCAATTGTTGATTGCTTATTGCATTCTCTCTCTAGACTCATAAAATGTTGATTGTCTAGCTAGGTATTTGGTTTTCAGTCAGCATTAGGTGGTTACCCACCTATTATTTGAAGAAAGCTGAATTTTAAAGTAGTACTAAAATTTACGTTTTATAATACAATCTTGAAGCCCGTGTTTTGTACAATAATAGTAGATTGTTAGGGGTTAAAGCGATCAATTACATTCGAAGTATTTTGGCGCACGAGCGTAGCGAGGGCACTTATAATGTGAGAGTGGAATTGATCTTTCGCACGTGGACGTGGTGAACACTCTGCTTTTCATCTAGATTGCGAGGAAAGTAAACAAAACAGTTTGTAAAAAATATTTTCATTACTCATACTCTGAAAGTAGTTCGGAAGTTCCCTGAGGAGCGGATTGAAGGTAATACTTTTCAGCCCGGAGGGAGAATCACTTTCAACTGACAGCTGTCATTCATTCATTCATTTTCATTCATTCTGGCAAATTATTAAAAAAAAACTGGTTCTAATTTCACATTTCTATTGACTATGTTCCATCCTTCTATACAGCCACTCAATTACAGCGCAATGTTAAATTAAAATAACATAAAGTTAAGTATTAATTAAGGAATATATATTTTTAAATGACTTTATTATAATAAACTTTCAACTATTTCTTTAAAATAAAATAGATTTGGGCAAAATATTTAACATTTTTCAATGATGGAAATTAAAAATAATGGCTCAAAAGCTGGCCGGCACGGCCACAGCAAAAATAAAAAATAGGCGGGAAAGCAACAATCTGATCATCATTTGTTTCTCGAGTTGTAGGGTTTTGTTTACAATGAGTTCATCTGATTCAGATATGGAAGTCACTCATTTTTTCTTTAGCTAATTCGTGTTTTTATTTTTACTTTCCTTGTATTCGTAATGAAAAGCACAGTGTTTACCTCTGGTTAAAGACCTCGCTACGCTCAGGCCCCAAACCCCGTCTCGGCTCTGAATAAGTTACTTTCACCCCTTGTATAACAATGTACTATTACGGGCTACATAGTATTTTGCGCCATATTAGTGCGCCGCACCCTATTTGACACACAAACTGGTAAATTATCTGTTGTTTATTTTTAAATCACTACGTATTGATTTTAGAAATTCCCGCACAAGCCTAAATTAACATATTTTTACTATTTCATGGTTAAAATAAACATAAATTACAAAATTATTTATTAAAACATTGATTAAAAACCACAGATAACAATATTTTCTTCATTCTTTTTTTTTTATATATTGTATGGGTTTGCTCTTGACCCCGATCCAGCCCGAGAGCAGGGATGGGATCTACGATGTAGCGAGCTTACCCAGAAGGAGCCTATTCACTCTGGCTTTAAAGAGAGTCGGATTATATGTGCTCGGAAATACAGACGCCGGCAGGAGATTCCACTCCTTTGCGGTACGCATTATAAAAGATGTTGAGAAGCGTTTGGTGCGCAAGCGAGGAATAGTCACCAGGAAAGGATGGTGACCTGCCGTGCGTCTGGACGTTATTCATTTATTTACCTCCTTTTTTAAAGGTTTGCATTAGTGTTTGTTTTATCTTTTTATGGATATTTCTAGGTTAAAACGTGAATTTTGTATTCTTCTTGCTTAATTAAAATATATTCAAGCAATTTTATTTCTTTTTAATCGAAATAAAATTTAATTGTAGACGTATACGTCTCTTCCTTTGCCATATACTGTGTGAAATTTTCTATGCAAATAGTAAAAAGAAAGGTTCGAATTTCAAAGTTACTTACATCCCTTGGGATGCCGTTGTACTACATCCTTTCTTTGGGGTCATTATTGGACTACTTTCAGAGAGATGAAAAAACTTTTTTCGTAGAGCGACATCTGGCGCCACGTCTGTTTATTACTTCAAGCTATAAGGTGCGAGAGTAGTAGAGAAGGTGAGTGAAAGCGGTTCCGTTTTGCTCTACCACTGCACAGTACGCAGTGCTTCCACTAGATGGCAATACTTTGGTAAAACTTTGGCTTTGGCAATACTTTGGCTTTTTCCGATTGATGGAATATTTGGAGTTTTTTTCCTCGTTGAGGTGAAAACGAGGAAAAGACTTCTATTCAATCAATCGGAAAGAGCCAGTCAAAAAGTATGTCAGATTAGAAATTCTTTCGTCGATTAGTTTTTTCATCTGAGATTATTTTACAATAATATTAGGTAAGTGAGTACGTAACCGTAAGTAGGTACCAAGGTATAACAAATTAATTTGAATTTATTTTTTAGGTTGCATTTAGTACGCTGATGGTCAAGGGACTAAAACAATATCAATAAACTATCATACATAATCAATCACCTTTTGCAGACGTAAAATTGTTTCAATAACTTATTAATTTGTTTCTTTGTTGCTATCTATCTATTTTTGTAATCATTATCTTTGATGTTTGTACATGTTGTTTAAATTTTGTAATATTCGTGCTAAAGTGTTACAATAAAGGTTTTATCTCTATCTATTTTTGTAGCATAAATAAATAAGTTTTAATATACTTTTTTGGTATACTTTACATTCTATTGCAGTGAGTGTAGTTTAGTAATAATACGAAAGAATGGCGTTGTAATAAAAAGCGCTTATTCATTTTACAAATTTCATTGTTTCTGTGTATTCCCAGTGTCCACATTGGTTTCGTCCACGTTCGTACGTGGACAGCGGTATCGTATTTTACAAGCTTATCGTCTTCTAAAAATATTAAAATTTCAATAAAAAAATTCCTATCACATCACTTCTTCACAGTTTGGATGGTGTTGACATGTCTAGCGTGACTCGTATTTCATAGAAATCGGTAAAAAAAATCCAACTCGAGCACATAGGTCTCAAACCTGGGTAGCTGCGGATGTGTGTTCCCTTTCCCAACTTTCTCTGTTAGCCAACTTTCAATCATCTTAGTACATTTGTGATCCTTTTGCCTACTATTCAATTTCTGCATACTGAAAGTTGCGTTTTGATTACTTTGAGTCCCGCTGAGAATACGTACAGTCATTTAAAACGTTGACTAGTAGGTAGGACTCATAGGACTGAATTTAATTATTTGATAAATTTATTGGGTCATTAAGTTGATGATGATTAGCCGTGTGGTGACGGCAGAGTAGAATACATTAGTCACCAACCCCTACTCTTCCCGTGGGTGTCGTAAGAGGCGACTTATGGCTGGTTTACACGTATTAAGCTGTCAAGTGTTTAACTAAATTTTAACTTAATTTTAAGTGACTTAATGCGTGTAAACAACGAATTTAGTAGTAAGTTACAAGTTAAAATTTAGCGCGCACTTACTACTTGACAACTTAATGCGTGTAAACCGGCCATTACTTAAAATTAAGTCGCTTAAAATTTAGTTAAAATCTACTTACTACTTGACAACTTAATACGTGTAAACCAGTCATTAGGGACTATACATTGAACAGGGAACGCTCAGCAGCGCTCTCTGATACAGTAACTTTTTAATCTGCGAACTCCAACCCGCCTGCCAAGCGTGGAGATTATGGCAAAACCCTCCATTTAAGTGGAAGAGGCTCATAGTCTAGCAGTGGACTGTAACGGGCCGTTGATGTTGAAGCTGATGATGACAATGATGCTTGAAGATATCAAAGACAAATAATGGTTCTGCTATGACGTGTTCCTTTCGACCAGCCATGATGGTTGCAGCTAGGAGATAGTTGTATTTCTCGTCGTGGTAATAATATAGTTCGATATTTTTGTATTATAAATTTAAGCATCAGCATTTCAATGTTTAATGAAATTCATTATTATATTTGCTCAGTATCCTACCTACTCGCATAAGTACTTAGCTTACTTATCGAAGTATAGGTAGATATTTAATCAAATTGAAAACTTGCTCCATACAACAGGCCAAATACATAAATAGATAAATTGATTGAATCATTTCAAACTTGCGATATCTGAGCAAATTGTTGAATGTAAGGTGTTTGTAAATGTGTAAAATATACAATTGCAAAGTCGATAATACAAGTAGTATTGGGAACAAAGAAAAATTTACTTCATTCTTCAACGTCTGGAATGGAATAACGTTTATTTCTTTTGTTTAGCAACTCTCTGCAAAGCTTAGTTTCTCTCATTTAAGAATTGTAAGTAAGTCCTAGTTCTTTTGCTATTAAATTGGAACTCAAGAGTTTTATTTCAGGAAACGCGCGAACTGTGAAGGAAGCGATAACCGATAATGAAGTGAAGGAATACCCTCGGGGAGGAATAACAATCATAGTTAAACAATAGTTCAGAGCTTTAATTTAATTACAGAGAAAAATAGCAGATGCTCCACTTGGATGGATGCAATTCTGGATGAGGGTTTTTTACAAATGTCATAAATGTCATTTGAATAGGATTAAAAAATGTCGTGGTCAGAAGTTAATAATAATAGCATAATTGAAAACACAAAATTATATGTTAAGGGATCAACATTGTGAAAGGGCTGAAGACAGGTTGAAGGTTGTAGGTTTGTTTTTTTTAGCATACAAGTAGTAAGGTGAAGGGTGCAACCATCATCTTATAAAATGATGAAATTTTATAATCACTGCACATTTTGGTTAAAAAAGAAACGTTTTTTTACTACCAGCGAAATTCCGTTGTATCAGCCAGTATTTTTCCGAGTTAGATGTACGTCACAAGATAGTGGTTTTCATCTACTCATGCATAATGCAATACATCCTCTCAGCTCGTTCCTCGAACCCCAACTTTGAGGAAAGGCTAACGCGTGCAAACTTGCCCCCACCTCCATTTCCATCTCCTTGCAGAATTTTCATCAAAATGTTTTGTTCACACAACTGCGGCGGTGTACTGCGTCGAAATATTATGCAATTTCGTTAAGTAAAATGTAGTTTTAGAAACTTTCGTTTCAAGGAATTTTAGCAGTCGCTATGGAATTTTAGTCAAATCCAAAAGTTAATAAACTATTCATTTCACTTCAGTAACTGTGAAAGGTTATCGAAATTGGAAGTAATGTCATACCAGCTATCGAAGCTTTTAACAAATGAGAACCAAACGAAGCAGAAGAGGTGTTGGTAGATTTTTGAAAGTTGAAAGAAGAGCTCATATATATAATATAAAATAGTAGTGTTGGCGGTGTTAAACCCAAACCCTCTGAATTGAAATCTATGTCCATTGCCTACTCTGTGCTTGTTGTTGTTGTTAGCTCATATTTGTCTTCACTAAGGAATAACTGTCCCCACTAAGGGGATAGAAAGAAAGGGGAATGCTGGGGGATAAATGCTTGTCTATGTCTAGAACCTACTCTGTACTTTTAAACCTCTATATTGCATGCATTACGTATAAGTGTATGTTAGAGTTAGATAAACAACGGTAATAAATAGACTGCATGTAAGTTGAGCTTGCAATAGCTCTTGTGAACTGCTTCATGAATTGCAACGTGCGCATTGCTTCGGGAGAGGACTCATGTTTGTAAACTCCTCTTTACTTTGTACAACGAACGCTGTTTCGCTAACATCAGAACAAATACGTTTGTTATTTTATATAATAGATTCTTAACAAAACGAGCGTGAAAAGTTTTAGCTGAAACAAATATTACAAACTAAACTACATTTCGTTAGTATATGGAACTATTCTAAATAGAAGAAAGCCGGAAAAGATAATAATAAATAGAATTATGTGTACTGTACTATATTGATTTTGTAATTATGTAATAACTATGGTACATATTTTGTACTTACGAGTACATAGACACAGAAGAGATACCCTATATTAGTCTATAGTATAGGGTGAACAACTTTTGCTACGCGTTTCAAAGGTGTAAAGTACATAACACGTTACTCTTATTGGGCGTAATGTGTAAAAAAATAAACAAAATTTGGTTTCTTTGTAATTTGGGTTAATCAACAAACAATAGTTAATGCGATTTAAAAAAATCTATACGATCTGGAACCCCATTAGATAATTTTGCTGGCTTAATAAACCCTGTCAAAAAAAAATCGAACTGTCATCATCAACTCCTGATCAGATAACTGAAGAATACAATCAGCGGCGAGAATTGTGCGAAGAATGGCGAAGGCTTACACTGCAGTTCGGGTCGCAATCTGCTTCGTCTTAACTCAGTAAACTTTTGCTATCAATCACTAAGACAGGGATCTGGGTGGAGATTCTGATAGCTTTGGTTATGGAGAGCGAAAAATAACATAAGCAGAGGATAAAAGTAGTAACTTGGTGAGTTGATGAAAACTTTATTGTCAAGTCAAGAATAAAAGGGTATACATCGCGTCACATAAAAAAAACGCCGGATGAAAGGGACGTGTTCGCTCTGAAATAGACTTAGCGTGACTTATAGTCTCGCACCAAAGCTCCTTAGACGTTGTAATTTCTTCTAAGGAACAATAGATTTAATACTTTTGTATCCAATGTATTTTTAAACACATGGCGATGTGTCCACTTTGTCCAACGTTAATATAATGTGACGTGTATACTCTCTACTTACGGTTATTATACCACACATATTATCGCACTTTTAGTAACCCAACGGTCAATGATTGCTTCCATCTTTTAGAAGACTGCTAGCTACTCTACCACCCAAAACAGCATGAACCCTAATATAGGGCGTATAGAAGCTGTTCTGTCGGATAGTACTTATTAACTTGGCTGTGCTTGTGCCTAACTCTGCTCACATGCGTGTAACTCGTAGATCTTAGCCCAGTTTGTTTAACCACAAAGTTACATTGTATGGTTCCTCTGTTATAAGAATCAGACGCTAGCAAGTTGGGATATAAATCTGCTGACTTTGACCGAGTTTAGTAATTAGGGAGGCCTTAGACCGGCCCGACTAAAGAATCGTGAATCCCAATCGGGAGATAGATTAGACCTGATAGAACGTCCATGATGGATATCGGCTATTTATTTAACTTGGTTCAGTCAGATGGTATTTAAATTAGAGCATAGATCCTGTGAGAGCATCGGTGGTGTAATTGGCTAAGGCTGTCTTCCATCCCGGAGGTGCGGGTTTGATTCTGACCACGTTTCAATGTGTTTTCAAATTTCGAATTAATTTATTCAACGCTCTTACGGTGAAGGAAAACATTGGGATGAAACCTGCACATTCCCGCGAAGAAATTCAAAGGTTATGTGAAGTCGACTAACCTGCAGTGGGCCAGCGTGGTCGACTAAGGTAGGTTCGAGCCTCTTGTTGGAGTAGTATATGAGCTGTTGATGAATGAGATCTTGTGGAGTCTCGACCTTACCTGAAAAAAAAATAATATATTTTTGAAGAAACTTGGCTATTTTGAAATGAAATGAAATGAAGAGAACTATGTTACGATTTCACTACTACTAAACTACCTATATATGTTTCATATTTTGTAAGCTTATTTATTATACATATCTTACAAAAATAAATTATGTGGTACAGTCAACTAAGTTGATAATTATGGTTACAGGCCACTCCAAACCGACGTAGTTTTGTCAGGTAACTATTTATATTTTTGAGTAAAACTTTATACGCCTGTACGTATACCAGTTTATTAACCTGCACAATTATACTAGGTATCCAAAAAGGGTATTTGCACTTTTAAATATCAATAAATCGTCTAAATGAGGGCAGATAGCAAAAAAATATAATGTCATACGTGGAATTTATTGTAAATTTAGTTGAAATGGAATCGTATACCGATTGAAATGGATGCGCATTTTGTATACAAGCTTATATCAAAACTAATGTGTGTGTAAGTATCAAAATTGTTATGGACGTCATTTGGACAACACAATTTTTTCATCGTCAACTTTTCATTGTATGTGTCTTTTGCAAATAGTAATAATAGTAACAAATATGAAATGATATATTTTTCATATATAATTTTTGAGTATAAACTGCTAACACCCTTTTAGGACACCTGATACGAAATTTCATGACAAAGCATAAACAATTTGAGCGGCCCTGTAACCCCTTCCGGCGGAGGTGACTGTACAAAAACAATCTATACTGCAACATTCATCTTTATTACAAAAAATAAGTGGCCAACATTAGCGCTTGTAAATTAGAAGATAAAGTAAACTCTAGCGCACAGATATGCGCAAGAGTCGTTAATTATATCGTAGCGTGAACTAACAGCACAGACATCGTTAACCTCATATTTCTACTTTTTAATCAATCTCCCAACTGTTATTAACCTAACCACACATCCTTGACATGCCATTTGCTTACGTGCAATAAGGGGGTGAATGGAGGCAATTTGAAAGAAAATAACTGGCTCAATATTATTAGAATTACTAGAGAGAGGTTTCAAGTAAAATAACAGTGCGTGTGGTAGTTAGTAATAATCTTATAGATTTTGTTTACGTACGATTTATACTACGATTTTGTAGTAGCTATCTGGTTGGTTGATAAAAGATAATTAAGAATTAATAAGAGACGTTTCGTCAAAAGTAATTAAATTAACTCCGCTCATATTCGTTTTTAAATATTTGCGCTGTGTTTTCAGAAAGTTGAAAAAGAGGTTTAGCTTATACAACTTTAATTCTCAAACTTATTGATTTTGGGGCAATTGTTCATTAATCATAATTAAAAAATATGGTTGCATTAAGAGACATGAGAAAAATTATAATTTTAGAGCTATTTCTTACTAAATTTTGACTTAAATCAGACTCGCCTTTTCGTACAGCTTCAGGTGGAACATACTTCTTAATCTGGGTAATGATTTTTTGAAATCACCAAGAATTCTTCTCCTTCCCATCCATTAAATTTCTCAAAGAAATAAACAACGGAGCTACTCATTTAGGTTAAATAACCTGTTGTAAAGATCCCACCTGACACAGTCGTGCGCGCATTCCCTGAGCCGGCAGTAGCTGCACGAGCAGCTGGAGTAGCAGGATCCAGCGTCGGAGTCCGGCAGGCTCACGGAGTCAAACCTGCGACCCGCGGAGCTCGGCACCGTCTGCGATCCACGCCACCTGGAATATGGAGAGGGTTGGGTTTTTTTACAAGATTTTGATCAGATTGGGATGGATTGGGGTAAGTTAGAAAAAAATATGTGCTGAAGTCTGGGTTTCCCTCATCACCCGCGATTCTTACAGTAACTTTTTAAGGTATCGAATCAAACATCTAGCTATCACAGGCACATTTCAATACACAGTATATTGATCCAGATTTTCATTACAGTAACAACAAACCAATACAAACTCTGGACTAATATTACATCCAGGACCCAAAACTTTTTTTCTTCTTCTAATCTAAAGTAAAAAACAAGATAAAAGTAAATTAAACGCATCTGTGGACAGACCGCTCCCATTAGCTCATAAGATATTAGTTCTCTCACCTGGCGCTCTTAGAGTCCACATGCTCCACCACGACGTTCCAGGTCCTGTGTATAAGGTACAGGAGGAACAAGACTCGCGAGGACTCAGCGTGAGGAGGCGCCTCCCGCTGGCGCTTCTCCCGCCTGCTGGCGGTGGATAAGCTGCTTCCCATGGTGGAGTTAGGCTGGCATCGTTGGCATTTCTAGGGTAAGGTATGGCATCTGGAATTAGAAATACGTAAATATTAGAGGTGATCGGTTTTTAATGGCATTTTCTTATGTTGCTTATCAAACAAAGCTTGCCTGATCGGTCTTATTCAGGGAAGACCCTTAGTGGGGGGGGGGGGGGGAAATATACGAACTATTGGTGATATCTTGTTTGATTGTAATAGTAATTTCTTTATAGTAATTGTATTGTAACATACTATTAAAATTAGATGTATTTTTACATATCGTTTTTATTTAGTACGAGTAACTATTTATAACTATTTCCTCGTTTTTAGTTTAAAAGGAGGGACCAGCCGCTATGTAATATTAACTAACTGAAAACATAACAACTAAAAACAACTGTAAAGTAACAACAACAACAGCAACTGTTGTAAGTAACTGTTTATTTTAACTTTCTTTGTCAGTACTAGTAGTGGCGCTTGCGTTGATGTCTTTTACGAGCAAAAGTAGGTACCTATGTGAGCTGTTGATGAATGAATACTAAAATTATCGCTTACATTTACACAGGTTATTGATTTCATTAATAGTGCGATAAGTCACATAAAGTTCGTTGTAGACATTTGTAGAAAGTCTTATCATAAATTGATTTCAGTCTTTGTTGAATTTGAAAATAGAGAAAAATTTAAAGATAAAAAGACGTGAATAAGAAATGATGTCTCTCAAGTCCATTAGAAGTGTAATTTAAAATATTTGGATTGAATGGCAGCACCTACAAATGCCAATATAGGAAGTGATTTAAACTGGTCTTCAAAGCCCTATTTCCATAAATAAGGAACTTTTTGTTCAAAACCTCATAATCGCTATCTGCTTTTATAGCACATAAATATAAAAGTTTGTGTTTCCTAGAGCTCACCTATTTTACTGAAGATAAACAAAATTTATCTTTTTTCCGGCGGCGCGGGCGCTCAATTTAAACTTGCACACAAACTGATCTGAAGTCACCTGACGCAGCATCTGCGCCTGATTTAGTCAGAATTAAAAAGATAAATTCAGTTTCAATTACTCACCTATGTAATCGCTATCCCGAGTGCAACTTATCAAATCTTTATTACACTTGCGGTTTCGTGCGCGGCCGGAGGGCAACAAATCAGTATTTTTCAGATTGCTGAAGGATTCTTAGCTGATTATTATTGCACGGTTGGTAAGTAATGTTAGCTTTGTACTCTACATTACATTTAGTGATTCGTAGTCATCATTCACAAATGCATTCCGCCGTGTGGTGACGGCAGAGTAGAATACATTTGTCACGAACCCCTACTTCTATCTAACCCTACTCTTCCCGTGGGTGTCGTAAGAGGCGACTTAGGGACTACACATTGAACAAGGAACGGGCAGCAGCGCTTTCTGATACAGTAACCTTTTAATCTCCGATCTCCAACCCGTCTGCCAAGCGTGGAGATTATGGCGAAACCCTGCACTTAAGTGGAGGAGGCTCATAGTCCAGCAGTGGACTGTAACAGGCCGTTGATTTTTTTTGAGTCATCATTCTATAGGACTCATCTATTCCAGAAATTTTGGCTCAACAACCAGACACAGCCAGTCTACTGTCTTCTGCCATTTCAGCTCTTATTCATTGAGCCATGCAGGTCATTTTAGATCTCTACCAAAAACTTCGTTTTGGATTAGATCCCACTCAGATAAAAAAGACCAAACATTCAAGCACAAGCGTATCAATTTGTTTTTGAATTCTATAATAATACGTACAAGCTTTGCTTAGTTTGGGATCAGATGGTCGTGCGTGAAGATGTCCCCACATATTTATTTATTTTTATATTCACTGAGACATCTTCACACACGGCCATCTGATCCCAAACTAAGCAGAGCTTGTACTATGGGTACCAGACTGCTGATATACATTACATAAATAGATATAGATAAATACATACTTATATAGATAAACAACAACCAGACACAAGGCAAACACACACACACGAATGTTTGCCATGTGCGGGATTCGAACCCGCGACCCTGTGCGTCGGAGGCAGATACATGTGCAGAGCCACCTTGAGTTGGTAGTGGTTAGAAACACGTGGGAATGCTTGCACCCAACATAGTCAGCCTAACAAGACCATACAACAGTTTTACCGTGAATTTATGTCTCAGCCCCATAATCCACATTTTTATTGCTACCCGTCGCGGATGAGCGCTCAAATACAGTTTGCGGGTAGATATCATGCATCCCCGGTTTAATTTTATGCAACTACCCCCGGTTTGCTTTTTTTATTGGGTAATTTAGTGGCTATTTAGCAATTCGTTTCGGGATGGCGTGGTTTTGTCGCCGATTTCGTGAAACAAAAAAGTTAATACAAAATTATCAAATATGAAATTTAAAGGAGGAATATGAATATGAAATTTAAACCTAATTTTCTTGTTTAAAAAGATCCAAAACTAATGTACAGTGTGTTGTGCGTACAGAAAGAAGGAAAAATAAATAAAGACAGAAAGAAGGGTTGACAGATTTTAGTATTTATTTAATAATTCTTCAAAAATATTTTCGTACCCAAATTAGGTATCTATAAAAAACATCGATCACGCGTTGCGTTTTAATCTATTAAATAGGAAGAAAAAATTTTTTTTTTTAATTATAATAGCTTATATGCACATTTTTTTACTCATAAAATCACTCGAAACCTTCTTAGCACTAGCGGAAAACATTGAGCGCATTGTAAATTATAGTAATATTCGCATACTGGAGTTATTTGCAAATGGCAGGGAAAGTGCGAATGTCCATTATCAGCAGCAAGGAAATGGAACCGGTTGGAAAGTGTACCGGGGTGAGACGTGAGGCTTTCCACACTAGAGTCGTAAACTAAGGGGGTGGGGAATGCTCCGAGAAAAATTATTATTATAGTAAAGCAGTCGATATTGAACGTGGGGAAATCATAACTATGTTATGCATGATAAGTGGACGATATATTTTTTTTATGACAGAAATATTTTTAAATAAAACTGATACCATTCTAAAGTTAGCGGTCATGGTTTTAAAACTCAAGGCGCGGTCTCCAAATCTCGTAGAGTGCAATTTGTTTTCTATTTACATAGTCATTTACATCAATTCTTGTAGACAAATTAAAATGGTATAGCTCACGATATAGCTCCTATTAAATAGCATCAAAAGAATTATACATTTTGTCTCGTACGGTGAAGGCCTTCTTGAAGGTCCTCATCGCCCTAATCACAGAATTCCTTAAGGTTAGGTTCGTATTTGAGCCTCTTAAGATACAGCAAATATGTGCAACAACTCGTTTATGTCATACTTCATATTTAATATTCTACACAATAAGGTATTCAATTCAAATAAATCTTCGCCAAAACATGGTCTCTCGAACAGTAATATGAAATAGCGTAATGAATGACCTCTAACATCCAGCTGGACAGCTGTTTATTTATTCTCCAATAAAGCTTGTTTGTGTGACCGACGATTTTGTCGCTGCTTATTTAGGACAACAGCAGGGTTGCTGTCGATAAGTTATTGCAATTAATAACTGCCAGTAAAATCCTTATCCTCATCCATCCTTTACACTAATATTATCCGTCTATCATTACGTTTACTATTTGTTTCTCGACTGTAAGTTGAAACATCTTATGCGCGAAATTTTGGCTTTCGTAGAAATAAATCTTATAAATTCAAATCTTAATAAATGCGAAAGTACTCGTAACTCTCTCTGTCTGCGGATTATGGTTTCATGACTAAACTGCTTCTTCTTCGTACCCATGGCTGAGGGTCGTGACCACCAAAAGTGGCTTTGCGGGTCAGGACGCTCCAGGTGCATCTTTTTTGGACAAGGTGGATTGCCGCCTGGGTGTTGCAGTTGATGGACTCCAGAATGGCATCTGTCCACCGATTCAATCCTCACCATCAATGTGTTTTTGAATTTTGAATTCACGTATGTACGTTTTAGAAATAGGTAATTTCGTGAAAAATAACCTAGAGTTATTCACGACCAAAAAAGAGACCTGCTCTTTCTCGACAAGGTATCCTGATAGGTTAGTGGCTCTACAGGGCACGACGGCATGCTTTCAAAGAAACTGCTACAATATGGCTGTGAAAAAGTTCCAGGACATGTTAAGAATCTGCCTGCAACTAAATTTAGAAACGCGTTTTACAATTTTTTAATGGAGCGATGTTTTTATAGCGTTGAGGAATATTTAGAACATAAGCACAAAGATTAGGTTAAGATTGACATTAATAATTATTGATAAATGACATGCATGCAATCATTGTTTATAATTCTAATTTTTACAAATATAATTTACTTAATTAATTTTTGCATACCACGTAATTTACTGGTTAAGTGTGTGATACTACCAAAATGTAACAACTTTGTAAAAACCACATTTAGTGCAAATAAAGCTTCTATTTCTATTTCTATAACGCTCTTAAGGAAAGGTGAATTTTGTTAACCTTGACGTGTGGTGACGGCAGAGTAGAATACCTACTCTTCCCGTGGGTGTCGTAAGAGGCGACTTAGAGACAGGGAATGGGCAGCAGCGCTCTCTGATACAGTAACCTTTTAATCTGCGATCTCCAAACCGCCTGCCAAGCGTGGAGATTATGGCAAAACCAAACACGCGGAGTGGAGGAGGCTCATAGTCCAGCAGTGGACTGTAACGGGCCGTTGATTACCTTATTACGTATTATTTGAAATGAAACAACAACGATTTTTAATCTCTACCTAATAACTTGTAGCACCCCTACCTTCATGCTAATTCAGCAAAACGCCAGACTAATCGATAGGTCGACAATTTATAGCACATTGTTAGAAGAAGATTTACAACTACCCGCCACTGGTATCATTTAATTTTAACACCCCGTATTGGAAGCCGTTTATCAAGTTATATAGGGTGTTCGCGATGGGATTTTGGAGATCCAATAACCTATTTTCTGATTTTGTCAGAATATAAAATTATTTTTCTGGGAAGAGAGAAGCGTTGAAAAATTGGTTAAGTTGGAATTGTTGTATTTCTTAAAAGACTCCAAAAGGAGAACAAAAATTCTTAAATGAGTTGGAACTATGAGATTTTCTTTTTTCTGAGCCTTGATTAAAAAAACAAATTCTTGATTTAAAAAAAAAATATTTTCTGATCACCACCAAATCGAAAATTCTTTTCTTATTGAAAATATGAATCAATGAGTATTCATAAATTATATGCAGGGTTTCAAAAATGCATCAGACTTCCGCGAAAGAGTTTCCGGGTTCGATTTCCTGTCAGGCAGAATATTTGATGATCAATTCATTTTTCTGTTTCGCATTCGGGTGTTTTTATTGTCTGCATATATTTTCATGCTGGATTTGGGCAGCGCAGGCAGGACCGGTCGTTGTGGAGATTCTAGGGGGAGGCCTTCGTCCAGCAGTGGACGTATTTCAACTTAAACGATAATGATGATATTTCCAAGACACTCGAAAGCTTTCAGCAGTGACTAAAGGGTCAGACAAAATATACCTACCATAATATTTTCATGTCTTTGTTCCACATCTTGCGTTAGACCTTCTGGTTAATTTTCCTCTAACTTGACGTACAAAACCAAAATAAGAACAAAGCTTTTAACGAAACTGTGGTCTGTAATTTTTCAATGTTTTAATGGTCTAGAGAAGAAAAAGTGTCTGGCGTGTCTCAGGAGCAATTAAGGGAATTAATAGTGGCTGGGTTATTTTTATTCCGGAGGAGTCTTTACATAGTAACCGTTGCCCGATTTTCAAAGGTATATTATTTAGGTATTTCAAAGGTACCTTATCTACACCAAGGGTATATTAATCAAATGAAGTTCCAAGTTTTGAAGTCCGTGTCGCATCTTTGTAACTGTTAAAAAACACATCTATTACGTACTCGTAGGTACATATGCTACAATTAAAACAAAAAGTTGCGACAAATGATTAGGTAGTAGGTATACTTTTTGAATTTGCTTTGAATTTGCTATGCAAGCCTTCTAAGCAAAACACTTTTATCACAAAATAAAAAGCCACGCCACTTTATTTACTTTGTGCTTTTGTGATATACATTAATTCGTCATATATTAAAAGCCAATTAGAATTAATTCATATTCGTACGAGGTAAAATTAGTTTTGAGAAAGTTAGACAGCTCTACTGAGAAAAAGGGTCGTTTTAGAATAAATCAATTGTAATCCTCAATCACTGGTTGCAAATACGACTAATCAAGCCGCTGATAATTGGAACAGAATAAAGAGCTACTGTGTCGAATTATTCAGTGGCGTTAACTCCAAAGAGAAAGGAAATATTTTCATAATAAGACGAAGTAAACAATAAAATCGAAATGAAGTTTATTGTGTCCCTCGAGTCGTGATTGTCGTCAACAAGGCAATAAGTCATCGAGGAACAAAGAAAACAATTCGTTTCGTGATTCGGCATAAATTACTTGCGAATATTGACAGTTCTGTAGTGTCCAGAGTTTCCAGCGACATTTTATTTCAAGATGGCGGCCGTGCCGTTTTTCAATACTCATGGTAAACTTTTTTGTACTAATAATATTTCTACTTATTCAAAGTATAGATGGATAATTTCGGGAATGCTCTAATTCTAATTTTAATATCCAGCTATCCTTTTCGTTTTTATGACCAATCAAGAAGTAAGTGATGAATTCAGACGAACGAATGATATTATTTTGAAATAGAAATAGAAATAATCTTGATTTGCATAAAACATTGTAGTAATGGTGGTCAAGAATATTTTACAAGAACAATGATGTTTAGCCAACTTATTGATTAGCATGCAAATTTTGTCACAAAATTTCAAAGAAATAAATAAATATAATTTGGTAAGCTCACAATGTCAAGAATTCTGTAACACCATAAAAACCCTTATCACTCAACCATTGAAATAGCTTGCATTTAAATGTTCTTAAATTAACAGTTTTTAGGTCTTAGTAAATTCTGAATTTTATTAGATATTTAAACGTGCTTTCTTTCTTTTCGTGCTTTATAATTTATGTATTTTTTTTTTGTATTTTTTTCTAAAATTGTGCAATCAACGCGTACATAAGGTTCAAATTCGAGGTAAGACAGCTCTAATATTAGAATGGCCATCTCCTGTCCCTTTTTAATCTTTAAAAGGTGAAAAAGACTGGCGATCATAAAATTAAGGAGCGTGGCTGTGTGAATCGCTATCGCTGCTGAGTGGTCGTTATCAATCAACCTATAGGTATATTATCTCGGTATCCTACCGTAGGGACCAAGATCAGGGTTGTGGGCTGTCCTAGGCAAACATTTGAGTGATGGGCACTTGTGTTTGCCTTGTGTCTCGATATAAAATAGTATGTATTTATGTATGTCAAGCTGTCTGATTCCCTTTGCCTAGTTTCAAAGATAGCCTAGCCTTTTGCCGAATGATATTAGTCAAATATTTTATTATTAATCGGATGATTTTACATCACTAAGATTATTTTATTAATTAGAGTTAATACTCGTAAACTAAGAGGATGTAAGGGGGTTAAGAGGCGGGACTCGGTAACTAGCCAATAACATCAATTTACATGGCACTTCAATACCAACATAATAATAATTTACGTCAAAAACCTTGTCTAAAACAGGAGTACCAACCTAACAGACTAAATAGTGCTACCTGGTGCTACCGTGCAGTTTTTATCGATATCGATAGAATGTACAGGGTGGGAATCGAGGCTCCATTTAATAATGTAATTTTTATTATAGATTAGGACCGAAATCAATCCTCATTTTATGATTCCAATGTTTGTATGATGGTAATTCAAAATACAAAATTGAACATAAAATGCGGACCTGATATAAAATGAAAATATTTTTCTTCAAAAATGTTTAATAAGCACTCTTGCCTTATATAAACGCACAAGATACAATTAAAGGCTTACATAATTATCCTTACTAATAATCTAATATTATAAAAGCGAAAGTTTGTTAGTATTTTATGAGTATGTTCTTGTTACACAGTACTTGAGCTTTGAGCTGCTGTCTTGGTACATAGGATTCTGTAAATCACCAAAACAATTAAATAGAATAGTAAGCTTACGAAATATTAAAAAAAAAATTAAATGGTAATGCAACTAAATTAATTTATACTATAATTTACCTGAGCTGGGTGACCGTTTCCTTTTATGAGATTGAGGTATGTTCTTGTTACACGCTTTGAGCTGCTGTCCTGGTACATAGGATTCTGAAAATCACCAAAACAACAACAATAAATTTAAAATTTAAAAACCCCCGAAACAAAAAAGCAAAACATTAAAAAGTCAAAAATAATACCTATTGTTGAGCCATCAAATTCGATAAAGTAACACCTATATATTTTAATTTTATTATAAAAATTGATGGATGGCACGACTTGGTTTGCTCGTTGAAATGACGCTATAAGTAATGTCGCGTCGAGGTACTGAAGTCAATAAATAATACTATCGATAACTTTATAACCCTGAAGTACATCACTAGTGTAGTAAAAGATGAAATTTAAGATAATTTTATTTGTTATGAGCCGGCTTTAGATACACAATATTTATAGATAGATATAAACAATATTTGCTAAAATATCTATTGCAACTCTTACCGTGCCTCATCCAAAGGAAATTTCGCCATAAACTTCCTTTTTTTCAAATCTGTACGATTGGCTCGGTCTCCACAGATTTCACAGGATATAAACCGCTTTTTCGGTGGCATTTTCATAAACAATATTCACTAAATCTTAAATCACTAATTAGCTGACAAAATCAATTGAAAATCTTCAGAAATTAACTGAAACGCTCGTCCAAGATATAACACGCAACAATATGACAGTTGATGGCTGACAGACAAGTGTAAAAAAAAGAGAAAGTGTAATGTAAGAATGAGATGGCAGTAGCCGCCATTATTTGCCATGCAAATTCCATAGTAAATTTATTTTGTTCGTAGTTGCGTTAGACTGCTCGTAAACTTTTAGAATGACGTAGACGCTGTAAGCAATTCCACCAATCAGGACAGTATCTTGAAAGTGTTTGACAAATCGTAGCGGTCACCCTGCTATTTGCGATGAGCCAGAATTTGTAGCTAAAGCCGAGAGCTAAAGCTTAGTAAAAGTCAAAACAATAGATTTTAAAACAACTATGTTTACTACATGGTCATGGCACACCACTACAATTTATTTATTTTTTCTGGGACTAGACATCAATTTCCTCTAATCTTCATAAAAAATACAAACATTTCAACCCTCAAAGATTTTTCACAATACCGAGTTACCTTTGGCGAGGCCTTTAGCATAATAAAACTACCAGTCTATCCCCTCGGGTATTGATATTCAAGAAAAAAGTTCTCCCTAATGTATAGTGGGTAAGGTTAATGCAATTAAGGTGAAGTAAGGCGAGGATAGTAGCAAGCAAAACAAGCAAGAAGAATCCGGAGCTAAATTGTTTAAAACATTTATACAAGGAGTGCACTCAAAGAAGCAGTGATTGATCAGCTAAGCAGCGAAACGGTCGTGTGGATATGACTTTACAGTTTTTTTTAAATATGTGATGACGTAGCTAGTCTCAAATTATTGTAATTTGACGATAAGTTCTGTTGTACAAGACCAGAGTATGTGCTAAGAAGCCGACAAAGACCTCTGACAAAGCTCGTAGTAGCCGGACCAACAGATTTACTTGTATTTCAAAGCATGGTACTTTTTTCTGACATTCATGTAGTTCAGTAGCCTGCAATGTCCTTATCAAACGGGGGAAAGTCTCAAGATGTTTGGATGTTTAAATGTTTGGATGTTTGTTCCGCTTTCACGCCTAAACTACTAGACGGATTTGGACAAAATTTAGAATGAAGATAGTTTGTAACCTGGATTAACACATATAATACTTTTTACCGGGAAAATCTTACAAGGCGCGAGCGTAGCTACGGGTGGACCGCTAGTTTTAAATAAAGTGGTTTTGGGTATTTATTCGATCACGCAGACTCTTCCAGAGACTTGATGAGTGTGCAGGGTTCCTCACGCTGTTATCTTTTAATAATAATAATAATAATCAATTTATTCAAGTAAGTAAAACCGCAAAAGCGTCGAATACGTGTAAACGTACATATTTTATTATGAATTCGAATACGCATTATTACGTTGGGGATCGAACAGCGTCTCCTGGATGGAAGGCAACTAACACCATCTACGCTCTTATATCCACTAATATGACCACTTAAAGAATGTCCTTAAATGAAATGACTAATCCGTCCAGCTCTTAAACAGTCTTATCCGCACAAGTCCCAACCGCCCTCTAAGCAAAGAACGCTTTCGATTCGTCTTGCGAGGTACACTATACTCGAGCTGAGAGCGCTTAGCCGAGGGAATCCAGTGAGAACCTAATTGGATTCCGCGCAAGATGGATTGTGCAGTGAACCAGGGAGACGATTTTTTTATTACAAGTGTGTTCGGTATTCTATTGGTGCGGTTTAACAGTGATATTTATACAGGGTGGCCCATTTAGGTGGGTCAGTATGTAACTCTGAAACTATAAGACATACAAAATCTGGTCTAAGGGACCATATCAAAAATTTTAGTGACAAGAAAAACTGCATTCATTGATAAAAAAAAACATACTTAGTTCGAAAATTAAATTTGGACGTATAAAAAAAACTTACATTATTTGTAATTTGATATCGATTATGTAGGTAGGTCGTAAGCAGCAAATGTTACTATGAAATATGACTAGTGGCTCTGTGAGCTGTAGACCTCGCGAGTATACCTTATATCAAAGTCAAAGTCAAAGTCAAGTCAAAGTCAAAATTTTTTATTCGAATTAAGATTTTTACAAATCATTTTTCGACGTCAAAGCTATCATGGATGGCACGTTCACTACCAGTGTACGCCCTCTGTGGAGAAGAACGGCCAGGAGAAACTCCACAGGAATTGTATCTTTTGTACTTTTCTTTTAAATATATAAAAAATCATACATGAGTCATAATTACAATCTACTCCGTTGATTTGGAACAACAGTTGACGTAGTGACGGAGTATACTATAGGTATATTTTTGAAATGGCTGATTTATGTTTTTTTTTGCGTTGTCGTTTCTTTTTTGCGACCTGTAGAGGAGAACAGACAGACAGACACACAAAAGCAATTTTGGCCAAGCTGAAACGGCGACGAATCTGACGACACCTCTTTAGCTAAAATACATCAAGCCGTTTAGGCTGTGGAGCGTGCCAAAGATACCTATATAAGGTGCATACAAACGTACATACATTCAATACAATGTAGAGCTTACAGGTAAAACCTAAATTACTATATATATACATATTATACATACATACATACATACATACACTCGAAAAACATAACCTTCCTTCTAAAGCAGTCGGGTAAAGAAATCTAATAATACCCCATACATCCAAATCTGTTCAGAAGAAGAACCGTAGAAGAACCCTGAACACTCCTCTTTCTGGGCAGTCGTTTAACACCGTCTGCGGAATATGTCCAGTGTTCAGTGCCCAGGTCGTTTCTTTCGTTATTTTAGGTGCAAGTTGCAACATTTTAATGTAATCTAAATTTAAACTTGGCTAGCAATCAAAAGTAAAACTGCAGAGTACAATGTTAACGTAACCTACAGCAGATCGCTGCTCGATCAGCCTAATTGAGGCTAGACCTGCAGCGCTGGAAAGTAAACTGTAGATATGTGGGCGTTTTTAGGGTTCTGTACTTAAAAGGTGCCAACGGGACCCTATTACGCTATTGGTAAGCGTCCACAACCCGTCCGTCAATGGTCTGTTGGCAGCGGGCTGTTGAATGAGCCTTTACCGTCCCTCGGGTCAGATTTGACCGAGTACTATATTTATGCTTAAAACTGGTTATAAATTTATAAAAACATTTTTATCAAATAATTTTATATTTTTCTTTTTAATTCTTTTGATGAATTCTATTAATTACATTTAAATTTTTAATCACTAATATGTAAGCATTTAAATTTCAAGAACTTTAGTAATGTAATACATGATACCGAATTCAATTTTTATTCAAATGAAGAAAACAATTAATAATAATTGAATTAGTTCTAATGACATTGAGTGCCATCCATGACAGCTTTGACGTCGAAAAATGTTTTAATTTTGTAAAAATCTCAATTCGAATAAAAATTTTGACTTTGACTTTGACTACATAAAACAATTGTCTTGTTGTCAATTAAAACAATGTTGTTTACATATAAACTTTTTACAAATTACACAGATCAAAGGTGTTTTATTATCAGTTTTCACTTATAGTTGACAACGATTTCTTTTGGGAGCTTTCTTAGCAGTACCAGCATTATTTTCTTCATGTCGAGTTGAAGATGCTTCACGTATCTTTTACGCAATTTATAAAGAAAATGGTGTCCTTGGTAATGTTTTTCTGGACTTTATATACGGTGTGCCAACTGCATAACTAGTTTTTTTTTGAAATTGTTGTTTTGCTAGACACCCTTCCATCCAGCTATTATTGGCAGCTGTGAATAATACAAAAGCATTATAATTATGCTGATATATCCACCATGTTACTGAACACTCTTGGGGCCATCTATTTGTCTTTCTTTTGCAAGCGTAACTTTGTACATTGTGTCTACGCCGCCTTTAAATCAATCAGCCTATTGCAGCCCACTGCTGGTCTGATGCCTCCCCTTCGGCACGCCAAAGCGCACGATCACTCGCTATCCTCATCCAGCCACCACCAGCGACCTTCCTTAGGTCATCAGTCTACCTGGCAGGGGGGCGTCCCACACTACATTTCCCGAGACGTGGTCTCCATTCGAGAACCCGTCTGCTCCAACGCTCATCGGTTCTGCGACAGACGTGGCCAGCCCACTGCCACTTCAGCTTGCTACACTTCTGGACGATATCAACTACCTTGGTCTTCTGCCGGGTGATTTCGTTTCAGATTTTATCCCGTAGCGAAACATCCAGCATAGATCTTTCCATAGCTCGCTGAGTGACATGCAGCCGGCCGCCTTTACATTTATTGTAATCTAATATTACAGGCTTTTTATCTGTGCGATCACTCACTTCTGGGCTGTGATGAAAAGTGCTGAGGAAATTTACCGGCTTTATTTTTCTTGGGAATGTAAGACACAACTAGTATTTTCAGTAAATGCGAAACAAGATGAATACAAGGGTCTTCCATTCGTTTCCAATATTTCTGGCGGTAATTCCGGTTTATTTTTGCGTACAGTCCCAACTACAGTAATCTGGTTTTCTAGAAACTTCTTTGACACGAGGTGACAAAAATATTAACAATAAGGTTATATCCTTTCAGGCCCCATGATGTCAAATCAAGGACAACACGCATACCTTGATATTTTTCAGGCGCGCTTCCCATTTGCGTTCTTTATTACATGTGGGTCAAATCTGACCCGAAGACCGTTAGAGTAAAAAAGTTCATACGTACAATATAATGAAATTATGTTGAAAATAAGCTTATTGCAGTGAATAAATAAAAGTCATAGAATATCAATATCTGAAACCTCTTATTTCTTGAGAAAATTTCATATTTATCCCAAAATGGGTCAAATTTGACCCGTAGACCTTATAAAGGGTAGACAGTTGACAGTTGAAATTTTTATAGCGCGTATTATTCCTGTCGCTGTAACAACTCTTCACTTCACATCCCACTAATGCTATGCGAACGTATTCTGGATGTTTGTTTTGCTTTCACAGCTGAACTACAAAACGAATGTTTTCGTTAAATGGATTTTGTTAAATCTTACTTCTTACTTCGAATTTGGATATCATTTGGAATGGAGAAAGTTTGTATCTTGGATTAATACTTAGGATGATTTTTACGAAAAAACATCTTATTTTCACGGGAAAAATCATTCACAATGTGAGCGTAGGCGCAGGCGGACAGCTAGTAAAACATAAAAGAAAAAAATAATGGAGGCCAATACTTTTTTTTGTACGTACTAATCGCAATTTCTACCAGAGTGGGGGAGCGGAAAGCTCGTACCGTACCCCTTTAAAAATCTATGCCCAGCCAATACAAGAAACGTAATTTTTCGGTGTTTTTTGCTCGAGCAGAACGATTATGATACAAAACCCTTCGTGTGCGAGTCCGACGTGCACTTGGCCGTTTTTTCTTCTACAGTTTCGGCTAAGTAATGAATAGACTAGTGAACCAGGGGGCCGGGCCTTGCCAGGAAGCTCAGCTCTCATGTGGTGGCGGCGCAGTCACGGAGAATTAGGAGAAACGGTAGTTTTGATCATTGTAGCCGAAACTTACGACCAGTGGTTTTCAATGTCTTCCAAAGAGCGTTAGGATAAACTTCTTTGCTCATTTGCCTCTCTTATTCTTATACTGCTGCTCAACGTCGACTTATGGCGTTAGAAAGAAAACAAACAGACACCTGACTTACAGAAAAATTATAATCAGGTCAATAAAGAATATATAGACAATAATTACTTGTCTGAGGTTCCTGAGTCCGAAGTTGCTAAGGACGGGTATTACATCCCGCATCATGCCGTGGTCCGTGCCGACAAGCCTATGCCTAGGATAGTCTTAGACGCAAGTGCTAAAACGCACACAGGGTTGTCATTAAATGACGTCTTACATATTGGACCCAACTTACAGGCAAATTTATTTTTATTATTGTTGGACTTTCGACTTTTTTCAGTCGCGATGACTGCTGATATTAAACAAATGTATTTACAGATTGGTGTTCCTGATGACCATCGTAAATACCTACAAATTTTATTCAGATTTAGTAACAATGAGCTCGTTAGAACTTTTCAATTTAATCGGGTCCCCTTTGACCTTGTCTAGCCCGTATTTGGCTATGCGCACTGTGCGCCAGTTGGCCGATGATATGAGGCCACATTTCCCTGAAGCTGCTAAGGTGGCAGAGTCTAAAATGTACATGGACGATTTAGTCCATTCGGTGAATGGAGAAGAAGAAGCAGTGAGTGCACCTCACCAACTTATCTCTCTTTTCAAGTCTGGTGCCTTTGATTTAGTCAAATGGACAAGCAACTCGTCGGTTTTACTTTCAAACCTTCCTGATTCTCATTGCAGCTCAGTGAATTTTAATGATGATTCTAACATTACTAAAGTGTTAGGTCTTTCATGGGAACCAAACAATGATAATTTCTTCTTCACAACGAGCAATGCGCAAGAACAATGTACAAAGAGGAAGATACTGTCCGTAGTTGCACGGATATTTGATGTTCTTGGCTTGGTAGCCCCCGTGTTAATGTATGCGAAGTTACTTATTAAAGACATATGGTTGTGTAATCTGAATTGGGATGATACACCGCCCGAGTCTATAATCAGAAAGTTTTCGGCGCTCATGCAGGAGCTACCTATGCTCTCTTCGCTGAATATTCCTCGTCACGTTGGAGTCTATAAGGATTCGACAGTCCTTCTTGTCGCTTTCTGTGACGCATCTATGAATGGCTATGGTAGCGTTGTATACCTACACTCTACGGACCCTGCTGGGAATATTTCAGTGCGTCTACTGTGCGCTAAATCCAAGGTGTCTCCCACAAAGGTTACAACACTTGCTCGGCTTGAATTGTGTGCAGCAGTATTACTCTCCAAGTTAGTACGGACTGTCCTAGAGACTTATAAAGAACGCATTCCCATTGCTGGGACTTATGCTTTCTCGGATTCCACAATCGCGTTGTCGTGGATACATTCATCACCGCATCGCTGGTCGGTGTTTGTTAGTAACCGCGTGGCTCAGTGCCAGGAGAATTTACCTCCTGAAATTTTTTATCACGTCGCAGGTATCGAGAACCCGAGCGACTGTGTTTCTCGTGGAATGTTACCATCCCAGCTTGTGTCACATGATTTGTGGTGGAACGGCCCACTATGGATTCGCTGCCCACCTTCTGAGTGGCCAGTGCAACCGTTTACAAACTCAAACATAGGAGAATTTCCCGAACACAAAGTTAATGTGTTAGTGGCTTCTGTTCAATCTGAACGACCGGTGCTGATTGAACTGGCTCAACGTACATCCTCATGGGATAAACTTTTAAGGACTGTCGTTTATGTTCTTCGTTTCGTGAAGAAAGCGCCACATGCATCTGAAGTGGTCAATAACTTATTAGCGGCTGAGAAGGCGGTAATTCGCTCAATTCAGAGCGTGTATTTTGCTGATGATATCGCTGCCTTAAAGAAAGATAAACTTCTGTCGAAGAAACTTCGTAACTTGTCGGTGTTTCTTGATGAAGACAGCATCCTACGTATCGGAGGACGCTTGTCTAAATCGAATGACGTTAAACATCCGGTTTTATTACCCAAACATGATCATATTGTGGATCTGATTATTGATCACTATCATTTAATGAACTGTCATACAGGCGCTGGGCTTCTTATGTCTATCATAAGACAGCGTTATTGGATATTAGATGCTAGGACGACCATCAGAGCAAGAGTAAAAAAATGTAATACCTGCTTTCGTGTGAACCCGTCCCATCACACGCCGAAAATGGCAGATCTTCCATCTTACCGTGTCACTGAGGCTAAGGCTTTCGTGCATACAGGGGTAGATTATGCAGGACCCCTCCGAATCACCCTGGCTCGTCGAAGAGGACAACACTCGCAAAAGGCTTATATATGCCTATTTGTGTGTTTAGTGACAAAGGCCATACATATTGAGTTGGTCTCTGACCTTACCAGCAACGCCTTTCTCGCTGCGTTCCAACGCTTCCTCGCACGTCGTGGCCCAGTAATGTGTCTTTATTCGGATAATGGCACCAATTTTATTGGTGCAAAAGCTCATTTGGACGAACTATACAATTTCTTGATTACGTCTGAATTTCAACCTGTTTTGAAACGCGACTTGCTTAGTCGCCGTATTGAGTAGAAAATGATCCCACCTCGCTCACCCCATTTCGGAGGTATATGGGAGTCGAACATTAAAAGTATGAAAACCCACCTTTATCGGGTAGTCGGAAATCAACTCCTTACGTACGAGGAATTGCAGACTGTCTTGGTGCAGATTGAATGCGTGATGAATTACGTAATTTCATCGGATCCTGACCCGGAAGTTATTACACCCGCGCATTTTCTGATGTCCACTCCATTGCAGCACTTACCTGCAGTTGATCTATCAGAAACGCGAATAAATCTTACTCAACGTAAACAATTACTTGACAGCATGGTCCAGTCTTTTTGGAAGAAGTGGCGGCAAGAGTATCTGCATACGCTGCAAGTTAGACAAAAGTGGACGACCCCTGATCGTGATATAACTGTCGGAACTGTTGTACTTATGGGAGACGATGGTTTGCCTCCGTTGTCTTGGCCTTTAGGTGTGATAACTGAGATTCATCCCGGAACCGACAATATCGTTCGAGTCGCGACGGTGAAAACTAAATTTGGTATCTTCAAGCGTCCGATTGTTAAATTATTTCCCATACCGACACAATAATACGCTATAACTTTTAATTGTTTCATTAGTATAGTTAATTCTTAACTTAGTTATAATAATGTTGTCTAACACTCTCTGTTAACTTGATAAACTTTAATTTTATTTTCTTACGTTAGATATATCCTTTGAAAGATTCTGCGAACTTCCAAGGGGGGGAGCATGGTTAGGCGTATTAAATAGTAGGTTAATTTTATAATATAATAGACACTCGCAAAGATTTAAATTGGCGCACCAAATGGTTTGCGATTGTCTCCGCTGATTCTGACCATGTGTTGCTGGAGAGTACCTAAGAGATGGCGCTAGTGAGACCATTTTGAACTTTAAAAGTGCTTTCTTGCGATTGGTCAGTTCGCTCGGCCCTTGGACATGCAGCGTCAGCAGTGGCTCGATTTTTCATAATGGCGTCGATCAGCTATCGATAAATTTCCTTTGAGCGAGTATTTTTTTGTCGCGTGTATTCATCTTATTTTTGACAATTAGGGACATTATGTGCCTTATGTGAAGTGTACGGACTAGCTCATACAGACTGCGTTCGTTACAAACTGAACAAGAAGAAAATCATCCACGGCCGTGGTGAAGGAGATAGGTACCTACTCCTGGACGAAAACCGTTCTTCTCTTGCTGGAAAGTGATGCAGAGGTTCAGGTTAGTGGGGCATAGCTTACTTTGGTCAGCTGGTGATTTTCTTTGCGAGTTGTCTGTTTTAGAGTCGCGAATTCGGTAGGCACCTAACGTACCTATTCTCCAATTTTTTTTATCCAGGGTTCATCACCCGCCTGATGCAGGCTATTTACACGCCTCATCAATAGTTTTAATTTTAAAGACTGCAATTAATTAGAATAGGCGATAATATTATGTTGAGAATCACTGGTTTATACCCCGCAGTACATATGAGTTTTAGACTAGAGAGTCGTTAGTCTCTACTTGGCACGAAATCTTAGGCTTTAGAGCCTAATATATTAATTTTATTTTGGTATATTTAATCTTCATAGAAGTACTCTAAACTTTAAAAGTCGCGCCTCTTTCCTGGAGGACTTTTTTTGTCAACGATACGTTAAGGCAGATTTACACAGGGACAGTGAACGGCGTCGAAACCAAGACAAGTCAGCACTGACCCGAAAAAAACCTAATGTAAATTGATTTGAAGTCAGCACAGCGGTGAAAAGTCAGCGCTGAGTCGCGCACCCCCGCGCCAGCGGTACAAACCCCGTGTAAACAGACAAGAGTCCATATTTATTGCAAATTTCATCTAAATCCGTACAGGCGTGAAAGCGGAACAAACATTTAAACATCCAAATAATTGTATTTTCACATTAATGTGTATTATTAGTTTGATAAATAAATAAATAATATTAGTGTGATGTATTTTTTTTAAATTCAGAAACAAGCAGTTTTATATATTACATGTTTACAATTAAACTTGTATTATATTTGTGGACCTACCAGTTTCCTGTAAAGTTTACATATATTTTTAAATTGAGTGAGTATTAAAAATTAATCTATCGAAACATATAAAAAGACTTGTATTATATAAAATTCTCGTGTCACAGTGTTTGTAACCAATATTCTCATCTGAGCAACAAAACAATAAACTGAACAAAACCTTCGCATTTTTAATATGAGTAGGATGTATGATGTATGAATATTATTATGCTATGTTATGTACAGTAGACAGCAGGTCGAGCCACACACAGGAGCATCTTGCGTGTTGGTGATAACGTAGACGACGTAGACCGTGCAATCTAGAGATTGCAACGAAAATGTTAGCTTGATGTATAGTCACTAACATTTCCAGAATTTTACCGAAATGACATAGTTTAGATATTGGCTGATATTTCTCTATATTCTGACTAATTTCTCCCTTGGGTATCGGAGTGATCAACGCGCGCTTCCAGACGGCAGGGACACAACCCTCTTTGAGTGATCTCTCAAAAATTAAAGTAATAGGTACTACTTAAGTTGATGAACATCTACCATCAGGTCCGGTGCCTTTATTAATATTAATTGATTTAAGATGTTTTTGAATGAGTTCTCTCGTAAGAGATTGTGTCCAGGTCGATGACCGCGCTCGTAACCACTGGTAAACTTTCCATGTCAAAAGATGGCATATTAGATGTCTCAAAAACTGAATGAAATGTGATAACCATAAGTGGCAGAAATTCCTTTGTAGTGCATAACTCGTGGTAGGCTACTTTTTAAAAAGATTGATTTTACGAAAGACCAGAAAAATTTACGGTGTGTTTTAATTTTGGATTCAGAAAATTCACAAAAAAGTAATTTTCTAATTTAGTTGTTTCTTAAAAATTTAAAAGAATCATAATCCAAAGGGTTATTATATGTTTTCCATAGTTAATGGTATTTTTTTTTTATAATCGTCTATGCGGCGTAGTGTGCCAAGGCGGCTTTGAGTGACTCACACGTTGAAGACGCTGAAGTACAAATTTCTTAATTAAGTCATATAAAAAAATATAAAGTTTGTGTACACACTGTTCTAATGTCAGGCCAGAAAAGAAATCATACCAATCTATTGCAGATAGTTCGGAGTTCATTTCTTCATAATTTGCATTTAGAAAACAATGTACAAAGGTAGGATCAGGCTTTAGCGTAGGTATGTTCTACAATAGTTTAATTTCAATTTAAATGGCTTTATGATGAATATCTTCATTAGTCAGTGGACTGTCGCTAGCTAGTATGGACGGTGCAGTTTACATTGGAAAACACCAAGTCTAAGATGCGGTCATTTATATTAGTAATGGAATTATACTGTTTTAGACCAGAAAAAGATATAAATTCTTGAAATCTAAACTGTTGCCGCTCCTCAGGCAACTTCAGAACTACTTTCAGAAATCAGAAATCAGAAACATTTATTTGTAGGACATCACAACACAAAACACATATATAAAGAATAGTACATAATAACAGTGCAGTGCGATGCGAGCTCGAGTATGGTCGCGTTCCGCAACTCAGCACCAGACACGAATTAATCTAGTTCGCGAATTTGCGCGGTAAGCCGCCGCCCGATACCGTCGCTATGGGCTCGGAGCAACTCATAGCTAACGAGTTGTTGGCGTTCGTTCATTCAGCACGCCATCGACACGATGGATGAGGTCAGCATCCTGCAAATCTGCAAGACCAACTTCAAGCGGGAGGAGATCTGCAGTGGCAAGGAGCTACTCTACCGGACGCTCGGCAAGGCCGACCTGATGCCGTCTCGCATGCAGGAGGAATGAGAAAGGCGAAAGAAGTCTCCTAGACATCATAAAGCTGTTGAAGGAGACCGACCCTGACGACGTGCCTGCTTTCGTGGCGAAGCGGCTACATAAGCTGCCTCCCGTCACTTTCGACCACGTCGACGTAACCAGGCTGCTGAAGGATATTACAACCCTGAAAGCCGACCCGAGCTACCTTGGCCGAGGTACAGTTGAAGTTAGAGGCTTCGGAATCTGCCATCTCGGATCTGCGTGCCGAATTATTATCATTAAAACGTAGTGATTCGGTAAGTAGGTCATCCGTGGTCTCTAGCGTAAACACGCGTCGCAGAGCGCAAAATGCTTCCGTCGGCAGTATTGAGTTGGCGACAACACCGGAATGTGCGCCGCTTGCTGCTGACGAGCGTGTTTCACCGCGCCCTGCCGCCGCTGCCAGCCCCGCACGCCCCGCCAAGCCGTGCCTACGCCGTCGCCGCCGCCGCTGCCGCCCCATCTCAGCGGTCACAACCACTGGGGAAAAAGCCTTGCGAGGCTCCTCTTAAGAGTGTGACACTACGTCCACCGAAAAAACAGTGCGATAAGGAGGGCTTCATTAAAGTCGAAAGGAGGAAAAAGAAGCCAGCCGTAACCATCATGGCAACGCACCGGTCGGACCGGAGCACTCGCTGCGTCCCGAAGTACGTTCGACGCAGCTGTAAGTACGTGTTCCGACTACACTGGTCCACTAAGGTTGAGGAGTTGGTGGATTTTGTGCGAAGAAAGTCCAATTTAACCCTGAGGGTCGAACGGTTAGCATCGCGCTAACCTAACCTAACCTAACCTAACCCACCACCTGGAGACCTTCATGAAAGAGGACTTCTGGCCGCAGTCGGAGTCGTGTTTCAGAAGTTCCGGGGACGGCTGCCAGCTGACACGCGCTACACGTCGCTGACATCACGTGTTACCTAGTTATAGTTTTTTATAAATATGTATGTATGTTTTAAGGTATTTATTATATGGGCCTCTGTTTACATATTTAAGACCTTTATGTAAATATTGCCTGAAATAAATGATTTATTATTATTATTATAAAACAGAAATGAAATGAAAAAAAAAAACAAAAACATAAACAACACACTTACAAAATTGCCCCTGTGTTGCGACACCCAGACAAAAAGGGCCTCACTCAGCAAAAGCCTTTTTTTTTTTTTTTTTTTTTTTTTGACGATGACCTAATGCTTGTGTCGCAAAATCGACGTATCAAGCGTAACCGGACTTTTGGGGGAGCGGAAGGCTCTTACCCCTAGAATTATAGCAACAGCCTAAGGGCGCCCACTTGGGGGCACGGACCTCGGCCTAGGACGTTGCCATGGCGAGAAGCGCGTGGGAGAGGAATGACCCTGACGGGGTCTTCCAGGATTATGCAGAACTTGATTGGGTCTACCGCGTCCCCGCCGGCGGGTGCGGTTGCTACCAGAAGGGCATTCTGTGGAGTGTACTCTATTGGCAATGGCTCTCTCAACAAAAGACTGGATGGGATCGACAGGATCGGACAGAACATGCTTAGGCCGACGTTTTGTACGCGTAGCGGGGAAAGGGTAGTAACCGGCGGTTTTCACGACCAGAGGATTCGGGTGGACTCAGCAAAAGCCGTAGCCTAGCAAGGTACACTACGGCGCTGATCTTCCGTGAGCCCTGCAGAAACGCGGCACGGACGAACATCATATACCTACTTATATTATTGTTATGTTTTTGTTTCCGAGTATGAGTAATGACAAATCTATTACAGGCATATAACAGACAAGTTTCTCTAGTACAAGGCAAATCACAACTAAATTGTGGACACTTCTATAAACACAGGGAGTTTCGTAGCGGATATTTTGTAAATACAGAAATGCAATTAAATTGTGAATATTTCCGTAGAGTTATACATATAACGAAAACTTTCTAATTATTGGTACACATTCATACTATAGGGAAACAAAATGATGCCTGACATAATATTTACATTTCCAAACGTTTTATTTATTTATGGTGTGTTTATTAACCCACATATCCTCATTCCACATGCAACTAGGTTACACCATTTTATAGCTCCGATATTAAAACAAAACTCAACTACTCGTATACCGTTAATCGACGTTCGAAGAATAGTTCCTATTTATAAATGCAGTCTGTTACAGTGAAAATTGACAAATGTGTCGTTTAGTAAAAAACTAGTTTTATCAACTGGCTGAATGAGCTTAATCGGTTAATCATCAACAGCACATATACGTCCCTACCGGGGGGCTCGAGCGTACCCTGAATTAGGGCGATTAAGCCTTAGTCGACCACGCTGGCCCAGTGCGGGTTGGTCGACTTCACACGAAGTGTGCAGGTTTCATCATGATGTTTTCCTTCACCGTATGAGTGTCGAATAAACATACATAATATTAATTCTAAATTCGAAAACACATTGGTACGTGGTGGAAATCGAACCCGCGTCTCCCGGATGACAGCGGCCCTAGCCACTAGACCACCGACGCTCTAATCGGTATTTCTTTTAAATAATACGATTATGAGTGACAAGAAACCCATGATGTCAGTGACTTTATCACGGTTAAACTCAGGTGTCGCTAAATGTGTTATTATTTCAAAGTATTATTTTGTTGCCTATAAATAGCTGACTATAATTGGAGGACTTATTTGTGGAGGTTGTAATCGATTTTACAGTCCACACGATAAAGAAGATTATTTTAGAAATTAAAAGAAATTGTGTTTTTACAATGGAAACCAAAATATATCTAATTAAGACATGTTTTTCGATGGCATGTTAGCATTTGGAAGCTCATGATCCAACAGACAATAATCAAACAAATACCAATTTCTTGTATACGTACAGTTTGAATCCCTTTGTTTTACTTGTATTGTATCTTTGTTAGGTATCTAACTTACTAATTACTACCTACGACCTAGTTTTCTTTTCGCAAGAGCTAAATTAGTACACTTCGACTAAGTCTGCTAATTTGTGTACTAACTTTTCTTACAAACTTAAATGAGGGCAAAAGCCGGTGGTTGAACAAATTACAACAAGCCGTAACTTTCTTGCCAATTTTTCTGATTCTAAAATATTGTATCAGTTTGACGCGGGCAGCGCAAGACTGGTTAATGTGGAGGTCCTTAGAAAAGCCTTCGTCCAACACTGAAGGTCTTTCGGGTAGAGATAATGATGATGATATGAGTGTGATACACAGTTTGTCTGTATTATCTATCTAAAACAATATTTTAAGATAAAATTAACAAATGTATCAGAGCGTATTTTTGAGAAATATACCTATAGAAATATCAAAAGGCCTTTGTAGGTCCAGTGAACTTTTTTAGAGCCAGACAGGGATAGCAACTAGAACCAAAATCGCCTACGCCTTTAAAAGGCGAAAAACCTCTAAGCGAAAACCATAACAGGTCCATTTATCTGACGATGCTTAACTTCGGCTATTGTAAAGGATAGGAAATCATTCTCGTGGTCCAGAACTTCATTCGGTGTTAGATACAGGAATTTACAGATAATGCTGGTTACGTCACACTCAGAATACAAACGCAAGAACTCACAAGGGAGTTATCAGTTTTGTGTTTAGCTCTATGAATTGCAGTTATGTAACTAACAGTTTTTTCATGATTTTCAAAGGTATTAATGAATTAATCAATCTAGTTGTTAGAGTTTTCCAACCGCAGCGCTCCCTCTGGTTTAAGAGTTACATCAGAACGTGCCTTTTGACGCGTAAAAAAGGTTCTCACTAAAAGATAATCACTAACAACTTTCGAATACGATGTAAAATAAAATTGCTTGTCTGAAACACCTCACAGAAAAAAGTATACGAGCAATCTCTAGTACTCAAGCATCAAACTTAACCTATTTACTTTCCCCGCATCAATTCACTTCATACTTTATTTGCATGGTGTTTAGAAACGAGCACCCGAGTAGATCTATGGGAAATTCAAATCAATTACCGGCCTTGCTAAGCATAAAAGCAAAAACTGTTTACGTATATAAATATTAGCAAGCTACAGCGGTCAAGTAGGCTGCTTTGCATGCGTATGCGCAGTAGAAAGTGCAGTAGACAATACCAGTATAAACTGACATCTTACGTCTTGAGAAACATAAGAAATGGAAGACCTTTTTATACTGGTATTTGGTAGGTCGTATTGACGCACTATATGGGCGCTGCAGTGTATGTAAAGTCGTCGAGTCTCATGTTTATGTTTTTCTGGCCTTAAGGAGAAAACTGCAATGTATGTCGTGTAACCTGATAATAATATACTCATGATTGACGAGTGACCTGACCGACCAGCCAAGTTGGACTTTCCAAGACTCATGTATCAAGAAAGAAACTGAAATTTGACTGTCTAGTACCTAATATTAGTACTGTGGCCCAGCAGCCAGGAGCCGCTGAGCACCACACGAAGGATGTTGTAGAGGATTTAAAACGTGGCAAAAACCAGAGTTCAGTCCAGGTTAAGGTAAAAGAATATATTTAGGTAGACAGTAAAGGTGTTCATTTATGTATTTATATAAACTGACAAATAGTAGAGTACGTAGAAAAGGTTTAGGTATGAACTTTCGGAAATCAGGACATGAAGTGAGGAATTTGGCAGAAAAAAGACAAAATCGAAACGTAAGAAATCTAAATTTGAAAATGAATTTAAAATGAAAGATAAAACTGCCAGCAAGAAAGCTTACCAGACAAAAAAATAGGAAAGAGTGCACTCGTAGCATTTTAATCGTCTCCACCGGTCCTCCTCTCCGCCGGTTGGGAAAGCGATTGACCGTCATTACGTAGGTTTCGGAAAACGTCGGTGGTCTAGTGGTTAGGGCCGCTGCATCCCGTCCAGGTGACGCGGTTTCGATCCCCACCACATACCAATGTGTTTTCGAATTTCGAATTCATATGTACCGTTTAATCGACGCTCTTACGGTGAAAGAAAACATCGTGATGAAACCTGCACACTCCGGCGAAGAAATTAAAAAGTTGTGTGTGAAGTTGACCAACCCGCACTGGACCAGCGTGATCGACTAAGGCCTAATCGCCCTAGGGGCTGGAGCCCTTCGGTGGGGATGTATATGAGCTGTTGATGACGAAGGTTTTCGGTTTGATTCCGGGCGGGGACACTGTCGAACTAAATTGGTTTTAGTTTGGCCATTGCAGGCTGAATAAATTGATTGTCTTTAAAGTCATGATACCTATTTAAACTACAGTGCGACAGATCGATCGGTATAAATAAAAAGAAAAATAATAATAATATAGGCTCAACTAAAATAGTATATAATTGACTTTGATGTATCACTAAAAACACGAATCTTATCTCACAAATACCATTTTACTAGCAATCCCGCTGAATCTCTGTGTTATGAGCTATAATACGGGGTCGTAATTAAACGCATTATTCGGTATTACTGTATAACACCCGGTATTAAGGTATCAACCGGCGAATCCATCTTAATTGTTGCGCGTTTAGTTAATGGCGAGCTTAACATAGATTTGAACGGAATTCATCATCTTAACCGTTACTATGGGGTATTAATTACAGTAATTTCGTTGTTGTTGTTACAAATTATTTATTTATTTATTTTTATTTATTCAGGATAACAACAGCACAGAGTTTCATAAAGTATAATGTCTTACGAATATACATATTTGGGCCAATAATAGCTATCCACAAAAAAAAAAATTACAAAGAGAAGTCGAGCATCGTTATCCCACTTCATTTGTATCTTTTTAATCAATTAAATTACTTAGACTGAAATATATAACATTTTAAACTCTTGCTATTTGTACTAACTATAGCTCATTTACGTCCCCACCGAGGGGCTCGAGCGTACCCTGAATTAGGATAACCAGACCAAGTCACATTAGTGGACCACGCTGACCCAGTGCGAGTTGGTAAATAATTTCGTCGATATTGGACAGGATGAAACTAATGGTTAAGCAGAAAAAATAAACCTTAAATGAAAAAGTTCTACAAACAAACACAATAATGAGTGTCTTATAAAAGACATAGTAATTAATCTACAGTAAAAAAAAAGTTAATTGGCGCAATGGAGAAAAGGCCAGCGGGTAGATGGGGGCTGTAATGATGATGATAATCTCACCCAGAAGATACACTCTTATCGTAGAAAAACAAGTACACGCACTAGACACTGGATAGTGGATAGCGTCTGGAGATCCATCAGTATTCAAGATGCAACTGCTTGAGATCTAGACTCAGATAAGAGAGTCTCCGCATTCCAGTCGACTTCTCACGCGCTAAAGAGTAGTAGCACCAAAGATAATATAGTTATTTATCTATGCTTCTTGCTCTCCAATATACACGGTCTGTGGGTACTGACTATACAAATATTGAAAGAAGAGAATAAAGTATAGTCCAAACGAAACCTTGCCTTAAATAACTGCAATATTCATTTAATGAAAATGAACAAAATATTTATTATGTTGGTCCAAAAATTTTGGATTTTTAATAAAAAGCAATGTCAGTTCAAAACTTAAAAGAAAGAGGTTTTCCTAATTCGAATTTTATTAGCATTGAATTATCTCTAAAGAATTAACAAGACCAGCAAAACTACCAAAATCACATAAAGTGAGCGAGGTCGGCGTCGTCATCTCGTAACAGAATATTTCTTATCTGTCCCAAAAAGTGCATTTGTTTTTGTATATTTATTTTCCAATAGCTTTCATAAGCTTCTATAAAAAGTCAAAAGAACTAAATTCCATTAATGATAAAGCATATAGCAAATGCGTGTCTGATGAGGAAACTAACGAGATAATTGAAATCAAATAGAAATTTCCCTGTCGTTAGATTAGATCATCGAACTATAGTTTCTGCTGATTCATCTAACGTAATGACGATAGTATTAGTATTAATAGGCAATAGAGGTGAAGTTTATTTTATGAGTTTAGTTCTCAGTCAATCAGAATCAAATCAGAATCTATGGAAAGCATGCAAAATTTTAATATCCACGCAACTTAAACTTAAGAAAAGGAGAAAAAAATATATTTTTAATCCACTCTTCTTAGATAAATGAAATTATATCTTAGTTTCTAAACAATCATTGTCTTTTTAACGAACTTCTTCATTGACACTCGATATACCCATAACATTCAATAGTTTCATGTTTTGATACTGTGAAATATCGTTACATAAATTCTATTGTGTCAATTTCACTTTTAGATCTGCAATCATATCATCATTAGTTATGATGATGATAGCAATTATTGTTGCTATCGCTATCAGTAATCCACAAATGAGCACAAAATCTGTGAATTCCTCGCATGTCGTCAAGCGCGTGTCTGCATACATTACTGGCAGTAATTGGATCAACGCCATCAGCAGACAATTTCATGGATATCGATCTTGGGGCTTGATGGAAGTTTTTGTTGCAAACGGTATATATACGGGTTTTAATTTCGTGGAATTTTAATGTGTGTGTGTAAAATGCGTTGTTACAGTTTTTGGAAGGATGTTTTGACCCATTTTTTGGACTTTATGGATTGTATCATTGCTTCTGAAACTTACCTCTTGGAGTTGCTGCACTTTTAAAATGATACCTAAAGATTTGCTTCAACTCATAAACTTTTTTGTTCAACGTACCCAAAGTTGCAATCGTTGTCATGAAATACATGGGTCTACCTACAACGACCAGACGCAGACTTCGATACAGACGAGTTTCTACTTCACGATGTTTTCTTTCACTTAGAGCTTGAAAACAATTGCAATATTTAATACGATTTTCCAATATTAGTGCCCAGTTTTATTTTGTATTACGTCGCCGTGTGTTTCCACTTCCGCGTCTCGGCAATGGGTGCGGATTGCAGAACCGTTGTTGCAACGAAACTCAATTCCGTATTGTTTGAAGTTTTTGTTTCAAAGTTACTCCTCGACTGCTGAAATCTGTTCGACCGTTTCGACTGCTTCACTTTGCGTTTGTAGTTTGATTAAGTTTCCGTAGTTTTTCTGTACTTGTGCAATGATTGTTTCAGTGTAACTTTGTTATTTGGCTTACAACATTTCGATCATAGGTCATGTTTTCATCATGGGTCTTGTTACGTTAGAGTTGTTACCTAAAAGGTAACTTCTTCATTCAAACTTGTAAAATTCCTTCCCCACCCATTCCACTCCCTCCTCGCTTGATGTGTGACCTGCTACTCTCAAAAAGGGCAATCCGACTAACTAACCATTCAAAAATTGTGTGTGATGTTGATCAACCCACACTTCTCTATCTAAACAATCTTCTTCTTCTTAATTTTTTGCATTTTCAAATATTCTTTGCTAAAAGAATTGAAAATAATATTCAGCGTCTCCATTTTAAAGATAATTAGATCCGTTACTGACAGCCATCTGATAGTGCAACGAAAGTACTTCAAGTGCAATATGAGCAATACTGTTTCCTTCCGTACTGCTCCGACCAATGATAGCTCTGCTTGCGATGTGCATGCGAAGTCAAGCCCAAGTCATGATCGCAGAGCGGAAAGGTATTCGTGTCGTAATATCACGACAGCGCAACGAGCGTGAATCATTTGCACTGGCAGCTTCAGTTGGTAAACAATGGGCAGAAAATTTATGTTGACAAAGGTTTGTTTAAAAGGTATTAGATTCTGACGTTATGTTGCAGTTCTATATATACTCGTATTTGTATAAAGAATCCTGTAAACCAACTGAAGCTTTGTTCACCCTTTTAAAAGGTGTGTTATTTTATGAGGAATTAATATTAGATAGATTTTGGAGTAGATATCATTGTCAGTGTTTTTTCCTTGTAAACTGTTACCCCCCCTCCCACCAAACAACAAGGTAGTTATCCAATTTTAGTAGCGGTTTTATTCTCTTCTGTGTCTCTTGGCGCAGACCGCTAGTGGAAAGTCGTCGGCTGTTACCGCTGCGCGCACGCATCCTAATAATTGACGCGCTGTAATTAAACCTGTGCCCGTCAGCGGTGCGTGCGACTATCGTCGGTGTGTCACTGACTTTATGTATATCGCTGATAATGATGTCTTTATTGGTCAGTATAATTACACCTGCGCCCCTGTCAGCAGCGCGTGCTGTTGTTTTTTGTTTTTAATGAAATGAATCTTATCGCTATTTTTACCAAAGTGGTAATATAGCGGGCGCAAACTTGCAGGGGAGCAGAAGGCTCAGACCCCTAAAAAATATGACAACACCCCTAGGGGCGCCCTCGGACGGGCACGGACCTCGGCTCAGGACGTTGCTCCGGACAAAAACGAGTCGGAGAAGAATGACCCTGACGGAGCTTTCCTGGATGTATAAGAGTTCTTTCCCGTCCCTAGGCGGGTACAGTTTCTGTCTGAAGGGCATTGTGTGGTAGGTTAGGCCTATTTGCAATGGCAGCTTTAATCGCGACGGTGATATCATCTTTCGGTTTTTGTCGGTGTGCCACTGACTTTATATCGCTGGTGCTGTCTCACTCAGATTAACAAAAGACGATCGCTTCGCTCCCGACGCGCGTCAAAAATCTTTGGCAATTTGGTCACAAATTATTATCATGTTCAAAATATTATGAGGGACATGAGTTATTATTTTTACAAAAAAATATTAATTCTTGAACTGAAGTACTTAATACGTTTCGTCAAATCCAACGTACTTGGAATCAGACTCAGTAAGAACTTCAGATTTAAAAGATTTGAAAACGTTCCTAAAAACTTCAATCCTATAATGTATTCGATTTTGAGTGAACCTACAGAAAAGAAGGAGGATCGCAGGAGTACAGTAATGACAAAGATTCAACCTTATTCTATTCAAACTAACATAAACGTGTTTAGCATTTACAATCGCCCTTTGCTCCTCACCTATGACTAAACGATACACGATCGCGGCGGCACGAGGATGTTACAACGTTACATTCCTCCCATTGTAACGCTAATGTCAAGGCACTCACTTTCAATCTCACCTATTGACAGCTGCCAGAGAAATGTCAGCTTGTACAGAAATGGAAAAGACCATATAATTATGCTTTTATATATTTACGCGTTTGATGACGTTTATAATGCGTATTCTATTAATTGCTTAGGTTAAACTACTGTCTGTATTAGGTTAAACGTTAGAAGTTTTTATCTGAAACGTCTTTCGTGTTTCGAAAAGCACGTTAAGCTGTTGATAATGAATAAATAGCAGATAGTCTAGTCAGAGACAATTTAGCAGTTGTGCTCAATCGTATGGATGAGAAACTACATATAGGTAGTCAATATATCGACATTACCAAGCAACTGGCAGCTGACAGTATGATTCATCAACGGCCCGTTACAGTCCACAGCTGGACTATGAGCCTCCTCCACTTAAGTGGAGGGTTTTGCCATATTCTCCATGCTTGGCAGGTGGGTTGGAGTTCGCAGATTAAAAGGTTACTGTATCAGAGAGCGCTGCTGCCTGTTCCCTGTTCAATGTGTAGTCCATAAGTCGCCTCTTAAGACACCCACGGGAAGAGTAGGGGTTGGTGACAAATTTATTCTACTCTGCCGTCACCACACGGCACATAGTGTGACTATCGATAGTTTAATCGATTATATCAAATGTTTTTGCTCTAGTGATGACTAGTGGCTCTGTGAGCTGTAGACCTCGCGAGCCTGTATATATCTTTTCAAATATTTTTTTTCTCGACAAACATCCCCAACCTCTTGATTTTTTTATTTTTAAAGTTTATTTTATTTTGTTTTATTTTATTTTAAGAAAGGTGACCTGTAGAGGAAAATAGCCTCAGCAGTAGATCTTGTAAGCTGGCAACCCACATAACTCCGTCATTTTTTAAAATTTCAAAAAACTGACTCAACAAAAATATTCGAATAATTTATCGAACCTGCTCACAAAATTTCACGAGAATCGGTTGAGAAACGCGACCTGTAGAGTGAAACAAACAACAAACAAACCAATCCACAAACAAACAGATGGACATACGAAAGCAAATTTGGCCAAGCTGAAGCAGAGTCGCTTCGCTCGCTCGGTCCCTAATATTCAGGAAAGTATCGGTAGTATTTGTAGGTGATGGGTAAGAACCTATACGTCATCGACAAAAATACATAATTGCCATGTCTTGAGCATCTATCGACACTTTTAATAGGTCTATCGATAGGTAACATTTTATAGAAGAAAACTTTAGTTTGTTCGGCAACACTATTATTTAAGTGGTTAAAAAACTGTAATAGATATAAAAAATTGGCTAGTCAATACAAATAATTAGACAGAAAGCTTACATCTATCCATGTAATACTGATAAAAGTTGTATGAACAAAGTGTGATTTGAAACAATTAGGTATAATCAATTTTAGTTGAAGCCTGCTACTGAGGGAACCGATCCGGCAAATAAAATAGCGATATAGAGGAATAAATAATGTTACTACGGGAAATGGGCACTTAAAGTACCTTGCTCTTGATTATACAACAGTAAACGCACTTTCCTTATTGTGGAAACTTATATCGCTGTATTAAACTTTATTACACGTAATGCACTCTGAGCACAGAATAAAAGACCAATTTCGTCTTGGTAGCATATCAAAACTCGGTGGAAACGTATATTATGAGCTGTGTATGACATTATTACGGTGCCACATAAGCAAGTGCCTAAATGTCAGGTGGATTTTTTTGTTAATCCAGGGTACAAACTATATCTATTCCAAATTTCATCCCAATCCGTTCAGTAGTTTTTGCGTGAAAGAGTAACAAACATCCATACATACAAACTTTCGTGTTTATATATTAGTAAGGACTAGTAAGGATAAGGATTAGATACATCAGTTAACAAGTTAATTGCTGTTATCAATGAGTTGAGTGTTAAAATTTTTAGACAACGACAAATTTATCGAAATTAGTCTGATATCCTGAACGACGGATCTCCAACGACAGAGTCTTTTGCGGCCACCAGCTGTACCATAGTACATCATCGTGTGGGGGTTCGTGTTAATCATCATCATCATCACCATCATCACCATCATTTTCACAGACGCTTGTTGTTTTATACCGACTACAAGAAATGTAAAAGTGCTTTTAAATATGGTCGTAAGCTCGATAGAGGACGTGCAAGGGTTGTAAAGTTAAAAAGAGCAATCTGTGGCAGGAACACGGAGCTTTCTGAGAGAGTGCAGTAATTGTGAGTTTTATATTTTGAAAGGCTTGGAATTATTGTTTTTTGAATTATATTAATGGATTAGGTTTCCGGTAAGTTGTTTATCTGGTTTTCAAGTTAACTTTATGAAAATTTAAAAGCACTGTATGTGTTTTCCATAATACTTTACTGAGCTGTGACACCCATTAGATTACCATATCGCGTTAAAAACTTTTTTTTATTGTACTGTGTTTTGAAACAAATACACATGTTCCGTTTTTTTCTGTCTTCCATAATAAATAATATTCAACGGTAAAAAATATCTACATATCAGTTTTCGACCCATAAAATATAGCTCTGAAAAAAAAAACGATCCGTGGCTCCAGTGGGCTAGGCTATTGCAAGTGTCCCCATTGACGGGATTTATTATGGGTTCATTTCCTGAAAAACAAAACTATCTCTGAAAAAATAATCGTCATCCGAGGCTTCAGTGCCTGAAACAATGCAAGCGCAGCAGCAGGCGGACGGCTAGCATCAATATCAAATACAATGCTAGCAAATGTAATTGTTTATAGAGAAGAAACGATAAAATCTTTTGTGTACATTTTCGTGAATTCCAAACGGCTGGCACTCAGCTTGGTGTACATCTGTTCTACTAAACATCTTTGTTTATCAAGTCGGAGACATTTTAGAAAATGCGGTTTTGTTTCAGAATTTTCTAACAACGTATTTCATAGTCTGTTGCAGACTTCAATTCTAAGTAAAATCTTGTGACTAAAGTCGTGCCAAGGACAAACCGAATCAGTGACAGTTTTTATGTTCACCTTGTTTACCGAGCCGGTTCATTGAATATGAATTGGTTCACTTCAAATAAAAAAATCAAAGGCCCGTTACAGTCCACTGCTGGACTATGAGCCTCGTCCACTTAAGTGTTTGGTTTTGCCATAATCTCCACGCTTGGCAGGCAGGATGGAGATCGCAGATTAAAAGGTTACTGTATCAGAGAGCGCTGCTGCCCGTTCCCTGTTCAATGTGTAGTCCCTAAGTCGCCTCTTACGACACCCACGGGAAGAGTAGGGGTTCACTTAGTATCGTAGAATATACTGTATCTAAGAAAAAATACACAGTGTAATGCTTTTTTGCTGTGTGTTCCTTGTGTGCAATAAAGTATATTCCATAATCTATTCTGTTTGTATTTTGTGTTTGTTATGAGGATTTTAATTATTTGTCTCAACTAGAAATTCAATCGTTTTTTTTCCAGAGCAGTGGAACTTTTTCAGTTAAAATTTTATGATGATGATGAATTCGGTAGGTTGCATAGATAAATAAAGTATATTCTATTCTATTCTATTCTATTCTATTCTATAAATAAATGGTACCTTCCTTTGTAGGTAGTTATTCAGTAATTATAAATGCCTGTATAAATGTTAGCTTTCTGCATGGTCCCAGTTTAGTTTTTCATTTATTTATTTCATTACGTTGTCTGAAAATACTTACAAGTTAAAATGCGTAAATTTATATGAAGTATGTACAATATCTGCTTATAAATAGAAATATTTTTATATAAAGTAAAATGCGGATTTAGTCATGTAAAGGTTTGATCATTGTTCAACCGTAACATCTTCTATGGTTATTAAAATAATACTATTCTCGTATGGAACTACAGTTAGCGTTCGTGGTATTCGACTATAAGGTTAAATTAATTAGTTTTTGACCATTTTTCGATCTGTTCCATATAAAACGCGTTATTTTGAATTTGTAATTCGTTTGACGGTTGACTTATTGACAGATGGCTGGCCTGCTTGTTGAATTTGTATATATACATACCTGGTTGACCCGTGTTTAAGATTTGAATCATAATTTGATAACGCTAAAATAGAACTTTGGGTCCCTGGAGCCGCATTAGTGAAATTAATCGCATTTATGGACCCTGTTGTCTGCCAATAAAATTATATTAATTATTATTGTTAGTAAGTAAGTAAAAATTTAACTTAACTGTTTGATTTCCTTTTTTACCTTTTTGAAAGAAGATAAATGAACGTATATTTTTTTATACTTGCAACAACATAGTCAGTCATATGAAAAAGCTATTATAGCTTCACTATTATTCAATGTTACAAACTTATAAAAAAAAGCAATGAACGGTGGACCATTAATATTGTCGGTCTATAAAATATAAGGGTTCCATCACGGGTTCCTTACACCATTTCACCAACACTTCCGCGCCCGTTATATTCCATACCACTCTGCTAGAAATAGCGATTAGTCCGTTAAAAAAAAAACTTTTCACAAATGTTGCTTCATCGATAATGTTCAAGCTCTAACTTATAATTTTCTTTGTCAAAATATAGTATATCGGCATATAAGTTCCAAAGGTCCCAGGGCAATTTCGATTTCGAGTTTCGGTTTCATTCTTTCTAGAAAGAAAAAAATACATACCTCCGTTTTTAACTTGTTTACCAGATTCATCGTTATCATTGGAATCCAGTTGAGCGAAGTTCCTTTCCAACTAGTAAATATTGGTGGTGGCTGGAGTGCAACATAGTGCAACCAGATCATAGCTAATATTTTATTTACCCGCAGGTTATACCGTTACAAATGCATCTGCACCATACGTTACAAATGAGAGTTCCATATTGAATCTCATTTAAATGTAAGTATTCTCTCAGCGTTCTAGATTTGAAACCTTCCAATTAAAAGCAGTGATTTATTTTTTAAATCACCAGTTTTCGGCCAAATGGCCACTATTTCACCGTTCGTTATTTGAGTTTAGTTTACTTACCCACATTAAAAAAATAAATGAGTTTTTAGTGTTAAACACATTATCGCACTTTCGATTTTTATTTGTAAAGAAAGTTGATGTTTTATGTGTCCATGTGGTTTGAAGGCTCAATTGAATTTTTAACAAAGATTTTGACAGTTAAAAATAGTTGAATATTTTTAAACGCCAATAATTGTAAAAATATCAGTGATGCTAATCTTTATAACAATCAAATTGTATTTGTATTTGCTGATAATTTACAATACTTAAGTATTCGTTTTACAAAACAAGCAATAAAAATCCATGATCGACATGTTCGGTCAATAAATCACAGATTACCAATAAAATAAAACCGCGGGCGCGAAGAAAGTTGCCACATAATAAATTACTCCGATATTACACTTACCAGTAAGTACTGTCAATATTGCATTCCTCTGCCAAACGTATTATTATCCACTATTAATTTTAACCACACCGCACGAGATCTACACACATTTCACTGAAAACTTTTTAAATTTTCATAATTAGAACACTTCGTTTCTCTTCACAAATATTTCTGTTTTAACCGTCGTATTAAGTTTGTAAATCGAATTCGTTCGTTATCAGCCAGTGTTTTGGCGGCGAGACGCGTGCGCGGGAGTGACCTACAGAACTGACTGATAGGAGCGAGCGGACGCTGCGCGCGCGCACTAGAGCGCAAGAACATTCGAAAACTGGTGGTTGCAGTGCAGACAGTATACGTTTGATACTTGATACGAGTAACTTTTAGCGTCGCACACAAGTCACAACAATTGAAAATTGAGAAGAATAACATTGCATTTCGATTGCAAATCGATACTACCTAGTACCGTCCGTACCTATATAAGAGGGTCAGTAATTCGAATATTTATTTAAATCACATTGAATCACGAGAATTTTAACAATTTGTTTTTATTTTTATTTAAAAGTAGCATATTTTCTCTATCTTCTCCCTTCGTTGGAAAATACGATGGTAGACACACACGACCGCAAAAAAGAAAAGACTTATACCCAGCAGTTAGTGGAAGTAGGCTGCGAAATGATGAAAATGATGAAAGAAAAACGCGTATCGAAGCTACAACACCAGCTGATTTTCCACTCCAAGTAAAGTGACCTGCCTTTATCTTAAGCAAAACACTGGATATTTTTTCAGATGCAAACACTGGATTTTTTTTCGGTACCATTGATTCCTTTTGAGTTGAGTTCCGGCTACATCGATTCTGTTTTAACTATCATAAAATACACACAGTCAGGTAAATTATTGAATGAGCAAGTTTTCAAATTATTTTTGTTTTAGTGAAACCGGCATAAGTTACCAATCAACTAACATAGCGAAGACTACCGGCTTGCATCAAGTCGGTCCAATCGCCGTATGTTATAAACCGATGGACTATTCATGAGCTGCATCCAGCCCCTTGCGCGCGTCTGCGCACTGCGCTAATAGATTTGGTTCGTGCGCGCGCGCCGTTGATCATCGGGTGACGTTCGCACATTCCTGTAATCGGCTTCATTTGTTATTTTAAGTGCTACAGGAGTTTCCTACTTTATCGCGATTTTTAACCGACTTCAAAAAAGGAGGAGGTTCTCAATTCGTCTGTATTTTTTTTTTTTTTTATGTATGTTATTAGATATCTCCGCCAATTGCTAACCGATTTTAATAATTCTTTTTTCATTCGATTGGATTTACTCTCGAGGTGGTTCCATATTAATTTCGTCAAGATCTGATGGTGAAACATGAGGTAAAACTTGGAAATTCCTCAACAATGTAGCATTCGCATCGTTATTCGTCTATTCTTTTAGTCATATCTCAGTCAGTTTTCAACCGATTTTGATGATTCTTTTTTAATTCGATAGAACGTGCTTTAGGGATAGATCCATACTAATTTTGTTAAAATCTGATGATGGAATAAGAGATAAAAGCGGAAACTCCTCAACCAGTGATAGCAACATGCATCGCGCGCGATACCGTTTGTGGTGGAATGTTGCTAGGCAACGAAATAAATTTGTTTTGTCAGTTTGCTGAAAATCTACGTTTCCCTTGTTCCATTTATTCGATTTTATCACATTATTGGCGACCGTGGCAGGGCAAGAACCTGCAATCTTCGGATATTGTATTGGAAATCACAAATAATTTAGCTTCTATGACCGAGTGGTCGAGTGTTTTAATCTTTTTACGGAGGTTTCGGGTTCGAATCCCGGTGAAGACACTCTTAAACGAAATAGTTCTTGTGAGACTTTCTCCAGTTTAGTGTGGACATTGCTCCCTGAATCACCCGATTGTCTGAAAAGAAAGATTATTCCGTGCTTCGGAAGGCACGTTAAGCCGTGTGTCTCGGCTCTAATATCTACAGAAGGCGTCGTTACTCGAGCTAAGTCAGTGGGTTTTGACAAGGGCCCAGTACTATATTAAGGCACCGACTCCAAAAGGAAGTACAAAATTCTAAATATTTACTTAATACACTACCTATCTATTTAATTGAGGATATTGGCAATATTTTTTTTCATGTTCCATCTGGAATGTTATTTTATTTGTTACTTTTTAGTGGAGATAAACATATAAGGCAATTTGAAGGAGGTTTCTATTTTTTTGTTAAAATTATTTTTATAACATTTATTGTACCTGTCTTTTTATATGTGTTGGTGAACGCATTTGCATTTCAATGCGATTACAATAAAAATACGTGCTTGCTCTTGGTTAGCCTCACGCGCATTATTTGATTTGACAGAATGACGTCTTTTTGCGGTCGCTCAGTCCTATTATTTTTTAAATCGAATTGTATAATATTTTTCTCTTTTGAAAACAAGCTAATAATACCAAGATAATGATAAAGTTGGTACCGTACGAGTACTGCAGCACAGTAAGCTGTGTCAACTCTAAAGAGTAAAGTTTACAGCAAAAATCTGTATTAGTAAATATCTTGTGAAACAAAGTAGTGCTACGCTCGCCACCTCGTAGCCACCCGTAGCATGAACTCTCTTATTAGGAAAAGTGCTACAATACACTTTGTGAACTATTATGTGAATATGTAAGCTTCTATAATTCTTTGATAAAAAACGAATCTTCTTAATTTGCTACCGTATAGCTACTTATGGCAGTGTAAATGTAGCTTGAATTCTAGATCAAAAGCTAGCACATGACGTTCTAGTAGATTAAACAAGAACTAGCTGACGAGTGCAGGGTGTGGGTTAGTGTGCTAGTGTCGCGTATCCTTGCGCGCTAACGGGGATCTGCGCACAACTCGTACGGTGCAAGCCACGGGAGATGACACTCTTAAGCCCAAGTCACACAGAGCCGTGCCGGGGGCGGTCCGGGGCCGGGAAAGCGGGACGATGCTATGGCGCGGCATAGCGCCGTCCCGCTTGTCCCGGCCCCGGACCGCGCTGCTCCCGCTCTGTGTGACTTGGGCTTTATCGTCATCAACAGCTCATATTACGTCCCCACTGAAGGGATCGAGCCTACTCTCAATTAGGGCGATTAGACATTGTAAATATTTAAGTAAGACTTTTTAATCAATTTACATAAATTCAGTTTTTTATTCATCAACTCAACAGCTCATATACATCCCCACCGAGGGGCTCGAGCCTACCCTGAATTAGGGTAATTAGGCCTTAGTCGACCACGCTGGCCCAGTGCGGGTTGGTCGACTTCACAAACAACCTATGAATTTCTTCGCAGGAGTGTGCGATGTTTTCCTTCACCGTAAGAGCATCGAATAAACGTACTACATAAATGAATTCGCAATTCAAAAACACTTTGGTACGTGGTGGGGATCGAACCCACGTCTCACGTCCACGTCACGGAATTTTAATTTGAGGGCTTTATAAATGAGGCCTTTGAAAAAAAATTTGCCATATTTTGGCTGCACCGTTTTTTCAACAACCAATACGAAAAGAATGAACTGAAGATGAAGATAGTTTGTTTTGTACAATGATTAGGCTTGCGCTTGACCTCTATCTCAGCTGAGAGAAACTGATGATGAGTTTGAAGAGCACGCTCACCTAGAAGATGCTTATTACTTTTTTTAAATAGGTGACCAAGGGGTCATTTCACGAAGCTACAAGTTACAAATTACAAGTACAATTCGATGTACATTGCGTAGACAATGAGATAAAATGATAAGATCTTACAGTTTAGGCGAATTGGCTACGCAATGAATATCAAATTGTAACTTGTTACTTGTAAATTGTTGCTTCGTGGAACGGGGCCCAGGTGGTACTTGATGCAACCAGTACAATTCTATTAACCTTATAGTACTTGTTAATAGAATCGCTGTTAACAAACAAATGTAACCGATATGACACTGTATGGACGGTGCGTCCTCTGCTTGTGGGCGACAGCTGAACATCAGCGTTGTGTAATGGTGTGCAATTAATTGTCACTATAGCACAACTTAATGCTGAGCTTGTTGCCCTTTTGCAGCACACATAGTAAAATAATTAAGTTTGAGCAGTAGTGTGCGAAATATTGTTCTAGACAAATGTGTAGACTCCCGTCAGGTTTGCAATTGTGTTGCAACCGATCCGATGGCCGGTATAATATAATTGTTTGTGTATACCCTCTTTTGAATTGAATTTGTATGTTACATTGTTTTGTGTTTTGTGTTTTTTGTGTGTGCTGTAAATAAAGATCTTTCTATTCTATTCTATTCTACTTTAACCACAAAAGGATAGGATTTGTGCTATAGATTTAGATTTTACATTAAACCTTGAATTAGCTCTTGGTTTCTAATTTTATCTTTAGTTAGAGCTAATATTCACACTCGGGAAACGTAGTGTGGGACGCCCCCCTTCCAGGTGGACTGATCACCTGAGGAAGGTAACCTGGTGGTGGCTGGATGAGGAAAGCGGGTGATCGTGCGCTTTGGCGTGCCCTTGGGGAGGCCTACGTCCAGCAATGGACTGCAATAGGCTGATTGATTGATTGAATATTCACACAGAAACTTTCTTTTCAACGCCGCCACAATTCATCAAACCAAGAATTAATTGAGTGTATGAAGAAAATCTCTTATGACTTGCTCCATCATCGGGAAAGCAGCGAAGTGCTAATAAGCTCTTAACTGCCTTGAGATAGTCAAGAGAGTCTCCGGAGTCTAAGTTATAATGTTTGACCAACACGGCCTTTTGCCCTAGCCTGGCCTGGGCTGGCCTGGGCTGACCTAGTGTTGATTTAAACAGACTTTTTAGGAGCCATAACAGAGTTTTAATGGATCTTTTAGTGGCAAAAGTTTAATTAATGTCAAGATTAAGTGTTATATTAAAGAAAGTTTCATTGATATTGCTGTTTATAATGCAATAAATATTATCATGTTTAATAGACTTTATAGACTTTAGACTTTACAGCTTATCATAATTTATAAAGTAATTGTTTGATACAGAGACAGGACAATTTTACAATTACTAACTAACCACGGAAATAAAATATAGTTTAAAAAAACTAAAATACACGCTTTTAAAGCACATCAAAATAAAAAGTGAAAAACAATTCTTAATGCTGAAAACAATAATGAACGAAAAATACTGATATTATTGTGAAAAAAGCGTGGGTTGCTCGATATACGAAAAATATGGCACATAGAACCCCACGCTTTTTTCACAATAATACTAGTATTTTTCGTTCATCATTGTTTTCAGCTTGAATTATTTTTCACTTATTAGTTTGATGTGCTTCAAAAGCGTGTTTTTTAGTTTTTTTAAACTATATTTTTTTTTAGTTTGATGTATTGTGAAAGCGTGTTTTTTTAGTTTTTTTTAACTATATTTATTAATTTTATTTTCAAATTATTGTAATGTCACCGGTTTTTTATAAGTGTACAATGTTTAAATTAAATCTGTCCGTTTAAAGTGGGTCAAAATCGAGCCCAAAGGAGTCGGTTACAAACAAACGTACAGGTGAAGCTAATGAAAGCGTGTTAATAATATGCTGCAGCCAGGATAATCTTATGAGGGAACTCCTCGGTTAGTAGCTGCTTACAAGAGGACTCCATAGCGGTTTAAAAGCTTGTACTTATAAAGGATTTTAATACGTAGTCTTGTTTATTAATCTCATTTCAAAAACCATTTTACAAAAGCACCATATTATAAATATTATGTATTACTAAGCTTGTTATATTATTGTAGACAAATTTCTACGCAGTAGCAATCGCTAGGTAAGCATAAATATATTTGACCGAGCGAACGAAGCGCGAGGAAAGCGTCTCCGTTACAGCTTGGCCACAGCTGCTTTTGTATGTTTATCTGTTCATCTGTCGATCTGTTTGTTCTCATCTACATTCTCATGAAATTTAGTAAGCAGGTTCGATAAATTAATAGTTTTTTTTGTCGAGTCAGTTTTTGGATATTAAAAAAAATTACGGAGTTTTGAGGGTTGAAAACGTAAAAAAATACATAAATCAGCTAATAAAAAAAAAACTCGCTCGCTCACAGAGCCACTAGTACTATTAACAGTTTCTAGATTCTAGTGTCCAGCTTTCAGAATTATTTAATAGGTTCTTTAGAAAGGCTATGAACCTTTATAGGTGGACATTGATGTTATAAACAGTACAGAAGCTTTCTAAAGTGGTTCATGGAACAGGTACATTTCTAACATCAAAGCTCTATTGCACTAAATTTCTTCATTAAGTTTTATTCGATTGCTGTTCATTTATGAAACATCATTAATCTAGCTTTTTGCTCAGAATAAAATTAAAATTATTGCATAATTATGTTTGCATTTATTTTACAAGATCTGACTTTTTCTTCTTCAGCGACTTGGCGGCGGATATTTTATAAAGTTCCGTCATTGATTGCATCTTATAATTTGTAATCGATCTGTTGAAGGTCACAGGAATCCGTTAAACCATCCGTTGAACCTGCAGGATTCTGCCATCTTTCAGCTGTGTCAATGATAATAGGAAAACATTAAGAAGTAATGGAAGGAAGGAACCTACTGTAAATAGAGATGGGCAAACCACCGGGTTAAAACCTACCGCTGGGTTTTTACCCGATAAACACCCATTTATTCCCACCCACTGGGTGAAAATTCGGGTGTTTATAATTTTTATAACAAAATTTATATAGGTATCCATATATCATTAGATTTTGCGTATGCACATTATATGTGACATTTTTTCACTTATTTGCCAGTAAATGCAGGGGCTTAGAACATCTATTTTAGCAAGATACCAACAAAGCAATGGATAAAACGGCGTAAAGCACAAAATCTGCAGAAAATATTGTTTTTAAGGGCAAATCTCGGTATTTGAACAAGAAACATAATAAAAAAGATGGCGATAAAATTATTGTTCGTAAGTCATGAACCATGGTTTAGGGTACTATGTTTAGAAACGAGAGAAACAACAGTACCAATTATGTTTAAAATATCAATATCCGAGATGGCAGCAAACGTTTTCGTTTCTTGGGTCAACTTCGATTAAACTATACACAGTGTTATAACATGTCCTAGGCCAATCGTAATATCAGGCAGCTTCCATCATTTAGTATACTGTCACCGTGACTTTTGTCGCCCGTGCGCGCTAGCTCCTACCTTTGTACTTGCCACGTTCGCATGCAGTGTAGGTATGAGTGAGTGTAGTGCTAGCTAACTGTAATTACAACTTCTTTTGATCATCCCGTTAGAACTTGAGCATTCTTCTTCTTAGCGAGTCGATGCCAAGTCGAATTTTATAATGTTGTAGCCCAGAATGTGGCCACTTGGACGGCGGATTGTGTGGCGTCCATCAAATCTTGCTGCGTGCAGGTGGCAGGGCACGCAGGACATGATGTCAGGTGGGCCATCGTCTGTACTTCTCCGCACACACAGTTTATGTCAGTATTATCGGAAAATCCCCACCTAGACATGTTATCTTTACTCCAGCCGATCTGAGTCCGAAGTATATTTAAAGACTTCCAGATCGGCCACGACAACTGATGTCCGGGTGGGAGATTCTCAGATGGCGTGACAAAGGGGCTAGGAAGGGAGACTCCGCGGCGCCAGAGGTTGCATTTTGCTTGTGGCGGGTCGTTGGTCAGTGGTTCGACACTCTTTATAAAACTTTTTCGGCTTTTCAGCCGTTGTGGCACTGGTTTATAGCCACTCAGTGGGTGCCGAGTGTCGTCGTCCATTTTACGCCTATCAAGGGAGCTTGCAACTGCTCTGCGGACATCTGGAGGCGCTATGCCAGCTAATGGAAACAGCAACTTAACCGGCGTCGGTTTCAGGCAACCAGTAATGATCCGGCAAGTTTCGTTTAAGGCTGTGTCCACTAGCTTGGCACGAGCAGAGCGGTCCCATACTGGGCATGCAATTTCGCCAGCTGAAAAGGCAAGCGCCAAACCAGTAGTCCGCAGAACTTGTGGTGTGGCTCCCCATTTAGTGGTGGTAAGGCGCCGCACTAGATTGTTTCGAGCATGCACCTTCCTTTTCACACTCTCACAGTTCTTTCGGAAGGTAAGAGACCTATCCAACAGCACGCCGAGGTATTTGGGGGAGTTACTGTGGGAAATAGGCACCCCACGCCACGTGATTTTGAGCTTTCGACTCGCCTGTGCATTGCGAAGGTGAAATACGCATGACTCAGTTTTAGACGGATTGGGCTTAAGGGAATTCTCTGCGTAGTAGCAACTCAGGTTCTTGAGAGCTACCGTCAGATTGGCCTCAACCTCTTCGAAACTGGTCGCTTGAGAAGTGAGAGCAAGATCATCAGCATACACAAAGCGGGAGGTATTTGGACTGGACGGCTGGTCGTTGGTATATCAATTTCGGGTCAACAAAGCTAGTGAGGCGTACCAGCAGCAACCGCTCAAATAATTTATAAGTATGGCACAGGAGTGAAATGGGCCGAAAATTTTTGGGGTTATCTGCTGGTCTTCCTGGCTTTGGTATAGCTGTGACCTTCGATTTTCTCCAGAGTCTTGGTATTAGGGCAGATTCCAGACACTTGTTGAACATTTGTAGTAGCCATGATACTGCGACGGGGCCAAGGTGTTTAATTTGCTCCACAGAGATGTTGTCAACTCCGGAGGCTTTCCCGCACTTAAGGGATTTAATGGCGGTGATGATGTCACCATGCCCTTGTTTTCCATGCCCTTTTACTATTATGCGTCATGTTGATGTTGGTTACAGTATCAATCCACCTGTCCCTCTGACTTTCATCAATCCGCGACAGTAACTCTTCCCCGACTCGTGTAGTCTCCTCGGAAAAGGGATCACCGCAATACAAAGTCTTGTATCCCATCAACAGTTCCCCCGACTCCTTCGATAATCCTGGGATGTAGGAGGTACGGCATCCTCTGGGGATACAGTGACGAGACACCTCAGAGACTATGTCAGCAAACCGATCATATTCTCGAGGGGATGGTGGTACATTCAAGAGGGCGTCGTTGACTGACTTTGCGTACTGCTCCCAATTTGCCTTGGAGTAATTAAATCGGCGTTTAAGGGGGACCTGTAGAGGACGGACGACTGGGCTAATCTCGCACATAATGGGGGCCTATGTTGAGTGCGAGGAATAGGTGGGCATACGGTCTTAATGTACTGAGAACTTATGTCTGAACTGGTGAAGATTAGATCTGGGTTGTATCTCCTCTTCCATCGGCCACTATTAAAGGAAGCCGGTTGTTTTGGGTCATGAACAAGAATCAAATTGTTAGATTCAGCCCATGTCTCGACCGCTTGACCACAGTCGTCAAGGTCATTGTAGCCCCAGAGTGGATTATGACTGTTAAAATCACCGATTACAATTTTCACCCGTTGCTGATCGTCAAAGTTTGAGAGAGGGGAGAACCCGAAAGGCGTCCCGGGGGGCTTATAAACAGAGGTAACAGAGCAGTGGTCGAGGTCCAAGGTAATCACCCATTCTGGGTCGAACATTCAGAGGATTTTACTATTACTCCGGGAGTAACAAACACTGCGTTACCGTGTTTCGGGTGTTAAGTCTCAGAGATAAGAGTGAGTCCAGCTACGTGTGGTCGGCATTGTGTTTCATCTCGATGGGTTTCTTGTACACACAGTACATCGCAGTGTGTCTTGCGACAGAGTTCAGATCTTATCTGAACGGGAACTCTTGTTCTGATTTGTCTTTCGAGAAACCCTCGATGTTAATCGAGACTACATACAGTGCCGGCTTTAACACTGGACTGTATGGTTGATTTTGATTCGCCATCGTGGGGAAAGGATTCGCCAGTCAGTTAGAAATAGAATTCGCTAGACTGTTGCCCAGGGTGCGCCAGACGTACTACCGAGTAGCGGTAGCGGTACGTCGCTCGGGGAGGCTCCTTTCATGCACCTTGAGCATTAAAAGATGGCGACATTTTACAGATTTCTACTGTTTTATTTTAAAAATGTTTATTTGGTTGAACTTATTTGAGTCGATGTGAGTCAAGCGGCTGGAGCGCTGATATACATCAATATCTTTTACGCATGTAGGTTTTCTTAAACTTTGTAAAATGCTTTACGCTAGAATATACAAATACAAACAAATTCTAAACAAAGTTTCATAGAAATTGTCTCATAAACAAAACAATTGGCTGCTACCTTGGGCTTTCCACATTATTGAAGTTGCGCATATTGCATATAAACAGGGTATTTTCATCAAGATATACAATAAAGTTTTTATTTTTATTTTATCATCAATTATTATAATAAACACCCACAAAAATGGGTTGTTATGGGTAAAAACCGGGTTAAAACCCAAATCACCGGGTTTTTACCTGGTCAGGTGGTTTGGGTTTTAACCCACCGCCCATCTCTAACTGTAAATGTTGTAGATTTTTACTGATCGTAGTAACAATTGAAGTACATTCAAGCATTCAAAACGCATATTCTTTAAACCAAGGAACGAACCCGACCCCATATAAAAAAAATCGATATTTGTTATACTTCAATGTAGTGTACACAAACTAGCAGTTATTTGAAAAACAACGATTTGAAATAAAATTCGTGCAGTTGGAATAAATTCAGAATTTCTTTGAATTCTTAATGTTGCATTAACTCAGTGACTGATATACGAATCAGGCCCTAAAATTCGGTTGCCTAGAAGAAACTGCTCAAAGAAATGGAGTCCATTACCTAACGCCCGTTTTGTTACTCCACCATTGTAATTTTTGTTTTGTGTGCCGAGTTTGCATTGTAATGTAAAGCATATCCATTACAGGACTTACAAGACATAATATCTCATGTAGGTCGAGGACACGTCTCATATCAGTGATATTGGAGTATCTTCAGATATTTAAAATTCTCGTCTTATCCTGAACAAGAAAAATGTAATATTTAATACCTACAGCAACGACGACAGCACCGACATTGCAGTCCATTGCTGTTCGCAACTTGTACATGTAGTCAACACATGCAGCTAGACACGCGCAATACAAATAGCACCCCTTACTGCTACAGAATAAAGATGCTATCAAGGTCAAAGTGTCCAGCCGCATGTGCTGGCTACTGTACATCAGATATTTGCATGTACAATATGTATATATTAATAAAATAAATTTAAAATAAGTTCTCTGCTCGCGTTGATGTCTTTTATATGGACATTCAAGCTTTCTGACTTGAGTTTCGTGATTTTTATTATTAACTTATTTTTTCGTTAATAAATATCTGTGGTTCGGGTAATAATGTTGTTTAGGAATCAGGTTTTCATACAAATACCTTGTAGATACCAGTAGCTTTATTTATTGTTTTAGACTATTGTGTGTACTTCAATAAAAATTAGGTTACAACTCGAAGTAAAACTCGAAACTCGAAGTTATAACTCGAAGTAAGGTAGGTTACTCGCAGGCAGAAAATTATGTTATAAATATATTGTGTTTTTTTTTTCAATAATGCCGCTGGCTGGGGTAGAAAAATACTAGAACTAATTATAAATAAAAATTGGTAGCACGCGGCAGTGTATTTCAAGTGGTCGCAACCCGTCGCTGCTCGTTCTCTGTGAGCTGTCGTCACGTACTGCATCGCGCGCTCGGTGCACGCGGTAATGCAGATGCACACAGTATTGCAAAGGCAAAACACCAGGATTTGTTTATTTTATTCTTCTCCATACATTTTTGACGAAACGGAAGCGTCAGATACGCACGATATTTTATGAAAAGATAAGTAACAGCAGAAACTATTTTAAAAAACAGATAAACTTTTTAGGTACTTAGATTTATTATTTTGTAAGAAGATTTTTTTAAATTGAAAAGGCTTTATATTTGGCAAAATAGTTTTTTTTTCTTATTTTGAATACGCTTGCTATGTATTGACCCAGCTAATAGGACCTGATGGTGGAAGATGGAGCACGCTCGCCTTGAAGATGCCTGTTTTTTTAAAAGAAGTTAATACTTATATAGTACGATTATAACTTAAGTTTAGTAAATATGACCCCATTAAAGCCACGATTTACAAGTTTCTAATAACAATCTTACGCACTATATAATAAAGACCAAGTTAATGTAAATCAGCCTTTTATACGAAACCTTTTTTCTCCAACACTGGCAACAAGCCGAGGCGTCAGGAGCAAGTGTTGTGTAAAATTAACGGCTTGTTCGTGATCTCGGCTCGTAAACCATAGGAATTCTCTGCTTGCCGATAGCAACTAACGGACGGTGGGATCTGCATGCATATAAGCCATTTTGAGACAGAAATTTTGATACATACCTACCTACCTTACCATACCATAATTCCATATATTAATTTTTCCTACCATATTTTGATATTTTGGTACTTTTTGGCAGATGGTTTTTCCATAGCGATATGAAATTTGAGGGATTGGGAATGTAAAAGGCATCTATGTCTCAAACTGCTGTAACAATTGCACCTCAAGGATCCGAAAGGTATTATTCGACTCCCGCTGAGTATACAGGCAGCTTAATCAAATGGAGGACAGCTACACAAAGTGATTTGGTTTGTTACAGAGATCCAATACAAAAAAAGATTGCACAAAAACAAGACTGTTCTCGGTAAATACTTAGGTACATGAAAGCTGAGCTTTTTCTTTGCTGCAGAGGACACTTGTTGATCTCGACTACAACCGCAGATAGTGGTAGTTAAGCCGACTCCAAATCCATTAAGCCGATTATAAGCCCTCGCGAGGCTAGTCCAGGATACTAATAGGACAAAGAATCCGAATGTGCGAAATTGTTATTGATAACACGTTATGTTCAAACACTGACTTTATGTTCTTTGCGATTCTCTTGATTTTTTATAGGTGTTGAACCTTATAAGATTTTAGTCAACGAAACGTTGCGACGTTGAGCGAGACGAATTGTGTATCATCTATCACTACGCATACACAATTCTTCTACTTAATATCAAATCATGTCTTTGTATTTTGAATTATACTCCATAATACGAAATAAATAAACGAGTTTTTTTTACTATTTAAAAAACCTTTAATAATAATCTTACATCTCATTTTGTATCTAAATAAAATACAATATTTACAATCTTACCTACTTAATTTAAGATAACGTTAACTACAGTAATGTCACATTATTTTAACTTTGTCACTGTTGCAACTCCCCGTAACCTTAAGATTGGCAGTTTTATAAGGCAGTGTTCGTAGCTGATTATCTCAGTATTTTAATAACATTAAAATATAAAAAAAGCTCCAAAACTAATTAGACGAACTAATAAATAGACGGTACCAAAGACACATAATGTTAAAGGTCCAAATTCAAAGTTTTTTTTTTTTTATGAAGTTATTTTTCACTTCCTGAAGCTATGAAGGTACTTGATGTTAAATATATTAAGCCATTATTAGCTTGAGCGTCCATTTGCTGTATTTTGATAGCTTTGTACAGTGGCTAGTTCATGCGGCTGCACACTTTGACCTTGAGCTCGCCTTTATCCCGTAGCAGGCGGAATTTGTAATGCGACTATCTTGCCGCATGTGCTGACAACTGTACCACTATTTTTTGAATGTTAAAAAAACACCAACTACGAATGAAATGAATCTAGTTTGTGATTTTTTAAAGGAACTGGCATCATAACGCATGTACATTTTTATCTATTTCAACGAAATCTAAATTTTATTTATCCCAATATTTTAGACCTTTGGGAAAGCAAAATGGCTATCTAAAATATAAATTTAATTAAATAAATATGTCATTAAAGTTGGACCAATATCAAAAATTTACATTTCAATATTTTATATCACCCGATTTTCTATTTTTGTTAATAAAAACGCCGATAAATACAGCAATTTTCAAAAGAAAATATAAAACTTTTTCTTTGTTTGGCGTAGTGGAGTAAATAGTTACAATCTTAGAGTATTGGTGGATAGAATATAATGGTTACAGTAATTTAATGGTTTTTCTATCAATATTGCTGTAAAAACAACAATGAATTTATTAAAAAATAAAAATTTAACAGTCATTACCATTACAATACAAATTCATTCTGTTCGGTTTTGCTCAACTCACAGAACCACCCACTATGTCATCTACGCAATGATATTTTAAGAAAGATACGCCATGTTCATACTGCACGCACAACATTCCGCGTTCCGCTACAGATTCAAACACGTAAGGTTTGAGTCAAACCGTTTGACCGTCTCCGGGGCCCTTAACTTTTTATATCTAAACACGCTATAAGTGTGAAAGGAGATAGGCAAAGCGTTAGAGTAAAAGAGACAGCTATTTGTAATCAATACAGCCAGTACGCTCCGTTATCGTTTGGAAACAAGCTGTGATTCATTAAAATTACAAATTATACATTTATCTTATACACTTATTTGTGATATGATATCCCTTCTTCTTTTTTTATCTTTTAGTCGTAATTTTGCATTTTCTAAACACTCAGGACGGCATTTTAACTTTTTTTAGTAGGTAGTCGACACGTGCGCTCACAATGACAGGTCACAGCTCGACTGACTGCAGTGGTCACAATTAGGACCAATTCACGGCACGCGTTTCTTGCGTTGGTGCCGTATCTACACCTCTTGTATATAATATCATTGCATTTACGTATGAAAACGAATTTGGTACCAATCTGGGAATAGGGTTTTCTTGACCTAAACGAATCCTGTTCAACATTTTTTATACAGACACTTTGCTGAACAGTACAATACTCTCAACACTAATGTGTTTAAAGTTGTAACTTGTAGTAAATAATTTTACCGCGCCATATATCCAACGTCTTCAAAACCAATTAATGGAGCAAAATCGAACAGAAACACTAATAGATCCTCGAAGGTAACTCTTATCGCTTAGCTGCCGGCGTTTGAGTGTGCTGTTGGCAGCCCTCGACATTCTCTGGCCAATCACAAACGTTCTCGTTAGGGTTGAACACGAGGTTAGCAGGACACGGCATATGGTGCTTTCTCTCCCCCTCGCACATGTAGTACATAGTGCAGTCGGCCCTGTCTTTGTGGTAGGAGATGTGACCGTCTTCTTCTTCGCAGGTTACTTCGTTGGCTGAAACAAAAAAAAAATTATTATTTAATAAATTTGATTTCGCCTTGTTCTGCTCATAACTCGAAGTAAAAATTCATATAAATATAGATTTGAAATGCCTTGTGGGCACACCATTGAAATTCTATTACATATCTATTCTATGCTCCGTGCTTTACTAGAATAAAGATGACATACACTGAAAATAACCCTTCTTAGTTCTGTACGTCGGGTCACTTCGCCAGCCCTGATAAAAAAAATACAAAATAGTAATGAAGGATACTCACGATCTTTAGTAGTGTATTGTCCGTTAGGGTTAGAAGACTCATAGGGTCCGTCGTACTCAAGCTTAACCTTGTATCCGCTAAGTTCCTGCTTCATTGCCGTGATGAGGGGGTATTTTCCAGTTCCACAGGAACCTCTGAAGTCGTCCATGTCGATGGACCACACCATGATACCTCCGAAACCTTCTTCTTTGAGCCATGTCATCTGGAAGAAAAAGATTCAAAATATGATTTTGTTATCACAGCATTACTTCTTTTGCAGGAAATTCCGTAGAACTCCTGTATAATAGGCACATTTATTAAAGATACTGAAGTTTCTCGGTAAATTCAGATTGTAGCAAGTGACTATAATGGTAATGATGTGGGGACTAAGCAGACGTATAGCTAGCGAGGTAGTTCTTCAAAGAATAACTAAGTGCTGGTTAGTTGAGCTGCATTACATGCGAAAATGGTTTAATTAAAATAATCACTAAATTAACGTCTCGAATCTTTGACATTTCATAATAAATTTACCTTAGTTTTTAGTGATCTCTCGTCATCAAATCCAACCCACTGGTCTTCTCTGTAGGCGAAAGGCACCATCTGTTCGTTGTCCCAAACCAAGGTAGTGTTGTCTTCGCGAAGGAACTCGCAGATTTCATAGTAGGACATGAAACCAGCTTCATTGGTGAAGCGACCGGCAGTACCTGGGAAACAGTTAAAATAAAAGTAAAACACACTTTAAAAATCGTAAATTGAGTATCAAGTTCTCCAAATCTCGATGACTACTTTCTGATTCATGCGATTTCTTAAGAAATATCAAGAGGAATAATTTTGTATTGAACTTTAGAGATCGCCTCCGGGGATCCGAGATACTTAGCTCGGTAAGAGACCACCTATTAGCACTCCAATAGCTTGTGGGCACGTCTCTTCTACCGCCATCAGCCTCAGGTAAATAAACAATTTTTTAAAGAAAAATCTAAACCCTGTTATAAAGTAAGACTCACCGCCACCGGAAGCAGGAGCGCCGATGTCGAATTGCGTGTCGTTGATCAACGTGAAGGATCTGCCATACGTCGGCATACCGATCATCAGCTTTTCCTTAGGGGCGCCTTGACGGACCCACTCGCGGGCCGAGTAGTCCTGAAAATAGATACAATGTGAATTATTATCAACAGCTAAGTATAATCTTATCAGGACAAATGGAATATCACACAGATCACAAAAACACAGGGTGATTCTTCAGGTTGTCAATTGGGGTTGCAAGATTGAGACAAATAATTTTGCCTTCAAGTGTTCAATGTTTTACTGGAGCCAGCGTGGTAGGTTGTTACTGTGTATGTACATACCACAGTGAGTTTCTTCTGGTAGCTAGTAGCGCTCTCAAGAGGGAATAGCGGGCTGTTGTGTCCGACCTGTCGCTCCCATTGACCATGGAAATCGTACGTCATCACGTTGATGAAGTCCTGGAAGAAGCAAAGATGAATAATTAATAACCACAAGAACAATTTTAATTAGATAAATAATGAAGAACGTGATTAAGATCATTAATTTAACTTTCACGAATACATTTTTTTGTCATTTCTTTGCCATCGACGACCTCTATATCATACAGATCCTTAGCAGAAGTCTCCATTACCAACTCAAAAAGATGATTATACTATTTATCACAGTAATTATTTAAATGAGCTTACCAAGTATTTGGAAATCTCAGGAACGTCGTAACCAGCAGCGATGGCTTCGAAGGACGCGGGAACAGCTGCGGTGAGGAGGAGACGAGGTTGGCCTGAGGTCTTGGTTTCTCCTTCGAACGCTAAACGCAGCTCCTTGAGGAGCGAAACAAATGCAGCGCGGTCGTCTGCACCTCTGTAATTAGTAATAAGGTTTTCGTATTTCATTCAACTTCTTAATACTATGGAACAACTAATGTTTCTAGTTGTAACAAAACTTGAAAACTTCAATACTGGAGTCTATATTGAAACTTGTTGAATATGGGTGGACATTGTGGAAAGACATAGTATCTATAGCTAGGGCTCCATGATAATAATGAAACTTTAGCAAACAACTCATTAATTATCGAGATGATAGCTGTGGTAGGGTATATAAAAATATTTCAGTATTTCATGTTGATAAATGATGATGAATAATATGAATGAATAAATGATATTGGTCGCTCACCTAGGATACTCCCAGTCGACGTCCAGTCCATTGAACTGGTAATCTCTGAGGAACTCGATGGCTTCGTAGACGAATTGGTTCATCCTGAACACGTTGGAGGTCAGCTCTTTGAACGGAGTGGAGCCGAACGCCCAACCACCGATAGCCAGGAGGATCTAGAATTAATTCACAATTTAAAGGTTATTAAAGCGACAATTGTGCTATTTAGACTTGTAAAACTGAGTATGACTCTCGTTTTGAAATACTGTGTAATTTTACTTTTTCTAAACATCTGTAGCATACTATTATCGTAGATCATAAATCGTTGTAATAAATTGCTATTTGATATGAATGCCTGTACAAAACGTTCTGTCTACTCCTGATGGACTTGGTTTACCTACACATATTGTTATATCATTCGAATTAATTGCTTCTTGTTTAATATAAAGAGTATATTTTCGTTTATGTCCATTTTAAACCGCATTGTAAACAAATAAATCATAATTTGTTATTTCACCCTAATCCAATGTTTTAAGCCAGCAAATTCGATGCCTGAACTTCCTGTATTAATAATGAAAACCAATTTAAACTCAGAGCTAATGGCTCAAGTTAAAAGCATTTAACTTAGAATCTGATAATAGCTTATAATTACTCTCCAAACTCAACTTCACTAAACTAAAACAAAGTAACGAGTTTTAAGAACTTTCTACTAATTTACTCAGTTTTATGTTAGTTTTAAGATGGCTCTAACAACGTAATGAGCAATAACAACAAAAAGTTATTTAAAGTTAGAAGTGCTTTGAGATATAATATTCTAGAGCTAGAAATTTCCTGAGACATCATAACTTAGGATTCACTTTCAAAACGTAGTGGTACTAAGAAAAAATATGAAATGTAAAATAATATTTTATACATAAAGTAACTAAGAAGTAAACGAGAGTGGTGGTTTATGAACCCATAATATCTAAAAATAATCACATCTCATCAAAATATAGTGGATTAGTTTCAGATGGCAGCGTGTGAGATGTCCCCAATTTATTTATTTAATAATATTAATATTTTCATAATATTAACTATATCAGTAAGCCTCTAATGAGACGTTAATGATATAATCGAAACTGATGGGAAAGCTATCAGCAAATTGAAGATAAAAATATCCCAAATAAATTGGATCATCAAAGTAACTACATCGATCATTATCCACAATATACGACACAACAAAACAAAATTTGGCATAACTCACCTTCAAATTAGGGTTCTTTTCCCTCAAAGCGATGACCTTGTCGTACATATCAGCGTCTTTTTCGTCCCCTTCAGCCAGCTTGTGGTCCTTGAGGGTCGCGAAGGCATAGATGACGTGGGTGCAGAGGCTCGGGTCCACGTTCTCGGGAGTGAAGCGGCCGGCACTGGGTCGCTTGGAAGACCAGGAGGTCAAGTAGCACAGGACTTGGGGCTCGCGCTCTGGAGAAAGAAATGAGGTGTCGTATTATAAGCCGGGTTATGTTGATAAAACAAATAAAGATTTATCATAAATATTTGAAGTTCGATTATGATGCGAAAAGAAAAATAAATATAATGGTATAACTAGTAATTATAACCATTCTTATAAATACATGTAGATGTGTGAGACATTAAAATCGGTGAATTCACAAAAGTTTTAATAAAGAATATATACAACTTTTTTATAATATTGTATGAGTTATATTACTTCGAAATGTAAAATGAAAATTAAATTATCATTACGTAATTTTGCTAGGTAAGCATAACGGCAATCAATTTTTATTTAAAAACCTTTAGAAAGCACAAAAAAATATTAAGGGAAACTTGATTGCAAAAAAAGGATAATTTTGCTTTGAATGATCGACGAAAGATTACTTAATTTATCATACATTCAAAATCAAATTTTAAAAGCCCAGTCGCATTTAAGCCGGCGAGCCAATTTTTATATTAACACTGTCAATCATTCAAAATTGAAATCCAATTTCAACTCAATCCCTTTGAAAGCTCGTATCAATTATACTTTGAGGAAAGAGAAGATAAATGATCACTATTTGAAATTCGAACCCGACACTTTATCGCGAGAAAGTTGGCAGAACTCCGAAAGAGTAATCTAGCAAATCACTTTGCATACTGCAGAATGAAAAAAAGTTTCCTCCCGTGTAAAATACATTATTTATTACCTTACTTGAAAGCACGTAAAAGTTGAGGAAGTACTTGTAAAGATTGTCGCGGGATGTCATAACCTTGATGGCATTAAATCACAAAACCCATTTTGTACACACGTGTCTAGCATTCTCCGACCTCCAACATTATCGTGAACCCGTTATTTTCGCTTTGTGTTTAAAGGATGTAATTAGTGGAGTCAGAGCTCAAAATGAAATGGACACCAGAAGGCTTGAACGTGAAAGCACTCGATGTTCCAAACTTTTAGCAACTATGTCGCGAGACGTCGACTTTTCTAAGCCTTTAGACTGGGAACAACGGAGTGCTAAGAGTGACCCTTGCGGTACTTGAGCTAAGATTTGTAGCTTTTAGTGTCGTGTTGATGGCGAGTGGTTGTGACGCTTAAGAGAGGTAAGTAGCTATTCGTTGAAGATATTGTTATGTTGTCGACACCTTTTGTATCTTAGGCCTAAATGCTTCCGAAATTGTGTAAATATTATCAAAAGGCTTTTATCGTTCAATTTATGATTTAATTTCAAAGTATTTTGGAAAAATATCTTTTAAGGGTGTTCATGTAATATGTCCCCAAAAATAAATGTTAGGAGGCATAATTCACAACAATATAATCAGGGGTGCAAGAGACAGATTCAAATAGGTATGTTTTGTGCGTCACGTAATGTTTGATTTTCTCCCTCACGTTAGAAAATGGATTTTCTAAATGTGTTTACATTTTGAATGTAGGGATGTGATGAAAATATATTTATGGTAATAAAAAAAGCAGGATATTTATTTTTTGGGAGTATTAAACACCCTTAAAGTTAGATTTTATCGAAGGTATAAATTATAATTTTGATTAATAAGTTTGAGCTACATTTATACAAATATTTTAATTACTATTAGAAAAGCTATGAAAAGAACCACTTGGTTATACTAAAAATCTGACTGTAATTAAAATAATGATACATTTACTCATGATATAGTAATACAAAGAAAATAAATAATATGTTATCCTCTACCTACAGTCCACATCACTATCGCTTGAGTTCTGCACTTGACAAGGCGAGGTGCCTTCTCGCCGCAATGTCTTCAGCTTTATTCCGAGACATGATACGAGGCGAAGCGAAACCAAGAGAAATAAATCACCCAAGTTGACATAGTTTTTAACAAAGGTACGAGTTGATTTCTTATTTAAGAGAAAAATAGAAATAAATTTATTTTCTCGCAAGAAAATGTGACGCGAGAAGATTGTGAATGATTTATTTTGTTTATAGGAGGTAGGTGACGAAAGTAATTTCATTATTTTATACGAAGTTTGAAATGAGGTTATAGCCTCTACCCCCGCCCGCTTCCCCCCGCCTGTCCTGCCTTTACGTATGATATGCATCACGGAGACAAATAAATGTCTCCGTGATATGCATTCATCTGTGACATATAGGTACTATTTTAAAATATTTTAGTTTTAATTGAAATGCTTGTTTAATATTGACTGTTAGTCTCACAGAAAGTAATAGGGTACTTGCCAGATTTTGTAGAAAGCAAAAAAAAGTCATTGATAATTCAGAGCAATAATTACCACATCTTCATTAACGAATAAACTCAATTAATAACACAATGTGTTATTATTAGATTAAGTATTATTTACTGAACTATAAGATAGGTACCTTTACATACCTTTCTTAGTATTTGTGCAAGCTTTGTATAATATGATACTTTTACTGGTCCCTGCTATGGTATTGTAATAATTTGTTTTTATTTAGTCGCCATTCTATTTCAAATGTTTACATGTTAATATATGTACTTTTAGGATTAAAATAGTTAATTCAAGCGTTAATTATTCTTTATTCAGTTTGGTGTTAAAAAGGATTATTATTTCTCATGAAAATAAATAATCATGTAACTATTCCTTTTTTTTTTAGTTAGAATATTCTAAAGTTGTATTTATTTTGTATTCTTATTTATTTCCATAGCAGGTTATTCAGACCTTGACATACCCTCACTGTCCGGCTCAATCATGCCGACGGTTCACGCCGCATGGTCTTTCGGTGCATATCGGTCGCATGCACAAGGGTGTCTCTCGCCCGCGTTCCAATGTGGGAAGTGTATCAGTTCCACAGCCGCCCGCGACATGCCCACAGGGGCAGTCGCCATCCACGCAGGGCTCTCAGACCTCAAACCAATCGATCTCGTTCGATACTCTTGCTTCCCTCAGAGCCCGAGTTAAAATACTTAGACACCCTAAAGGGGCGAGGTCTATGGCTGCACGCAGGCTGTGCGATCTTATTTCTCGCTGTATCGACACAAATAACTCAGAAGATTGGTATGCACTTCTTTCCTTTTCATTCTCTGCCTTAAGAGTCCCTGAAGCGGGAGGGACAGTTTCACTAACTTCGGCAGTGAAAAATAATATGCTTCCAGTATGCCGACTCCCCCGTTCGAAGATTCTGGTTCGGCTAGATCTTCACCATCTATTACAAAAGCCATCGAAGCTAAAGTTCATGGGGGTGACCTAAGGGGTGCTGCTCGACTGCTGTTTTCGGACGACTCTTTCGCGGGCGAAAATTCGGACACCTTGTCCAGCCTGCGCTCCAAACACCCCGCTCCCTCCCGCCCTCTTTCTTTCCCTCCTGCACGGTTAATATCTAATGATATTCTTACAGTGAAAGTGGAAGAGGTAGCACAGGCGCTGGGTTCTTTCTTTAACAGCTCTGCCGCGGGTCTGGACGGCATTCGTCCTTCACACCTAAAAGAGCTTACGGACAACTCGGCAGGTGATAATGGACCACGACTGTTGGAGCAGCTCACCAGGCTACGCAATTTTTTTCTCAGCGGTCAAGTTAACCCCGATGTGTGCCCTTATTTGTACGGTGCCAGTCTTTACGCGCTGGAGAAAAGGGATGGTGGCATCAGACCGATTACTATTGACAGTGTATTTCGCCGTCTTACTGCCAAGTTGGGCTGTCGCGCAGTCAAAGAAGGCTAAGTACTTGAGCCCACACCAATTAGGTTTTGGTACAGAGCGGTGTTGCGAGGCGGCCATTCACGCCGTTCGCTCATTCCCTATGGACCCGGACAACGCTGATTGCGTAATTTTAAAATTAGACATCCGCAATGCGTTCAATTCTCTTGAAAGGGATGTATTGCTGTCTGGAGTTTTTGCTAGGATCCCATCTCTCTATCCTTTCCTTTACCAACTTTATCACTCCCCCTCCAATTTCTTTTATAATCAAGACCCAATTCTTTCCCAGGTTGGTGCCCAGCAGGGGGATCCTCTTGGTCCACTTGTTTTCAGCCTCGGGATCCAGACCGCGATTGCGGACTTGCAAACTCCTCTGAACGTCTGGTACCTGGATGATGGTACCATCGGGGGAAACCCTGATATTTTACAACGGGACTTAGAGGTTTTGATTCCACGTTTAGAGGAGATGGGGTTGGAAATAAATGCATCCAAATGTGAATTGTTTCCCTGTGGTCCAGAAGCTTGCCAATCTTTCCCTGTTTTTGAAAGACTAACGCTGGGTCTCAAAAGGTTAGACATTGGCAATTTTTTTCTTCTTGGCTCACCTATTTTTCCTTCCTCGATTCCTGAGGCAATCTTAACAAGACAGAAGCTCCTCCTTAAAGCTCAGGAGCGTCTTCAAAATCTTTCATCCCATGTCGCTTTGGTTCTTCTTTGAATGTGCTTCGCGGTCCCCAAATTGATGTACCTTCTTAGAACCACTCAACTTGGCTTTACCCCGCTGACCTCGCTTCTTTTCATGGGGTGCTTAAGCAGTTGGTGGAGACAATTTTAAACGTGGCTTTAGACGATGGGCAGTGGGATCAGGCATCATTGCCTATTAGGTACGGCGGCCTCGGTATTCGGCGCGTTGGGGATGTGTGTCTTCCGGCGTTTCTGGCTTCGGTGCATGGGGTTGCGGAACTGGTCACTACTATCCTCCCAAACGGTGACAGTGTCAGCATTCTCCATGCGTCTGAGGCGTTGGCAGTTTGGTCGTCTCGGAATCCTGGTGTGAGTCTCCCTTCGAGCCCACGATTTCAGCACTCCTGGGATGAGGTTGGCTCAAAAGATTTAGCAGCCCGGCTTATGGACAAGGCTGTAGGGTGTGATGTGGCAAGATTGCGGGCGGTGTCACGGTCAGAATCCGGAGCGTGGTTGCACGCGCTCCCTTCCCCTAATCTGGGCACGCACTTAGACAACGACTCGCTACGTGTGGCGGTAGCCCTTCGCCTCGGCTGTGATGTATGCGAGCCTCATCGCTGCATCTACGGTGCATATGTCGAGGCGAATGGTCATCATGCCCTGAGTTGTTGTCGTTGCGCAGGTAGGTTTCCGCGCCATCACGCTCTCAATGACATCGTCCGAAGAGCTCTGGTTTCGGCAAACATTCCTTGTGTGTTGGAACCACCTGGACTGAGCCGCACAGATGGCAAGAGACCGGACGGACTGACACTCGTCCCGTGGCAAAAAGGCAGGTGCTTAATATGGGACGCCACCTGCGTAAGTACTTTTGCTGCTTGCCATCTCGGCCAGACAGTCCGGGCAGCGGGGGCAGCTGCCGAAGCCGCAGCTCTTAAAAAGAAAACAAAATACGCCAATCTCACCCAGAATTAAGTTTTTTTGCCTTTGGTGGTTGAGACGGCGGGGAGTTGGTGTGGGGAGGCATGGAATTTTGTCCGGGAGATAGGGCGTCGGCTGAGGGAGAGAGGGCTTGATCCCCGCTCCGGTTCGTTTCTCGCCCAAAGGTTGTCCATCGCCATACAGTGCGGAAACGCTGCTAGTGTGATGGGGACTTTTGAGCCGGGAATGACCCGGGGTGGGCTTTTCGAGTAGCTCTTGACTGTCAATAATATTTTTATATTATTGTTTTTTGTCGACAATATTTTGTTTTTAATTGAAAGTGTAACTGTATTATTGTTTTATTAAATATATTATATTAATAACACTAAACGCAGAAGTGTTTAAACATACATTATAAACCATTTAGAAAGCCCGAAAAGGAAAGGTAAACTAACTTGTAGATTATTCTTCATTTACAAGCAAAGAGCAAATTGCTGTATAAATTATTAGAGAAAGTACGTTGGAGATGCGATGTGGGCCGAGGCTGGGAGGCTGGAGCTATTTGACGACATGCTAAAGGCTGCTCTAAAGGTCAGGCGAACCCGAGTGAAGAGGATACTGACGGGTATTTCAAATTATGATATACGTAGTAGGTACGTTACCTAGCTGGTATGACATAATTATGATAGTTATGTTTAGTACAAATTAAAACGGCAGAGTAATTTGTGTAAATTCATGAATTAATTTTCGAAAATTTTAAGGATACTTAAACACATTTTTTAAAGACGTGAGTTGTGGAAGAAAATTATTTTGCAAACGAAATACGATTTTTGATAGGATGTAAAAAATATTGACCTTTTTAAAGGTTTTTCAATTTTTTTTAATAAATGTTTAGTGATTTTGCTCTGAAAAGTTGGAACATAATAATATTGTTCAGTCTATGAGCTTTAAACATACCCTGATATTTTTTACTATTTAAATAGTCATTGTAATTTAATTTGGACTTTAAAGTCCACTGTCGATATATCATAGAAGGCTCCCTGTACTATATGTCCATATGTAGAGTCCACATTACTAGTTAACGAAGACATAATATTATGCAGTCATTAGGTAACAAACATATTATAAAATTAATTGCTTCCTTTCTGTTTCCGAGCCTAACTGGTAGGAAGGAAGTAACATAAAGAAATAAACTTAGGAACTGTTAAGAAAGTAGTTACATTGTCTACAAGACTCAGTTTCAAACTGTGTTGCAATAGAAAAGGCAGTGTGGAACGTATGCGCATGATAACAAAGAAGCTGGTACGACAAACATATAAGTGAACAATTGCGACAGCTTAAACAGTAATATTAGTGTCTGTTTAACAGACGAATGAAATGAGAATAATAAAAAATAAATATTTAAAAAATCTTCATTATTTTCGATAAAAATAATAACCCGATAATTTTATACATAATTGTTAAGTGAATACGAGTATAATTTTAAGCACTCACTGTTCTTATCAAGTATGGCGGCGTTCTTGTTCTTGACGATGTGGCTCTTGTGCGGTTTCTTGACCTTGCTGAGCACCTCTGCCAGGCTGATGACCTCCGGCTCCGGCTTCTCAACCTCCTCGACAAGCACGTTGGCGGCCACTGACGCCCAGTCTACATCCTTAGCGTCCTTGCCTCGGGATATGCCACGGAGTTCCTCCCTGGAAGAGAAAATCCCTTTTAAGAATGGGTCTATGATGTCATGAGATAAAAAGGAATTTAAAAACTATTTGACTAGTACGGTTTTAACTACGCCTTTATAATTATATTTCAAATCGCCCTAATTCAGGGTAGGCTCGAGCCTCTCGTTGGGACGTATATGAACTGCTGATGATATCTGATTGATTTACCATTAAATTGTAATGTAATTAAATAATCGGTAAATAGCTTAGGCTAAAAATTTTGTTATATCAATTAAACTCTGTATTTTCTCATCATAATCCCTCGTCAATCAATAAAAACAATAAGTACGATCTATATCTTTTTTCAGTCCTGCCAGCTACCTTCAGCATGTCATCGTGTTAGTGAACTCACCCAAAAAAATGTAATGACGGATCTTAGTGATGTAATAACATCCTATGGAAATAAATGATTTTGACTTTGACTTTGACTTTGATCCACCTAGTCGTAGGCCAAGGTATCCTCCATTTAACGATCTGCGGTGTCCACTCTAGGAAACGTACAGTAACAATGTTACAAAAACGTTTTCTAACTAATAGGTCTAACTTAGCGAACTACAACCTACCTCATGGCTCCAATCAGAGGATACTTGACATCGCCACCACACACGTCACCAGAGAAGTCGTCCATGTCAACGGTCCACACCATGGCGCCTCCAAAACCGTTGTCTTTGATCCACCTGAGAATGAGATGACGATGTGAGAAACGGAAACTACATTCGTTGAATCGATCAATCATGGTAATCAATAATTAAGGAAATTAATCAATAAATAAAGATGAGTGTAGGTTACTAACTGCCCAAGTATTAGTACATAAAACTGGCTTAATATTTAATAGAAGACTAGTAGCTTAGTGTAGTCAGCACAATATGTCTTTATTCCATTTGTGTCTATCTAATTAGCCGTCATCTCAATCACACACTCTTCACAATAATTATAATAATTAATTATTATTTCTATTTCTACATTTCTTGAGCTATCTCTTCTCCTATATCAAGATTGTATGATAGAAGATTCTATACCCATTCTAATACAGCATTACTGTGAAATTGCGTTCAGTAATAAAGGTACGATATTTTTTTGCAAGTCGAAGTTGAAAAAGTTCTTACCTCATCTTGTTCCTGATAGACTTTTCGTCGTCAAACCCAACCCACTGGTCACCCTTGATGGCGTACGGGACTTTCATCTCGTCATCCCAGACGTAGGTGGCGCCTGGACCCCGCAGCATCTCACACACCTTCAGAAAGAGGCAATAGTTTTAAAGAAAGCGAACCAAATGAAAACTTCTAGTTGTATCGGCACTATCGAATTAAGAGTTTCAATTATCGAATTAGATTATTTCAATGTAGTGATGAACGAACAAATGAGCCAAACTCGTGGATATCGTTCAAAGTAGCTTTTCTAAAGCTCCTAATTTAATGGCGCGAATCGATGGTAAGGTGGATTGCATTTAAAATGCACCGTCCGCCCAACATCCATCAATTTGTGCTTCGAATGTTTTTGCAGAAATAACTAGATATTTCCTGCTCTTAGGTGAAAAGGACTTTCGAGAACTTTGAACTATTAAAATGTCAAATATATTTTAGATTACTTTTGTAATACTAAACAAAATGTTAAGGTATTTTTACAAGTTCGTTACCGAGTAGTAAATTAAAATAAAGGCACTGTCAATAATTCCCAATATTAATAATGTAACTATTATTATGTTGTAAATTCGAGGCGTTTCAATTACCCGTTTCACCTAAGCTTGTTTTATTTCAAGTATTTCTACAGTCAATAACTCGCTTAACAATGCCCGCTAAAACAAAACCGCTATCATTAGTCTTTGCCTTTAAAAACAAGTATTTCATCTATTCTGCTTCTAATTCTAAGCTACATATAATTCACATTACGGCAATACTCTCACGAACATACGCAATTTACTACAGCAACTTTTCTTATCCATGTTATGTATTGTTCCAAACCTAATGGGTTACCTAACTAGGAACTTCAACACTGTACTTGTTGAGCTAAATCGGTTTGACCCAGAATGTCGGCTGGAACTGGCTGGTGATTGGTGATTGTGATTGTCTATTGAACTTAGATCGATTGCAGGAATTCAACAAGTAAGTGAAATTATTAATCTATAAGTTGGTCAACTACACACTGATTATTTTAGATACACTCTAGAACCATTAAAAGAGAATTGACAACTGGTAGTGATACTTTGCTTTTATAGGTACTTACTAATCAAAAGCTAAATAAATACAGTAATATTAAATAGTTATTTACTGATTGCATTGAAAACACTATAGAAATAGTAACAAAAATAATGAGAATTAATGACAATCACCAATTTTATGATGCCTCTTAAAATATCCATTATTTTCCAGAAACTACGAGTACCAGAAGAAACGACCACTTTCTGCTTCATCTCAGGCTGTTTCTTACTTTACTTTACTTGTATATTTGCGGGAAAATAGATCTAACAAAAACAGTTAACTCAATATTCTGTCTAGATCCATAGGTAACAGGCCAGATTTACATATAGATGGAAGGTAAGCCTCCGTATACTGTAATCATTGAATGAATTACTTCTAAAAGGGTACCTTTTGAATATGGAAATTTAAGGACCGACGATGAGAACTAAGCGAAAGTCAGTTTTCTAACAGACGACGCATCTGATTTGATTTTGGAATCACTTTAGATCTCCCAATAGGTAAATTTATTGATTTCTAAAAAATATTGGTATTTTTACCCCTTTGCTTAAGTTAAGAATTACCTTTTTTTTATACGTGAGACATCTTCAAACATGGCCATCTGATAGCAAATTAAGCAGAGCTTGTACTGTGGGTACCAGACAGCTGATATACATTACTTAAATAGATAAATACATACTTATATAGATAAACAACAACCAGACGCAAGGAAAACACAAGTGCTCATCACACGAATGTTTTCCCTGGGCGGGATTCGAACCCGCGACCCTGTACGTCGGATGCAGATACACTACCACCTGGGCTACAGAGCCATTGTGACCTCGTTAATTTGACCTCAAGCGTTTTATTTGATTAATGATTCTGTTTATATACTCAAATAGAAAATCATAATAATCTTATTTAACAAGTTGGAAACGTGAATATTTTTGTCAAGTTAAACAATTAATTATTCTAATGATGTCCTAACTAAATGGAGTACAATTGGTTGAAAGTAGATTTGAGTTATAGAGAGCATAATAATAATGTAGTTGCTCTCTATTCCATTAGGGATTAGTCCCTAATGGAATGAGTAGAGTTTCAGTTTTATAAGGAGCACACAACAAAACAACGTCTCGAAACATTGTAGTGTAAGGTTCGGAGTTCGGACGCACATAAACGCAGGTAATAAAAGATGGTTTATGTCCCATATGTTCTACCTCTCATAGATTTTCTGTATGAAAAGAATTCTTCAAACTCACCTCATAGTAAGCCAAGAAGCCGCCTTCCTTCGTATACTCTCCAGCTTTTCCACCATCCTTGGCGGGCGAGTTCACCTTGAAATGGTTCGGGTTGGTCAGCGTAAATGTACGTCCGTATGTTGGCATACCTATAGATATGAACATGTAAGTACAGTTTCAGTATAATTGGATGGGATTCCGCTTTTTTAGAGAGATATGCAGAATATGGAAAGATACTTCTAGTGAAAAGGAAATGAAATATACCGATCATTTTTTTTTTTGTTATATCCAGTCCAGACACATCCCTCAGTATTACAGAACTCTCAACATAATTAGCTTCTTCGGCTATCTCTTCGACATTGTGTCCAAATAAGACGACAGAGGCATAATTCCATAATGATTATGGTCTTTTGCTCACTCAAGCTTGTTTCCAAAAAACATACTTACCAATAATCAGTTTATCCTTAGGCGCTCCAAGTTTGACCCACAGATGAGCAGCATGGTCCACGGAGAGCTGTTTCCTCCACTCCGAGTCCGAAGAGGGCGAGTAGAGGGGAGCGTTGTGACCGGTCTCGCGTTCCCATTTGCCATGGAAATCGTACGCCATGAGGTTGATGAAGTCCAGGTAGCTGAACAATGGGAGAAGATGTTAGTTTGAGATGTAGCACACAGGTTGGTCGGAAGTAAATAAATTATTGATTTGTGAAAGCTGTATAGCGGCTACAAATATAGGTTTACGCTGTTGTTTGAGCTGAAGATAACACATCTATCTATATGTTTAACCATATATGGCATGCAAAAACTAGAAATTAAAATAAATCAGACATACAAATCAATCATAAACAATACATATTTTTATTATTATACTATAATAGTTAGTCAACAAAATAATAAACATTAATTGTCATTCATGACAAAAATACAAAACAAAAACTCTGGTACATAATAACAATGTCAAATTAAATATACCTATAGATGTCAACAATTATTATTGTCATCAAAAAACTCATCAAATGTATAGAAACATTAACCATTGTTTTAACCAAAATAAGTTCTGCATTATACCCGGCTACATTTGAACGTGTGTTATGTAGTCTTATTAGAATGTGTTTTATAATAAAAATTATTGAATAACTTATCAACTCAAATTAAACTTGCGTAACTATTGTATGTTAGCTAGAATTATAGAATTTTATCACATAAATTCATTACGTTTTTTGAGAAATAAGAAAGCTGCTCTACCAAATTTCATTCTCCGATAGTAGCTGGTACATTTGCAACTTCATCTCATTGCTGACCCCGTTTCCAGCACACGGGCAACAAAGACTGTTGTTACAAATTAAGTCCACCGATAACGGGTTCGATATGACAGACGACTGCATGCCGACGGCTCCTGTAGTCACACTTGATAGGGGACAGACATCAGATGAACAGCGAAACCAGCACCATTCAGCACTTCACAAACTCTCACCAAGAATCACATGGTTTCTATCACCTCAATCACAGAGATGAAAGTCGTTTGAAACTAGGTGGTAACAAGGGAAGTTGTAAGTTTGTTTTTCGGCACATTGTGTACCCGAGTGTGGGAACGAGGCAGACAATAAACCACGCCGTATATTAACGAGGATATTTCGCAACATTGTCATGCGACAATATTTTTTCTGCTAAATAAATTATTTGGAGACGGCACTAGCTAGGTTGACCCTTCGTATAGGGACATATTTGTGTTATTTATGTTATGTAAGATGTAACATGTTTTTGTTTGGAAATATGAATATATTATTTTTTGGTACATACTTATGATAATGTAAGTTTATCTTTTAGTTAAATAATAAATGTGAGGTAGATATCCTTCACTGAGCGTTTCGTAAGCTTTTATTCTGGATAACAATTTTACATGTTCGCAAAATTAGTACTTACTAAAATTAAACTATTACTAGCTAGTCTTACTAATTTATTATATCTTTACCTCACCTTTTTCAAATGTAAATAAAGAAAATACTTAATGCAAACACAAAGCCAGCCATGACAAATAAAATTTATTTGAACCTTGAATTAGAGTGGCGGGCTCTTTATCTTCAAACAGAATTTAGTTCAACCAAATGTAAATGCACGAGCTTTCTCTGGAATTCCTTGGGATTTCTATCCATCATCATTTGGCAGCGTAATGCTTCAGAAGTATAATCCCGCCAAATAAGTTCAAGCGAACAGCGTGGCGTCAGAGCTCTTGGCTCAGAATGGAACATGTTAGGTAATGTTTTCCTGGCTGTTTAACTTTAACATACTCATACCAGTTCATCTCTTAGAATGGATTACGTTAAAAAATTGTTTCGTGAAATTGTGTTATTATTATTAACTGTGTTCTGCTATATAAAAGTAATAATAAAGTAAAAATAAATTGCCATGATATTTTTAGGCTAGATATTCCAAAATTGTCGTAGATTGGTTATTTGGAAGAAATAGCTATATACATAACCTAACTCTTTAATTTTATTTCTACTTAAAAACTATTGTCAAAATTCAAAATTGTTTATTTCATAAACTTAAAAACAATAAACAGTGGTTGAGACCTCCTAGTAAGCATATAATATACCTGTCCAGGAGGCCTCGCTCTTGCATAGCACTATCCCTTATTGCTTAAGAAATAAATAAACAAAAGAAATAAATAAACAAAAAAGTATTATTTTTTTTTAGGTATAAAAATTATCTTAGCGTGTGTTATGAGATGAGATGTGTGACGTGTGGTATGTGATGTGTGATGTGTGATATGTGATGTATGATGTGTGTAGTGTAGTGTATGATGTTTGGGGTTGATTTTAGGATTTTATCTAACCTTTAGAATATGAATGGATAATGGTGAATATTGATGAATTTACTATTTGAGAACATTCAGATAAAGCGTTTTAATAAATCTTCAGTTTTTGTGTAGTTTATTGTTTGTATTTGTTGTCGAGTGTGCATTGAAGTTAATATGTTCGAATTATGATGTGCTGGTATGACGAAAAGTCGAACCATGATCTATTTTTTTCTATTAATTTTACTACAAAAGGTGTTTGTATATTACTTAAATTATGGCTGACTAGGTAATATTTTCTTATTTTTATCAGCTCATATTATAATATGTCCCTACCGAACAAGCTTTTCTTGTCCAAATAGTAAATACTACTTAGTAAATACGAATGCTAGTTTTGATATCGAAAAATTATTTTGGAACTAAAAAAAATTCTCATTTTTGAGAATCTCAAGCAAAAATTAAGTACAAAAATCTTCCTTTCGATTCGGTGGCAAATCTAGATTACCTCAGCCCAAAAAATTGCGCTGTTAGTAGCGTTAATTCAATCTTCCTGCGTGCAGCTGCCGGGGCACACAGGGCACGACATCAAATGCTCCATCGTTTGGGGGACGGCATCGCACTTGCCACTCCAAGTATTAAAATTATATGTGTTATGTACCTGGAGACAGCAGGAACATCATATCCGCTCTTAATGTTGTCAGGGCCGACCGGGACAGCAGCCGTCAGCAGCAGGCGGGGCTTCTTCACCTCCTGAGCTTCGGCTTCGAAGGCCTCGCGGAGTTCTGCAGCAAACGAAAGAAAATTTAGTCAAGTGTTAAGTCGTGGATTTCTTGAAAACGGTCACAGGTTAACACCCTGATTTATTTTTCGTAATTGTATGAAGCTCTCTATGTTTTTGATTTCGACTATCATGGAAAAAAACACCTGTGAAGAATAAAAAAAAAACTGTGTGTGAAGTCGACCAATCCACATAGTTAAGTAAGGCCTATTCACCCTAATTCATGTTAGGTTAGCCCAATAGACATTATTTTTTTAAACGAAACAAAAAATTTAAAAAAAATTACGATCTTGCGTAGGTGTTTATTTATTAATTCAATCTTAAAAAAGAGTACAGGGAGCGAACCCGCATTTTCTCAGCAATCAATATTTTTTTTCAACCAAGTCCGCGCCCTTTATATTACCACTCTGGTAGAAATAGCGATCAGTCCCTTAAAAAAAATATATCACTTTTATTTCTCTACCCACGTAAATAAATCATAATAACTACGATTCACACCTCAACACATCATAACAACAATAAAAGGCTTCGTCCTTGCTTCAATTGGAACTAGAGAGGCGCCAAACAACTCCTTTCAAAACAAGCGCCCGCGCCGGTAAACGATCTGACCTACGTTGTTGTTAGAACTATTATTTACTCGTTAACGTATTTGAGAACATTTTTCAAATTGTCTGCTTGGTTAAAGCAGTTAAAAATTCATAGATTTAAATATGGTACAGAATACATTTTTAGAGCTACAGTTCGTTCTAACTCTGGAAATATCAAATAAAAAAAAAACAACGGCCCGTTACAGTCCACTGCTGGACTATGAGCCTCCTCCACTTAAGTGTTTGGTTTTGCCATAATCTCCACGCTTGGCAGGCGGGTTGGAGATCAGAGAGCGCTGCTGCCCGTTCCCTGTTCAATGTGTAGTCCCTAAGTCGCCTCTTACGACACCCACGGGAAGAGTAGGGGTAAATATAATTAAGTTTAATTATAAAAGTGGTAACGAATTAATCTTTTTAGAGCGAAGAATACTTCAGTGTACAAATCTTTCCTTTTTATGAGATATTTTTATAAATGTTAATAGCAACTTGTACTTCGTTTAAGCCAGCTTCTGTTATATACACAGTACAACAAACTTTCGCTATCAGAGGGACCTAATTTGAAAAAGAATGAATGTTGTCATAATGTACTAGGCCAGAAAATTCAATTGGAACCTGTTAAAGAAAAACACTGTAACTTAACTTACTTCTAAAACAAATCTGTCGTTTGTTTGTCTGACCACCCGATTTTAATGTGTGTATCTCTAAGAAAACGAAACACTTATAAAATCACTTTAATGTGCTGATCATTTAGGCCACCTAATAAAAGATAAAAATCTTTCAAAAAGGAGAGTGGGCAAATTGGCCCAAAAATTAAAAACGTCCACCCCCAGAGTAGACACATAGCACGTTCGAAAGAGTGTTAAAAATGGAACATTTCATTGTATGGAACCGAAAAAATCGCATCCTTTGTACGGCAATATGGCTCAAAGAAATTGGACGCCCGTCGCCTCGCGCTTACGACTTTCTTTTATTTCTCTGAGGTATGGCTTCACGAGTTGTTTACTGTACAAAGCCCAATGTGCTGGTACCAAACTCTATTGCCTAAAACTCGAGCTCCTAGTTAAAGCCTCTTGTTTGCTCTTTTGCATACTAATGTGGTATTAATACTCGCCCAATTTAGTCCCCCCTTCACCCCGAACCCCCTCTGCCCCCATCTCGTACGTACACGGCTACATAAAGCCCAGGAGTTTGGTTATTTTACATTCTGATGAGTTTTAACAAACAGTGGATCACCACCCGCCTTTGAATTTATCACATGAAGGTGGTACACGAGATTTTGAAGCGAGTGTGTTTTATTGAACAGACTGTTTATTTTATTATGAGTTCAGTTAGCATTATTTGCAGATTAAATTGTAGGTGTAAAGAAAATTGAAAAACGTTCGCGGGAATTTAATTTCTTACGTTCGTTCGTTTGTGAGAAATGGTCGTGCAATTCCAAATTCAAACCATCTATTATGCCAAAAGCGTGACAGCACGCAACATAAAAAAGACATCATCACCATCAACAGTCTATATGCGTTCCCACCAAGGGGCTCGAGGCTCGAGCTTACCTAGAATTAATAATTAGGGAAAGAAATATATTATACTAAAGTTTTATTGTAAGTTTTCATAACACTAATCATGTGAATCAAAATCCAAAATACAATTTACTTTTATACAAAGCGTGCAGATTCAACAGAATCACTAAACAAATAGTTTTTTTATTGTATCAATTCAGTTAGAATACTCGTATAATTTCAAACTTTTGTTTCGAACAATTAGCGCCTGGTTCGAATTCGAACAACAACAATAGCGTGCAGATAACTTTCGAAAATAGAACAGGAAATAATATATTCCTGTTAGCCAGTTAGCTGCGTCGAATTTTTATGCAGTTACGTGGAGTTATTCAACGAACGAATGAATGTTCGAAATATTTCGTTTATTTTTATACCACAATATATTGCATGAATACTTTTATAAAGTCAAAGAGTATTCATTTAATCTATAAGTATTGCTTGTTTTGTTTAATATTGATATCTGAAATAAAAGCTCCTTATTTAAACAATCGTTTAGTTTATAGATATTTAAAATTTTCAATACATGATCTTTTTCTTCATCGTGTGGGTTGTAAGGTCGACAACCGACCTCACAAACTAGGGTTTGTGTTATAGGTAACATGATGATGATGATGATGATGATACATACAATAATAGAGTAAAAATATGGTCAATTTTACTAATTTTGTGTTTTTGTATTATATTGTAATAAGTTCAAGAACCACATTTATGTTTGCCAACCACATAATTTCAAGCTAACCTTGCATTTATATTCTCCTAAGGCCTGGGTTCCACCAATGCGGAGAGGAGAGGAGATGGTTTTGAATAACCAATCAGTTTCCGTTAGTCCCACATGGCCTTTCCGCTTAGCTTCAATAATGAAATCTGATTGGTTGTTCAAAACCATCTCCTCTCCTCTCCGCTTTGGTGGAAACAAGGATATCATCAACATTTTTGGTGACTTTTTTCACGATATTTGGAAAGAACACGAACTTCATAGTATCACACCACACTCATATTATTAATGAGAAAGTATATTTGGATGTTTGGATATTAACGTTTGGATGTTTGTTCCGCTTTCACGCCTTAACTACTGAATGGATTTGAATGAAATTTGGAACGGATATAGTTTGTACCCTAGATTAACACTTAAAATACTTTTTACGGAAAAAAGTTTTATTCCCACGAGAAAATCTTACATAACGCGAGCGTAGCCGTGGGCGGACCGCTAGTTAAGAATAACCCTAAGTGCACTTCATGACAATTGCAAATCCTTCACTAGCAAAATATGACCATATTACCTTACTTTTCACCGCAAAGCTGGTTAAACTCGTGGTTAAATAACGTTACCTCCAAAAAATAACTTCCTATTTGATATTCTACACGGCCAAAGCCTAGCTTAAAAATATTTTCCTATACAATGAGTTTTCGGTGGAAAAGAATTTTATTTCTGTATTTCAGGAAGTGTTGCTATGAATACTGTAATGAATATAAATAGGCATTTAACGGACTGTCTTTGTTTTGAAATGGTTTCGTTTATGTACACGATGTGGACAGAAATGCTGTTTCATAAAAATTGTGTGAGAATTTCTGTGAAATTTCTATCCATCTTCCATTGTCTGATTTGAAAGCATATTTATCTCGGATGCATGCAACCTGTATGGGAAGATGTTCACTCAACTCATAAAAGCTCTTCTTACATATTCTCATCAATAAGCAATGGCACATTGTGTTAGATGTTGCCTTTATAATATAAACTATTAGCCAATTTCTAATGCAGAGCACGTAGTGAATATTAATTAATCTATGCCAAAGCAATGTGTCTGCAAAGTTTCATTTCTACCGGCAAGATGCCGCAATAATATCAGTAAAGTTAGGATACTTCTGAAATTCTAATAATGAGACATACATTTTGAAAATTATAATAACTGTGTGCTTAAACAGCCCCAGTGGCCGAGTAGTCGATATTTCGGCGCCCATTACGGAGCCGTTCGATTGCCGGTGGGGACACTGTCAAGCAAAAATATCTTTGTGAGACTTTCCTCAGTTTCGTTAAGATAAGATAAGGCTGAATCACCTGATTGTCCGAAAAGAAAGATGATTCCGTGCTTCGGAAGGCACGTTAAGCCCCGGCCCCGTTGGACCCGGCTACTATCTAGTCGTTACATGAGCCAAGTTAGTGGTCTTTGGCGGCTCTATAACACTGACTCCAGGGTTTGTGAGGTCGATTGTCGACCTTACGACCCACACTGTGATGATGATGATGAGGAGCTTGAAAAATAATTCTGACGAATGTTATATCACACCCGCCGTATTTCCTATTTCATTCTAATCGTAAAAATCTACCTTCACATACATACCTATACATATGACCACACTTCCAACCACAAACTACCATTGCAAACTAACTTCAGAGTATATTTTATGCCTTTTTTATAATCTTCCAACTGGCAGATTTACTTCTGCAAATGTATTTATAAATAATTGAGTACAAACATACAGACAATTACGTACAGGTAGAAAAACAAGAATAATAAGATAAATAAACTTAAATAAGAAATCTATCTCAAAACCGTGAACAAGGATCATTCGCGTCTTAGTAAATTGTCCCCGAAGATGCTGGCATGGTTGCACGCCTCGAGCCTCCCCGATGTGACAACTGAACATAATAGTTACAAGCTCCCTAACGGCCGCCACACAAATCCAATAATATAAATATAAGCTAAAATAATAAATCTAGCTCAAAACTGTCAACACGGACCATTCGCGTTTTAATCTCCTGGAATTGTCCCCGATTCCGGCATGGTTGCACGCCTCGAGCCTCCCCGATGTGACAACCGAACACAATAGTTACCAGCTCCCTCGCTAACGGCCGCGACGCAAACCCGATCGAGTTAAGCCGTCTCTGAAGGATCTGCCAGGTGATGGCCCACGTAGTAAAAGAGCTCGATTTTTTGAAACACTAGAATAATATTTCTATAAAAATCTACATCAGGTCGTAGAATGTCCGATATCATGGTTATGTTATGTAGGCCTTACAGACTGATAGAAAAAATCTATTAATGTTGTTGCAGGTATGTGAAACCTATTAATTTTTCTTTGTGTGTTGTGTTTATCATGTTAAAGACGATGTTCGTGCTTGACTTAATAACCAAGGGATTTTATTACTTCTAAAAATTTCATAAACGGATTTTTTCTCGATATGTTAACTTTTTAGAAAAGTCTTCCAGTCTTGGCCCACAACAAGTACCATAAACAACTTTTTTATATTAATAGTGCCCCAACGTGAACCATCACGTGTAGGATAGGCAGTTTAAGACGAAGGCGGCGACAAAGGGATCCGCATTCATTTCGGTGGATCATCCGGCGACTCGTGCGCACATATAAACGACAATAAATGTTATTATGCTGTTGTTGTTTACTCTCTTGTCTGCCTAAGATTTAGAACGAGCGATTACAATACAGCTCTATAGACATTTGCGTATCGTTAGAGAGTAATATATAGATCTCTGTCTTTTCAGATATACGTATTTAGTTCAATCCGTTATGGAGAGCTTTTGGTCAGTCATGTAAGTTCTTAGTACCTACTCAATGTCATCCTAATACAGAGTAGGCTCGAGCCATTTAGTGAGGACATCATGAGCTATTGACGATTCTATTTCATAAATTACATTGAGTCTAATATAAATGATTAATGATTAAGATAAAAAAGAAGAATTTACATAACTAAAATAAAATCAGAGCCCGGTTTGAGTTTCAACAGATTTTTTTTGTCTGGATATAAATACTACCCACTCAATTATTATATAGTTACGTAAAATGTGCGGGCCACGAACTTTATTTATTTATCCCCCGCTTTAGCAAAATATCTGGCCAAATCTAGTAACGAACTAAAATTGTGGATGGAAAGTTTTCTAGTACGAGCGGCGCCGAAGCGATATCAAAAATGAAATATAGTTGCTTTTTAGAATAACCTAACAAGTGCAACTAAGATGGCCGACTGCCAATATTACCGTTCTCTAGTGCAGTTATTCAAAAGACATTAGATACTGTTATTGTGCATTCAAAAAGGCAGTTTTAAATACGAAGAAGGGTAATGTTATGTCCCGTTGCTGTAAAATGAGGTTTTACCTATTTAATAAAACCCACAACACTGACTTAACGGACAACATACAGCCTAAACCGTTGGGTTTAGAGGCAAGAAGATTTTAACGGGATAGGTATATCAGCACCAAGAAAAGTTTGATGAAAATGTATTTCACAAAGGAGTTAAATTGAAGAGTTAAGCTTGAAAGGATATTGTTGATGAGAAAGACAGTGCCTTTCGATGCGTAGTACCAGAAACTACCGAACACGCAAAGGACCATAAATTATTTCAAATTGTGTTCAAATAAATTATTATAATTAGTCTATAACTTAATTGGAAGTCCATCTGACTTCTGCAAACTATCTGGTTAAACTGACAGGAATAACTAAAAAAATAAAAATATTCTAATTAATGGAATTTCTTCTTCTGTATTATATTTCTAGACTTTTGGTAATTGATACATTGAACGAAATTACCCCAGCAAAAATTAATCTTTTGATATAAACAGAATGAACATTTGATATAAACATTTAAATTTTGGTCTACAAAATACCACATCAGCCTTTTGTTTATACTTGAAAAAAAAAGCAAATGAGGTTGTGTGATTGGTGGACCACAGCGCGTCGCGGGCGCATCGTGTTGCAATTAATAACGTGTCCGTGTCGATAACTCACACGACCGTGCGCGGCCGTGGCACGCTTCGACCACGGTCTGGAGTGGGGAAAAAAATTTGTGGATTCATTGTGATAACGATTTTTGGTTAGGTATTTGTTTAGATTTTTAAGAAGGTTTCAGTGCCACGTCTATTTCAGTTATTTATTCATCTAAAAACTGCAGTTAGTGAAGGAAAAGAACTGTAGTTGGTGTTTGAAAAAAATAATCTCTATAGATAATCGTTATAGATAATTTAATAAATCGACGAGCATGACGAGGAAACAAAGAATAAATTTAAACATTATTGCGTGAGGTCCTTATTCGTAGTGTATGACTGATAGTCCATTTAAAGCTACGCGCTGCGATGTTGAATTCCCGCTACGGCGTAGCACTCGAGTGCTACGAGATCTGATTTGTATTACAAATAAATACACAATATCTATTCCTGAAAGGCTTTGGAAAACCCTATATTTATTAAAAATTTATTTTTTTATGTTGCAATCATTAAATGATAGCAAAATGTCAACTGTTTCTTTTTAATAATTCGTATAGTGCATCCAGTTTGTTTTCTATTATTTATTGCCTTTTGTATTTTACGTACCTTTAATAATATTGAGTGGCGTAACTTCACAATTATCAAAAGCGTATTCAGCACGAGTTGTGAGTTGTGAGTTGAACTTATGTAATTGATGAGTAATAACTATTATTTAGAATCGTCTCGGTTCTTGACCTCGCACCGGAAGTAGAGGTCAAGTGCGTTCGAGTTTATTATCAATTTTATTTATTATGATCATGGTATTATGTACATAACAAATAAACAATGATGTTTTATATCAACCATAGCTTTTTAAATTTACTATATTTTTAAATAAAATAAAATTTGTTTATTTCAGACGGTAGGTCCATATTTTGTTAGTATACATGAAATCTTATAGAACTATGTTAGTATAAAAATAAGTAAAATAAAATAAAAAGAGATAGGAAAGCACATTTATTCAAATATCTGCCTGGACGCACTCCGGGATGGACAGGACAGTCTGGTTGTAAACTGATTAGTTTTAGAATGGTGTTGGCGCTACCCCGCACTCTGCGCAATTTGAAAACTATCAGTGTGCGCGAGCGCAAACATCCCGGATGCGCTACAGTAACGCGGCAGCCCCAACAACATCCTAAAACCATTATTATATTGGACGCGGAGAGCGTTGAAAGTCCGCCGCGTATAGTCAAACCACAGACCGCACGTGTATAGTGTTTGGCAGTATGCCTTAAAAAGTGTTATTTTAACTTCCGCGCTACACAGTGCAAATCTGCGAGCCAACATATTACAGCGGACCGCCATCGCCCTCCGCTCTCGCTCAATGTCTTTGTCGTCCTTCAAGTCCTCAGTAACTATGTGACCGAGGTACTTGAACGACGCCACTCTTACAAGGTCAACGTTGTTCAGTTGTACCGTGGCTACGTGAGTTGTCTTTAGATTTTTTGCCTGAAACACAACAAACTCACTCTTCTTCACATTATACAAGAGACCGTGGGACTTCGCGTACTCCTCACATATTGCAATCAGCTTCCTTAGTGCAGCAATCGATGGACTCAGCAAGACCATGTCGTCTGCATAACTGATGCTGTTAACACAGTTACCATCAATAGAACAGCCGACACCGGCCATGCAGAGCCCAACGATTAGCTAGTTGACATACAGGTTGAAAAGTAACGGCGATGTGAGTTTTGGTTCACTTTGTTGTATTTCTACAAGAATATAAGAAAGATGCAATCGTATCAAAATGTACGTAAGTGATCCTTTTTTACACAAAAAAGGAGAAATAGAATTTAAGTTTAATTTTGTTGAGGTATAACACGAAAGTATTAGGAAGGTAAGTCATTAGTATAAAATAAGTCAAACAAACACTTGACCCGAACGTGCTGACCTCTCTTCCATGTTTGGAACACGAATAAACAAACAAATAAAGCAAAGCAAATAAGGGTATTGTCACATACATTAATGTGGCAGCTTTAGCACTTTCGTTATAAGAAATCCTTAACATTTCGAGTAATATTCAGAATCAAGAAGAAAAGAAAATAACACAACTACGTTTGCATTTATATTATTACTACTAGTTAAATACAAATAAATTGGCTGATAGCATAAATAGCTGATGACAAATGAAGACGACCGACGACGATTAACGAAGGAAGCGCGAAAGATATTGTTTCAAGTTCCTCTTTGTCTTAAATGATACAAATGTATGACAAAACGTTGTGTGACAAGACTGTAATGGAGTACAGGGTTAGCAAAGGTAGTATACATGTATACATTGCATGTTGACAAAATAAACCACGCAATATACATACAAACGGCAATCATCGACTAGGCTTACCAGCCAACCAGCAGTGGTTACTTTGTAGTATTTTGTCGACGACGCGTTACCACCGCCGGAACACTGAGATAGTCTAAGGCCTCCTATAGGTTTAGCTAAAGTCAGAGTCTGATTCGGTCACATTACAGTTTTGTATCGCATTTAGGACGGCCAAATTGTCCTGTATCAGCAATGTCCGGTAGCTTATTATGCGAATAAATATTGCGCTTAAATCACGAACATGGACAAAATAAATACGGTTTGCATAACCTCGTGGACGAAGGGGCTTAGTGAAGGGTTTAGACAAATTGAGGCTGTCTCTAAAGGAGCTCACGTCATATTTCATTGGTTTTTTGGAAACCCTTGTCACGTGTGCGTGTGCATTACATTTTCTGCGACTTTAACATGAAAACAAGATTTTATGAATTTTTCTTAGCTATTCCATATCCATCTGTTTGTGAGTTTTTTTTTCTTTACTTCAATTCAATTTTTTACCAGTAATTTATTATGCTATTTACAGATAAATTTATCATTTTATAAATGCTAAGTTAAGCCTGCATTTAGTTTTTACATAAGCTATTTAAAGCTAGCTTTATCAAGTAGAGAATCCTTGAGAATTGTTTTCCAAATATTCAATCGATTGGAGTTTTGAACACTTCGAACATCAATATCTAACATAAATCTTGTAAATGGCTGTTCTGGGATATTGTTTTCATGTCGTTTACGATATTCATTAATTGAATGTCGTGTTGAGATAGTCAGACTATTGATTAGAAGAATTCTCATTGTTACGTTTTGTGTCACTTTCAACAGACACAAAGTCTCAATTAGAAGCTATAAGTGTTTACCTCTTTTGTTTCGTCTTTTACAATTTTTCTAATTCTTTGCATCAAATTTAGGATTCTGGTATTTTTGGAAGTCTGCAGAGACCTTTATCCAGCGCATCTTCACCTTGTCTAAATGTCGAGGACATAGCGGCGTGCATCACCCTTCTCCTTCGCCAGCTCGGAATTTATATCAGGCAATAACTAGTTTACCTAAAGTATTATTAAATAAAATGATAACGCTTAATTAGGAATATTTATAGACTAAAACTGACTAGACTTGATCGATTGATTGAAACAGGTTAAATATTTGTTTTGCATTGACGGTTGCATGTACCTATAGTGTGTCTGCAGAGTTTAGATAAAATTTCACGTCATGGCATTTCACTAAATTAGGTGCGCATTATCGTATTGTAGTAGCAAGTTATATATAATACTTATTCGAAAAAATTAAAAGTAGAGATAAATAATGTTATAATATAACTCTACAATGTATTAAAGAAAAAAAAAAACATTTTTTTATTCGTTTGTTCATTTGCAACTGAAACTCGCAAAAATTTCAGTGAAATGGCTCAAGATTTTATGAATCTTTGCGCGATGTTCTTCACTCAAGGAACTCATGAAAAGCTTGCTGTAACTCTGTCAATCAAAAACAAGTTCTAAGAGGCTCCATATTTGGCTCAAGTTCTTTAATCACGTCGTAAAGACGTCCTTAATGTCGAGGGCTGTTACTCGGAGTAAGTACATGAGGAGAAATTTTGTCAGGAGGGTGATGGCATAACCTTGGACTTAGCGTACAGTATATAAGCTTATTTTAGTACAATTATGAATGATATGGTCAGATGGTATAGGGACAGTGGAAGGGAAGTTCTGGATGAGGGCTGCACGCACAGGACCGTGAAAAATGGCGCAATAAAGATGAGGCCTATACTCAGCTGTGAGTGGATGTGGGCTCGATAGATAGATGAATTATACTGCGTAGCTGTGGTATTAAATAATACAGGGTTATTTTAAAACCACAGGCCAAAATAAAATATAATTTTTAGACCATGTAACAACTTTCCCCAAGGAACATGGGTTAACAACGCCAAAAAAAATCAACCTTTCACACAAAATACACTTCAAATCAACTTAACTATTTTGTATGAGAGGTAAATTTTTTTGGCGATGTCTAGTCTACCCATGATTCTATGGAAAAGTTGTTATTTATGACGGTCTAAACATTATATTAAAATTTGGCCAGTGGTTTTTTAATAACCCTGTATATCAGCTGATATTATCATCATCCCACTTTTTACAAGAACTTTTCATAATAAAGTCGTCAAGGTGTTGTAATTGAAATGGTTCAAAATAGTCAAAGTTTTTATTGATAAAATATTGTACAAATACCATGTTATACAAATTATACAATGCAGTTGACAATATTAAATATTGAAAATAGAATAAAAACAACACTACAATCTTAAATTTCTGTGTTCTATGAATGTTATTGTAATTTCTAATTGATTTTATTGTAACACAGGCACAAACCCTCAAACCTTCAAATCACCCCTCCGTGAGTAGATTCGGTGAAACGTACAGCGATAGTCGACCGTTTGTTGTTCGTAATTATCGCGCAGTTACAACCTCTAATGAGCCGGCGAAATTTACTGGTTTCTAACGACTTTTCAACTACGTGACGCACTGGCGTAAGGTCTTCGGTAACTAGCTTACTTACACCCATTTCAAAGCCAACGTTATGTACGTGTCTCGAATATATTGACTAGAATAAACATCAACATTATATAACATTTGATAATTTCTTCTAAATGATCAAAACGTGGTTATTCGTGAACTGGCGTGACTGGAGTGAACTGGCAAACCTTGTTGTAAGTGCCAACCATGGACTAACTTTCGTCTTTATTAGCTAGATTTGACGTTGACAAAGCATCCGTGTTTCTTACGAATATAGCTTTCTTATTCGTAGCATGTTTCGCATATTTTTTGGTCATTATAATAATTTATCATTCTGACTCAGTCGTTTTCAAAGTCTGGTCCATGTCAACAACCCCTCAAAACGCATCGTTGCTCTTATAAACTCGTCATAGGTTGATTATTAATCATCATCATCATCATCTACAGCTAATAACACGTCATTAATTTTAAATAGTAGTTTAAACTCCATAAAAATTGATAAATTTATTCAATACTAGCGTCCGCCCGCGGCTACGCTTAGGTCGTGCAAGATTTCCTCGTATGATTAGATTTATCCCGCAAAAAGTTCTGTGTGTTAATCCAGGATATAAACTATCTCAATCCCAAAGTTCATCTTAGTCCGTTCATTAACTTAGGCGTGAAAGCGTAAAAATATCCAAACAATTTTTATTAAACATCTAACTAAACGGTGACATATTTCTACTTTTCGCGTGTAGCATGTATTCTTTCGTCCTTCCTTCGACCTCTCTGGAACCTTTGCATATCTTAATGACCGAAGTATCTCTCTTAATGAATGCCTAGATACAAGCTAATGAAGAGCAAAAGCACTTAATTAAGACCCCAATCCTTGTAGACGTTGTACAAATAGCAACTTCAATGAAACTTGTAGTGTTTGATCGTACACCCGAGTTGCAAGTGAGCTACACGTCTCTTCACATCAGTTAATTAAATCCAGTGCGCAGCCACAGTATTACAGTATATCTTTATTCATAGTAAGAATATATTTTTTTCTGCAAGTGTGCGCTCACTGTAGAGAAGAACGGCCGGAAGAAACTCCACAGGACTCGCATCTTCTGCTTAGAATTTGATCTAAGATCTTCTGTATATAGTTTTCTTTTTGTATATTCAATTATGTTTGATATATTGCAATACGCTCCGTTTCCTGTGACGTGTTAGAGTATCGGAACACTAAGCCTCTTTTTTATTTGAGTAATTAATATCAATATTCCAAATTTTCGTTGTTCAAGACAATAAATAAGTTGTTGTTCCTTACATTAGGCAGTTTTTGTTTTCTTGGGATTCAACATTAAATTATTTGTCGTAAACCAATCATGGATCTGGGAAAGAGAGTCATTTGCTTCGTCAATATCTTGATTATATCTACTAACTTTGAAAATTAGCGTACATTGGTAGTGAACGTGCTATCCATGATAGCTTTGATGTCGAAAAATGATTTGTAAAAATCTTAATACGAATAAAATATTTTTGATTAGATTTGATTTTTGAATTTATAGTAATTAATTGTGTACACTTTTAATATATGGGCACGTATATAACATATTTTTTCTTAAGAGCCAAGAAATTTGCTTTAATTCCAACTAATCTTACTGCAAACAATAATTTCATGAGTGCTAAAAACGTGCAAAACTTGTAAAAGCTAGACTTAAAACCAAACAACCTAGATTTTGATGAGTAACGAAGCGATATCCAAGGATTTGAATGGAGCATCACGGCTGGTTGCGCAAGCGCCGCCCGGTGAGCCAGCTCGGGTTTAGGGTCAGTTCAGACGGAACGGAAAAATTCGCGAGTAGAAAATTGCATGAATATCAACGCTGACGTTGCGTCTCGCGCATGCTTGACTACTACTTTAGACTTTGGTAATACGGTCCTTTTTAATGAGCCAGTAAATTGTTCGAGGATTATTTGTTGTATGAACTAGCCCTTAGTTTGGTCGTTTTGCAAGGCGTCTGCGTCTGCGCACGCCGAGCGGCTTCGTGACGGGAGAATGGTGACGAAACCTGATGGATCTATTCGATTTACCTAAGTAGGCAGATTCCTTCACAGAACTGAGGGATTGCTGTAATTTTTTAAATAAAGACGCGGTTTTTATTTTAGTTTTATTGGACAAATTGCGCGAAACTTTTAAGTTGTTACTTGTTGTGTTTTGTTGTTATTTGTTTCGCGTTTTTACTAACTGTAGTAAAACTGAATAACTTTTGGTCTAGGACTTTTTCCAAGCCTCATTTACAAGTACTACTTTAATTTAGCCGTGTGGTGACGGCAGAGTAGAATACATTTGTCACCAACCCCTACTCTTCCCGTGGGTGTCGTAGGAGGCGACTTGTGGACTACACATTGAACAGGGAACGGGCAGCAGCGCTCTCTGCCGCCTGCCAAGCGTGGAGATTATGGCAAAACCCTCCACTTCAGTGGAGGAGGCTCTTAGTCCAGCAGTCGATGATGATGACTTTAATTCATAATAGGTTTTACGTTATTTAACTTAATTGAAGCTTAATGATACCTTGCGCTTGTGTTCGTCCTGCTTTAATTCTGAAATGTTTCTGTTGAGACTTCTACTCGTATATTAGTAAAGTATTTTTAGCTATAAGAACAAGAACCTACGGTATTTGTTAACATACGCGCCAATTAGGCAAGTACGCCATAAGGCGATTTGTAACATACTAATGATAAAATATTTTGAATTTGACTTTGATCTCATAATTGGCGTAAGCTTAATAAGGCAAAATCCTATTAGAATTTTCTAAAAGAGTGTAGTGTATTATTTCTTAAATTATCGATAAATACTTATGATGGATACTATGACTATTATATCTGATATTAGTTTTTTAATCATCATCTTCAATTCAGCCCACTGCTGAACAAAAGCCTCCTCCAAGAATCTCCACATCGTCTGGTCCTGCGCTGCCCGCTTCCAGTGGTGCTCCTGATTATATTATGTCAAATAACCCAATATCATATTTATTTATGCGCCAACACAAACAGCCATTTTTATCTGATCAATGACCAATCTTGAAGATCAATTTTTATCGAAAAATAAAAAACAATCAAGATTACCGTTACACCGTATTTCGAAGTTTGAAGAAACGACAAAGAATATTTAAGCAGAATTCCCTCAAAGCCAATGCTTCAACAAACAGCAAGCGAGATGCAACAAAACCAGGTTATTGATTCCACCAGCTGGAAGGTTTTAGATCGCTCGCTGTTTCAGACCCTCAATTGAAATCGACGATTTTTATCGATGTCGATAAATGTCGGTCACAATCGTAAATATATTTCAGTTGGTGTCTTCTCTTTAAATAAAATTCATGTGAAATATTTTGTTAATAGTGAAGTAAACATCATTTTTGTATTAATGCTAGATTGGTCGTCTGTGATGAGATCATTGATCACTGATAGAATTGGATAAGAAATAGAGTAAGAAAAAGTAAAAAAAAAATATGTACTAAAAGTAGCACAAATTAAGTTTTAATTCTGACCCTATACCGCAGCTAAAGTATAAAATACAATTTAAAAATGTAACGTTAGCAATCCTTACAAAAAAACGAGTAATGAGTGTTATCTATCGACTCCGTAAGTGCTGTACCGACGAAGAGCAAATACCCCCTACCACTTTTGCCAAAAGCTCGTAAACCATTAGAGGGACTGTATTAATAAAAATTATTATTAACAGAACTTTTATCACGAACATCGATAAAAACATCACTATTTGTAATACTTAAATCGCTAGTTATGAACAGAATAAAAATAACTGCACCGGCGACCAATTACCTACTGCAAAACTGGGGCATTAAAATTTTATCGGCAAATATGTCGATATCGATAAAATATGTCGATACTTTAGTGGCGACCCTGCTCGGTGACAGGTGCAGTCGAGCGCGGTGGCCAGACAGTCTATCGATATATTGATATTATGTCTGTTACAGTCACTTTATAAAATTGGGTAAATGTTGATCTTTCTAGCTGAGGTTATGTGTCGTAAAATGCATATAAAATTTTATGAAAACTAATAAAATTGAACGTGACTTTTTTCGTGGGGTCCTGAGGTTAAAATGTTTTTGACTGATATCTTTGCGTGTCTCCGTGAGGTATCGGGTGACCCAAGAGTTGGCAGCTATTTTGCCAAAGAATAGCGACACATACAGGGAGTGCTGCCAGTCTTGTGGGAACTCTGCCGCGGGGAGACGCGCTAGAGAATATCTTGTATCTGTAAATTTTAATATTCTTTCTGTATGTGTTTTTTTTTTTAATTTGGTACCCGTAAGTAGTACATAAAATGATTTTAAAAATGTGTTATAAAATACTTTTCGTGTTCATCTGAAGTTCCATTTGATGCTGTAGTCCAATTAAACCGACTACATCTGGATAAGCTCAGATCTGTTTTCATTTCAGTGTTTCACCGCAACATATCGATAGTGTATTTTGATACCGCGCAGCACTAGGCACGGGTAGAGGCGGCATATCTCGGATGGTTTTGATGAAATGCTTGAGAGGTTTGAATGTCAAGAATTAGAGAGATTCACCTTTGAAAAGGCAGTCAAATGTTTTGAAATTTTGCTTTTGTTATTAAGGATTCTGAAAGATAATGAAGGTTAAGGAGGACAGGAAAATGTAATTGATAGTTTGAAAAGTCAATTTAATGACAATTACTTATTTCATAAATCGTTTATAATTATCCTGTTAGTAAAAAAGATATTTTTTTTAAATCAGGTAAATTTACAGCATGCTAAATGTAATCCTACTATTACAGAATTTTTTCTTGCATTTTAATTATTAAACTGTTTTCCTTAACGTATGACTGTAATACTACAAAATATATTATGATTGTTTTTTATACTATAGCTCATTTTAATCTCCTGCGACATACGAAAAGTTTGAGCTACCAATATTTATGTTAAAAAAAAAAACAATTAAATGAAATTGTGTAGACATCCAGCTATTTGAAAGCCCCTTAAAAAAAATAGTACCCCAAAATCCAATCTGTAGCTGCATCGGAAAAATATATTAAACTGCCTATTCTACCCTGTTCCTACATCTACACTAGCAACTGCACCTGGTTGCGGTCCGCTCGGACGGTGATATTTGCCAATATTTGGTCCCAGATATTGCAGCCCAGTCCTAACGGCTCCGACCGACCAATCCCCCAATCCCCAATCCTACATCCCCCAGTCCCGGGTGACATCAGACAAATGGGGGATTTACCGCTGGATTGGGGATTCGCGTTGCTTATAGGACGTGCTGTTTGAAAGGCTTGTCTGTACTTGCAAGGTGATTGGAAGATGATTCAAGTGAAGCTTGCAGGTGTTAGGATTACCAGATTCTTGGAAACGATTGTAGTACGACGTGCAGGTTGTTTATAGGATGTAGTTTATTAGCAACTATTTGTAGCGATATTATGCATAAAGATAAATTATTGCAGTTGTAGAAGGAAAATAATTAAGCTAGTTTTGAGACAGAAATGGTTGCTCACTCTTAAAAAAATAAGACATTGAGAAACTACTGAACGCACTTGGTAAAACTTCAGGAATAAAATCTGATCTTCATTGTGAACTTTTTGTAAAGGGCTTAACTGGCTCTTGACCTATTTTTAATAAATATCGATTCTGATGAAATATTGAATCTTGCGTCGTTTTTTAATTTTATGGATTATTCGAGACCACTCGCAACAGGTACTTAGTATTGATTTGTCTAGAATGGGTATACAATGTCTCTACGAATTTTGATTTGAATAAAAGACAAATCCAATACAATTTGAAATTCTAATCAGTAGGTTTTTCAATATTAACGATTCCTTAAAAATTTATTAAAATTTTTACACCTGGCGATATTGTAAAGTGTAAATTTAGTATTTCATTTTAAAATATTTCCGGAATGATGCGCTGTATCGCGCGACACAGAAGCACGCCCTTGTCAAATCTACTCGTAGCTACTTGTAGTAAAAATGGAACCCTAGACTCAGATTTGGATCCTCTTTCGATTTGGAGCACGTCACGGATCGGACTAACTTGTCTCTCGTGTTACGACCAGCAGAATATTGCACTCACGTCTCCAACTTTATGTGCTCCTGGTATTTGCACAAGGAAACGAAGGAATTTTTGAAGCGAAAATATCTTTTTGAGGTAAAATTTTAAGGTTTGTTCAGGGTTTAAGAATAGAATTCGAATTTTTAAAATTACTTTGGTTTAAAATTCAGTTCACAATTTTATAAAGTTTAAATACTAAATGACTTTGGCTCATAGTTCTCAACGCTAGAAAAATGAAACTATTCTAAAATTGTATTTGAACTTTCTTCTTTAACCCACTGACCGCTTTTTATTTTTTTATCCATACTTTTCAAACGTTTAGGATGACATGGTCTGCTTTCCTGTCTCGTCCATTATTGCTTTCTCTCATTCATTTTCCTGCACCTACGTCCACTTCATAAGAATATTCTTAGAGTGACGTACAAGGACAGTTTACCTCCTGCATACATCATTAGTGAGTCAACAACGTTTATTATGATTGCTCGTGTGCATCCCTGCAAAAATATACAAATTATCTATCCTTACCTTTCAGCAGCAGCACGAAGTTCTTCTTATCATCACCGCCCTTGGGGTACTCCCAGTCCACGTCCAGCCCGTCAAAGTTGCGGTCGCGGAGGTAGGGGATGGCCGAGTAGATGAAGGTCTGGCGCGCGTACCGGGAAGCTGACATCTCCTTAAACTTCTGCGTGCCGAATGACCAGCCACCTGGGGAAGAAAGGTGACAGAATCAGTAACAGAATAAACTATTGACGTTCCTTTCGAAAAGTATCGAACACAACATAATTCTTGGTAGCCTTTTTAATTTTAAAACCAAAATAAACTATACGTGTCTTTTTTATTTAATTTTAACGTTGACAAGACCTTACGCAACTATATACGAGTATATTAAATGTCATACATACAAGACCAAGACGAAAATTTTTAATCATTACGGCTTTAGCATCGCAGGCAACTACTGTGCAAGAAGGTTGAAGCGGGAAGATTTTGAATACCTCTCTATTTGTTTATTTGCGTTCATTCATTCCTATGGCATTTTAGATACAGGGAATTGTCTTCTATGCTTGTTATTTTGTAATAATAATCTTCACGATCAGTCAAATCTGGGATTAAATTGAATCGAAAATTTAGAAATAGTCCATAGCAAATTCTAATAGGCAGTAAAGATTACGAACATGTAATCACGCCATTCCTGGCGTCTAGATTTCAAAATCAATCAGTCGTAGCTCAACACACAACCGGAAATATTTCACAACAGAACTAGTGCTGCAAACAATCGCATGCGGTTATCGATGTAACAATCCTAACAAGTTCCTAATAACATTGCGACACGCTTTTTTGTCGCTCTATTCATACTTATGAAAATCGGAGCAGTTTTTCCAACTCCGCGAAAATAGGCGCTGGTGGCGTGGGAAACTGTTTGGATTAGAGTAGGGAAAAATATATCGATGGTTTTCATTGTATAATTTTAGTAACTTTAAAATACAGTGTAAAAATAATGTATGTCTTCTCATTTCAGTATATCAGATTTTTAATGTTCCTATGGCTGCTATTAAAAATAATAATTATTGAAATATTCGTTACCAGTTAAAAAAACAAGGATAATAGTATACGGCCTATAGATTTTATAGCTGTAATAAATTTGTCAAAATGTACTAATTAGTAACTTATATAACAAATTATTTTTATCATGACGTGATCTATCTAGTTTGTTAATGACCGTAATTTATTTTTAGTTAAATTAATTTTAGTATCTCAAAACTAGTACAAAACCATTAGAAAGTCTAGAAGCAGGTTTAAATTATAGTGGTTTTAAAATAATCTTTTATTGCAGTTTTAATATATGTTTTACTGCTAATGGTAATGGTAAATTATTAACCATTTTATTGATATTACTTACATAAATAGTTTTTAGTCTATAAGACTTCCAATGATATGAAATAAGGTAGGAGTCGTATAACTTAATTGATTGTTATTAAATGGTAAATGATAATGTATGTTTGATCCTTTTGGTATCAATATTCTACTTTTAGTTATTCTAGTATTCTGTTCTGACAAAAGGGGTTTGATCAAATCAGTCTCATCAGATCAATCAGTTTTATTGTGGTAAAACTTATTGTGTTTTACATTCTATTTCAAATAAATATCGACAATTGAACGTCCATCACTACTCTATTGATTAGAACTCGTCTGAGCGGAACACGACATGCACAGTCTTAAAACGGGTGCTTATTATTTGCTCACGGTTGACTTTTGAAATGGAACTTGTAAGGAGCTTGTGACAATGAGCACCTCACCTACAATTTGTTCGTGGAGCTGCCTGTCAAGGGATTGCTATCGGTTTTCAAATTTTGGTTTTTTACCGGTAAATATTTTATTTATACGCACCGGTTTGTAAACTCAGGTAAACATGCGCATGATGAGTAAGATGTCAAAGAGAAGTTTTTGGCTAAAGGTATAGCATTTCCATTGATTTTTTGGTTATTTATCGTATGGTGTAATTGATTGTAGCATGCTAAAATTAGACTTGGAACTGCTTTACCAAACTTTGCTCCCTACTTTTTACAAGCGGGATTTTTATAAATATTGACGTAGTACCACAAAATAAAGACAATATTTTTACTTATAGGTTGTTTTTGTGATACCGATATTAGAGTGAGGCTTAAACCACCTTAAACGGTTTCAAAACACGAACATTTGAAGCCCTACTGTGTATGCATAATGTATGCTTCACGATGTTTGTTCAAATTTGTGATTACGAGAATATTTTGAGGTTTTTGGGCCGCGAGCAGGTCGCGCTGAACGGGTGGAGGTAAACAACGTTTGTTATATTAAATGTTTGCAGAGGCAGAAGGAAACACGCGGGTGCGCAATTTTATTTGCTTAGAAAATTGTGCCTCATTATTTTGCGGTAATATTAAATATCTGAGACAGTCAAATTAAATCTCTACAATGAACTCGTGGCTGAATTGCAAGAAACAAATAAATTATGTAACCCATGATAAAACTATGTTAGGTTATGATCTTGAATACAAAAACTGTATCTATAGACGAGAACATCATTATAACTAAGTACCTATAATATATTTTATGAAAAACAACCAAATTTTTTCGAGATAAAAACTACGTTATTTAAAAACATGAAACTAGCTTTACTAACAATATACAAACTACAATTACTTCGTGAACGAACTCACCGATAGCCAAAAGCGTCTTCAACTTAGGATTAGCTTTCTTCAGCGCGTTGATCCTGTCGTACAAGCCGGTCTTCCCATCCTTGGTCTCGTCGTTGGTCTCGAAAGAGCTGAGCTTGCCCTTCTTCAGCCAGCCGAAGGCGAAGATCACGTGGGTGCAGAGGTCGGGCTGGATGTCCTCGGGGACGAACTTGCCAATCTTGGTGCGGTACTGCGACCAGTTTGTGTAGTAGCAGACAATCTGGAAGATGGAGGTAAGGTTAGCAAGGAAGCAAGATTTTGAATAGAGAGATATTTAGGCGAAGAAAATTATTAGTTGCCTATAAAATTAAGTATGTTGCAGGGTTTTGTTTGATAGGATAGTTTTTCCAAAGCAATGTGTCGTTGTGGTTTGCTTTGGAAAATACGGTTCATCATAGAGAAAAAAGAGACAAAGAGATTTTTAAAATGTTGTAGTGGCACATTAAATTACGTTGAAATTGTTACCTTTAAGATTAATAAAATGTCATGACTTTATAAAAGTCTATAGAAACAGATACGTTTATGATTCTTAAAAGGAAAAAGAAAACATCATCAAAATATTTACAAATTATATTCGAAATTTTGGGTTATTGACCTACGAGACTGAACTACATTATTTGGTGATAACTACCTGTTTGATTGTGTTACCACCTTGGATTTAACAATTTGTTAGCATTAGTTCCAAGCATGTCGGAACTAGTGTCTCACGCAAACGTTTTCCGAAGGTCAACAACTTCTCTTTCAAAAGCTCCGTCCACATCCGCGTTGCATTTTACTTCTACAAACTTATCCGTATCGTTTCCTCCATATGAAATAACACCTATATCGGAAGCTTAAGGTTGAAAATCTCAAAGTTTACTACTCAGGAACAGCATGAGAGAGTTTGCGTCTGGTGTCCCACAAGGTTCGCTACTTGGGCCACTGTCTTTCCGTACATGTCTGAGGGAAATGTTTTATATTATACGTGTATGGAAAACTCAGGACCTCTGTGAGTCATATTTTCTCTTTATTTACATAAATCACGATATTTGTAAGTGAAATAGAAGAGAAATATCTTAAAAAATAAGTTGATAAATAAAATAGAGAGAGAGAGTATCTATTGGAATTTGTTCTAGGTATTTTGTTTATTTTTTTTTGTATTTCTAATTAGGTAAATAAGTACTTCTATAATTATAATGAAATTTTGTTCCAATTAAATGTTGTTCTAATAATGATTCGTTATAACCAAAATATAGGTAATTATTTCCACATATTCATATTAATGATGATTACCTTAAGGATATACTTCAGGTCTATTTAAGAGAAACACAACTACATACGAGTACTTTGAAGTAAACTCGTATTATTATTTTTAATTGAGGAAGAGAAGCTTAAAGTTTAATCCTCTTATTTTAAGTGTCAATTTGCTGTTCGTGATCTAAGTATTAAAACTAATAATTAAATAATATTACTGAGTTTATTTATGATCTAGTTTAAATTCTGCCACCTACTACTTAAGAAAAAAAAAACGTTTCGTACCCGCAAAAAGTAGAGAAGAGTTGCCGTCGCCGTGGCAGTAAAAAAAATGTTGTTCCGTTGCCGCGTTCACATACCAACGAACGTATTTTCGAAATTTACTTTGACGACATTCCACCAACCTTATATCCATCCTTGTTCTTATGGTCTTCAGTGCCGACGGAGTTGTCGATGGCCGCCGAAGACTTCCGGCTGGCGATGCTTGGTCGACCGCGGATCTTGGGCCGGTTCACGCTGGCCGAGATGACCTGGTCCGAGGATCTAGAGACGCTGGACGTCACGGAGGTTGACACTGACTTTGTGGGCTTGCGGAGTCTTCTGCGGACATCTGTGAAGGAGATATAAAAGGTCAGCTAACAAAAGTTTGAGTAGGTTTAGTCGGCTGGTTGACTAACCCGACTTAACATATAAGTTTTCAAGTTCTAACTGATTACCATAAGGCAAGAATGGAATATGTTCTAAATTATATATCATTAGCAACAAATGAATCGTTTATTTGAAGTCGTTTACGGTGAAGGAAATCGTGATGAAACCTGCACACTCCTGCGAATAAATTCACAGGTTGTGCGTGAAGTCGACTTACCTGCACTGGGCCAGCGTGGTTGACTAAGGCCTAATCGCCCTAATTTTGAACGTTACATCTCTTAGTTAGATCACCCATCCATGCTCAGGCCATACTTTAGTTGCTTTCATAGTTCACGAACATCTTTTTATCTCTTGTTGTGCTGTAGCATATAGCCTATTAAAATAAGTACAAGCTGAACTCATTCAAGAGGTCTCTCAGTTCATAACCTTAGAGTTAGACCTCTAGTATGACAAAGTATAATATAATATAATGAGGAAACTTTACTTTGTTCCTTTTCTACCAACTTTCCTAAGACATTTTTCGCACGTTCTCTAACACACGTTCTGAAGTGAATTTCTCTTTTGTTTCTTATTTTATAGCGCAGTAAATCTCTACCCTCGGAACTACTATTTTCCAATCTGTTCCGAGTAATAAAATTCCCTGTACATTTAGAATTCAAATGCTCATGAGGGACAAGTTGTAACTGATAGCGGGTGGCCGAAACCGCAAAAGACACTCTCATGTCACCTTCCTTAAGGTTGAGAATAAGGTGGACTTGTTCAGTTTTCAAGAGAATATGAATTCGAAGGAATTTAGTGACGGCGCGTGAGAAGTGTCTTGCATAGGTGTTTGTTGAGAACTGTAGCTTCGAAAAAAAAACTCAAATAATTATAATGTAAGACGTCATGTATAATGTAGGATACCTCTCTCTTGATAACACATGATTGATCAATAATTAAAATTAATAAATAATCTTTTTGTTTCGTACGGTTTTATACAATTGGATAGTTTTAGTTAAACTGTAAATCATTTCAAATAAAAATATATTTTTAAATCCTGCCTTTATTTGTTTTTTAAACGTGACGTTCAGGACCGGTTTGGTGACGTATGGGAACATTGTTGCGTTCAAACTGTTCCAAAGATTTATTGGCGATAATTCCACAATTTATTCGGTTCCAAACATTTGGCGTAAAACCATCATTTGCTCGAATCAAAGAGGAACTGGCAGGCAAAGTAAAATTATAAAAAAAAATAAACAGAAAAAAATATTTCAAACAAAAAAAAGCAAATTTTAAATTAAGTCTGGATATTTTGTTCTAAATTTAAAATATAAAAAGTTAGGTCTCTTAAATGTCATCAATCGAACATCAACACGATGTTAGTCAATTTCCGCAGCAAAACTAGTTTCAAACTAAACAAGATATAAGATAGACAAGCTTTCGCAACTGGTCTTATCCACAAGGCTCTTTCGTACAAGATTTATGTGTTCCACAGAAGGATGGACGTATTTGCATGCTGATTTATCTAAAATGCTTATTTTTGGCGAAAATATTGCGTCGCATGTTTTGTGAACATAGGTGTTAGGTTTGTTGCAAAATGCTAAATAAAAAGTGGGTTTTTATAATGAAACATGCGTACTTATAATACTTAACCCAATCTCGAAATAAGATGCATTTCAAAGGATGAATCAAGCCATTGTTCTTAGCTCCTTGAATTTAATCGGAGTAAACTTTCTTATAAAAAATATTTTTTAGTTAAACAGATTGTTACCGATTGGATTACACAAAAAGTAGCTAGAACACTTCTTATATCCAAATCACAATAAATTACTAATCATAATAATTGCTAAAGATATTTTTGGAACCAGTTTATTTTTTAATAATGCATAAGTATTTATACTTCAATGTAGCTTCAAATCTGTCTGAGACCTTAAAATGAGGGTATTTGATATTAAGCGCACAATCAAGAACAGGCCGTTTTCATACAGATCTGGATGGATTGGATACTCACTGGTGGAATCTGAGGTGGGTGTGATGGCAGCTACTATCAGCAGTATGGTCACCGTCCACCGCAGCAATCTGGGTGGCCACTGGAACAAACAAACAAACATCTTTAATACCACAGTCTAATATAATTAGCTTTATTACACAGTTAATCAACGGGTATAAATTTAGCCTTAATTCGAAATGATCTTTTGTTTATAGTCTTTCGAAAGAACTTTGATTCAATCGTAAAATTGGGGCGAACACAAAACGGATCCTTGTGTTTCTTTGCGGACATAATTATGCAGCTTTAATTGTGATGTTTTTCTTTACTACAAGAGCATTAAAACGTTTAGGCAGATATACTTACGTGTTCACCGTGGACTTTCTATTTATAGTTATCACTATTTTTTATTACCTTTACTTAGTTCTAATATAGCAGTATTTACAGAGATACATACCTATCTAATTTTTTAATGGCTTTATTTACATATTAAAACAAGATTATGGTAGAAAAACCTAACATTTAAATATTCGTATTTTACATAAATACTCTTTCTCACTCTGCGCACTCGCATACAAGACAAACTGTGCGGACGTGTCGGGAATCGAACGAGTTTCACAGTAAATCTCTCAAACACTCCCAACGTCTGCTCCTAACACGGTTGCAAGGAACGTGCTGTTCCGACCAAACCAGATGTTGCAATAGTCAACTCCGTTTTAATTTCTACGAAAGCCAGCTATTACGAGTATTTCGTATAGGTAAGTGGTGTAATTTTACAAGATCAACCTTCGCCCAACCCGCAACGGGCCTGGCCTGATCGCCCTAATGCAGGGTAGGCTTGAGCTCTTTGGTGGGGACGTATTTGAACTGTTGGTGACCGTCATGACAGTCAGCTACTAAATGACTTCTTTACTCTTCTTTTCTTTTTTCTGTTTTTTATTTATATCTTTGCTGGTCTCTATTGGCTTAGTTACATTTGCCTTCTAAGCAGATACTTAACGTATTTGTGTGCACCTTTCTTTATTTGAATTATTTGGCTTTATTTTTGTAGGGTAGATGAAAAACATGTTTTTGTATGACCTATTTACTAGTTACCAAAATGAAAATATCAGTTAAAATTTATTACATCACACTTCACAGACTTGCTCGTTAAGCTTTTGAGCTTAAATCAATCCCTCACGTGGCTCCGGCTAACACACTAGTTACGTCTTGTCACGTGTCGCGTCAAAAATTGACACAAAAAACATGGCGGCGAAAAATTCCACAAACAATCCTTTTCAGTGGATTTCTCAGTTCGGGCGCAGTTTTTAACGGGTTTCCCGGCAGTTAGTCAAGTTGTTTTTCGGTTCGCTAATTAGGCAATGGTTAATGGGTAAAACTGCGCCGTTTGGTAAAAATTTAACGTGGGACGAAAGTTTATTAAAACGTAAGTTTTTTGAGTTACATAACAAAAATTTACGATCGAGTTTTAAATCAGTAAATTTTCATGGATAGGTTCTCAATAAAAACTCATTTACATTTAATTTTAGATATTTTTCTCTGCATTTACTCTAAACTACATAAAAATAAAAATTAAATGCTCTTTGAATTTTAAACTCATCTTCGCCCATCGTCGCCCTATATACCTGCTACGGCGTAGCAAAAATCGTAGCCGTTTGCTACGAAACTTGATAAAACGTCATAATATTTACAGTTCACATTATAACATTGAAATGTGTGAGAAGACAGTAGAGGAGGATGGTCTCATCTTAACAAAAATCCAAACAAAAAAGGTACAGTTGGTAAAATTCAATAAAAACGAAAAATATGTATAAGTTAAGAAAGAAGTATACATCTATAACAATCAAGTGAGATTGATAATTTAACCTGTTATGCAACAATAATGGCATTTTATTTCGTGCAATACAAGATTTTTAATCATAGCTGGGAACAACGGTAACGCTACAACAATTCTCGAACAATAGTTTATTCCATACAGGACCTCCGTTTAACTGCATGTCCTCATTAAATTTAACCAATATTCAAAAGGTAATATCTATAAATAAAAATATTAAGAGGTTAACTACCGAGGATAACGAGGGATGGTAGCGCGTCCCGGCCACGCAGAATAAGGGCGGCAGCCGCCCCGGGCGGTTTTAATCTGAAATCACTATTATGCGCGCCTGAACGGGGTAGTTCGCAAAAAAGAGCAAATCTTGTTATTATAATGAATTGTTATTTTTTTATTAAGTAAAAAATATATTATTGGATGAAGCTGGCAAAAGAGCTTATTAGACCGCATTTTTTTTAAAAAGCAACATTTCTAATATATACCTTTTACTGATTGTATGTTTTATCATAGTTTTACGATCTTTTTTATTTCACATTTCTCTATAAATAATTAGGATACATGAAAACGGAATGCATCATACAAACTTTTGTACTGTAAATGCGAAGTTTTGTTTGTTGCTTTGACAATCTTTCACGCAACAAGAGACCAACAAATTGACGTGACATTTAGCTAAAAAACTATAATATTATGAAGATCATGTTAATTCTGTAGCCTGTTCTACCTTCTACGAAAAGAGACAAAAAAAATATACCAAAAATAGAGATTTGTAAGTCAACACAGGTGCATTAAAGGCCACCCTTTTAAGCTATAACTGAAACTCACATGTTCGTATCACGTCACACAAAAACCAGGGTTCTTACAAACCAACTTCAATCTGACGTCATCGCAACCGATAAAAGAGTTAGGAAAGTCTTAAACAAAGAATCCCCAACGCATGCATGTTGTTATTTATACATCGTCATAAGGGGGCTCAAATCTTTCCTAAATTAAGCCAATCAAATCATAGTCTACGACGCTGCCCAGCGCGGATTGGTTGTTTTTAATTTCAACCCTTGATTTTTTTAGCAAGTGTGTAGTTTTCTTCACTATTGTTTTTATTTTAATAAATACAGATTATGTGACCCTCTATCATGTTCCCGCTAATTATTTTTCTTTTTTCTTCTCTTTTCTCCGTAACTTATTTCTCGTTTGTTACTTATCTTCAAGTTAAGCTTTTTTCACTTCTAGGATAAAAGCGTGCAAGTTACTGCACGCTTTTATCCCAAAATCCGCAGATTTCGATCAGCAGTCCGTGTGTGTTCTTTACCTTTCCTCCCTAGAGCCTTTTATCCCGTTGTTTCTGCACACCGTCAGTACAGTGTACCGTCCGCATTAGCATAAAGTTTCATCGTGTGCAGCGCTCGGGTAACTTACTGCAGGATCACGTTCACTCGCATGGTACCGTTGCAAAATCTCAGTATTATGTATGATATTAAAAGTTATTCGGAGAGCCACACCGTGGTTACCGTTACAGCCTTTGTAGTTTTAAAAATATTGATAGGTATTAAAATCAGAACTTTATCTATATTTATAAAAAAGATTCTTGTTAAAGAGTTCTTGATTATTATTTGTGCTTGTGGATGTCTTATTTTTATTTTGCCGTACAAATTAAAATAAAATTGTAAACAAAATAGATTTTCAGAATTATTATATTCTCATACTAAAATTTAAAACTCATTTTGTTTTATTAGCACCTTCAAAACGTGATACTGTTTGACCTTATTGCTGTTCCATTAAAAAGATTCATTCAATAAACCAACCAATTATTTTATTTTATGAAGAACGGTTTATCAACATATCGCATACTGAAGATTGCGTGAAGATTTATTTGCACTCTAACCTCCAGCATATCAAGGCCAACAGAATAAAGTAAAATTAAACAACCGCACGCATAGTCCATGAAACGGCCCAGTTAGAAGATAAATAAAATATGACAGAGTAATGACGTTTTTATTGTAGTGCACAGACACGCACTCCCACAGTTTATCGGCCGATTAAGGTATACAAAACGTGAACATTGGTGCGCGCGCGCCGGCCGCAAGGCCGAATGAAAGGAAAAGGAGCGGACAGAGCTGTGTAGAGTAAGCTGTGCTTCAGAGACCGCAGGTTGGTGGTATTTTGTAATGAAAGGCAAAACTGAAAATTGAAAAAATAATATTATTTATTTAAAACATTCACATAAAAATAGAAACTTGAAATCACGTATCGTTAAAAAATTAAAAGATATTGTTAATATTTTGATAAACTCACGCCTCTTCCTGGACGGTTAGATATTGTCAGAACATTAAAATAAAATTTAGTTCGTTTTGTTTTGTACCAAAATTTTATATTCATCAACATCTCAACGTTACGAGTTTTTTTATTCTACCATTTAAAGTTTCATATTACATAGCATGAAATTGATCATTTGTTACCTATAAAAAGTAACCCAAATAAAAGTAAATTAATCCTCACTTTATAATAACGAGATGAACCACTTGAACAAGGCTAGTTTAAAACGTATTCGTTATTATTTGTTATCACTGTTCATTTTCGCACCACTTAGAAAAAATAAGGAAGTAATATAACTTCTACGAATACATAAAAAAGTGGCATAACATCCACAACTTCCACCTAATACGTATCTCATATATAATTATAATAATTATTACGTAAAAACTCTACAATAAAACCGTCAAACCGCCGATAATTGAATGCCGACATGGCACCGCTAAACGTCGGTAAACTATCGCTTTTCTAATGGCGGGTAATTTATGGCCATCAGCTATTGTGGCTCAATTAGCTGACGGTTCCTCCCGCCCGCGCCGTAGGTGTACCGTATAATCAAAACCAATCACTTTCCTTTTTTTTGTACCTATATACTAGGGTTTCTCATTTCCTGACTTTTTTTTGTTCCCGGATATCGAGACTTCTCGAGCACCATTTCCCGGGAATTCCCGAGAAGTCGGGAATATGATTAACCTTAATAAAAATGTATGAAAAAGGTTTTAAAATAAAATACACGTTTTCGTAATCGACAATACGTTCATTTAAAATCGGTCTTCGTAAATTAACTAAAAAATATGCCTTCTTAATTTTCTTTATAATCACAGAATTTTAAAACTAGAATAAAATATAAGTAAAATCTTTAAAATTAAAAAAATATTAATCACAGACATTTTTTTTATAATTAGCTGTTACTGACAAATATGATCACTTTGCTTCATAATCACAGAGTTTTAAAACTAGAATAAAGTAAAATCTTTAAGATCAACAAAATATCAATCACAGACATTAATTTTTATTTATATAATTAGCTGTTACTGACATAATATATGACCTGTGTGTATTTGTGTTGCAATAAACTTGATATCTATCTATCTTTGATATATACTGAAGGGGAGAGGAGAATGAGGATATAATTTTTGTAATAAGTAACACAGGAATTAACGTCAAATTGCTTTTTTTTTAGTTTTTTTCAATGTCTCAACTTCCCGGGTACTCAACCCTTTTTTTTCTTGTCTCGGCTAAGGCCAAATTTTCGGGGAATTCCCGCTTCGAGACTTCTCGATGAGAAACCCTACTATATACTGACGTCAAAACACATTGTCCACAGTTTGTTTTTATTCTTCTATAATATATTTTTTGCGTATTCATCAAATTATATGTTTTAAGGGTCGATTATGAAATCACAGATATTAATGTACTTTTATTTGAGTAATTTTATAGATTCACGTTTTAATAATAAAAAATACCGAGACTAAACCTGTGGTTTTTATTTATGTCGTAAAAAGTTCATATTTATTTGTAATAAAACTTTAATTGTACGGCAAAAAGGCACAAAATAACACGACAACAACAACGGCGAGGAATATTTAATTATTTTAGCGAACAAACAGTCATACTCGTATTAAACGTGAGCGTGACGCAGAATACGTTATAGTATTACAACTGTCAAATAAATGTCATGTAATACTAACTGTTGTTACTTAACAATAAGTTACGTAACTATTTAGCAGTTGAGTGACGTCGCAGCGAAGTTAAATTGCGATATTATTTATTTGTTTTCAAGAGCGACAGTTGATTTTATGTAATGAGAAATTTCATGTATTTAAATAACATGGTGTTTTGATTTTTTAACTCAAAACATAAAAACTGTAGTAATATTCGTAAGTATCAAGTTATTTGAAAGAGTTTAGAACAAGAAATATATAAATTAAGTGGTTATTCATTGGACGACAATAATTATCTTGTATCCCGAAAAATCTCCAGGTTATAAAGGATAAAACGGTTTGAAGTTCTAATTACTAGATGATTCCGCACACTCTGGTCGCCAGGCTACTCTGCGCTCGTAACAATAAGGTCACTACTAAGATTTAGATTAAAATTTAGATAAATTACGTGTGGACACCTTATTTATAATTTTAGGTGCGAATGACAATGTCATTTATGAAACTAATTCAAGATTTTGTAATATTTTATATTACGTATGTAATTGAAAACAACTTATAATCCAGAATTAAAACGTCCTAGGTTTAGATTTTATAACTTCTTGCTGCGATGGAGCTCAGCAAGAAGATGAATTTTCTTTGGTTCTGCGATTATGGAGAAACATTATAAAATGATATTATTTATTCATGTTATACTGAAAGACTATCACAAATTTATGATCTTACATGATAAATGATGAAAAATTTAAAGAAATATAGTGAATAGCTTGGCATTTTGGAGTAATAATGATCACATGATGATCATACACTTACGTCCATTACCCCAAATAACCACTGTCTCTAGTCTTTGTAAAATCTCTTAAAAAGTTACATCAGAATATTACTTTTTGTAATAACCTTTTGTGTATTTGTTTACACTTTAAAAATAAAAATAATCTGGCCCAGTTACTTAAAGTTGAAACGAATTATATGCAACCTTGCTTTCTACCTGTAAATCAATTATTATTACATTCATTTGTCATCATTAGCAACTTACTATGAAATTAGTGCAATCGGCGTCTGATCATGAATTTGAAATAAGATCTAAGATAGTATTTTTGCTAATGTGCTAGTCAATGTTTTAGTATCTGGTTTAATAATGGCTGGTACAAGCTTTCAGATCGGTAATAGTGATGGAGATGCCTGCATTATTAATGTAACTATAATACAGTAGTTGTTTAGTTTGTAAACTGGATTGACATTTATGGTCTAGTTAAAATGTTAATCATAGTTATGCAGAAGTGTGTTAATTTTATATAGCACTAGAACATGTAAATATGTGTTAATGATTGACATTGATCATTGCAACGAACCACTTCGGCATACATCGCGTCAGTTAAATAATTGATAATCATCATCAGCAGCTCATATACGTGAGGACCGAGAGGCTCGAGCCTACCCTGAATTAGGGTGATCAGGCCTTAGTCAGCCACGCTGGCCTAGTGCGGTTTGGTCGACTTTACCCACAACCTTTTTTATTCGCACGAGTGTGCAGGTATGATGTTTTCCTTCACCATAAGAGCGTCAAATATACGTATATTATGAATCCAAAATTAGAAAACACTTTGGTATGTAGTGGGGATCGAACCTGCGTCTCCCGTAATCAGGCAGCATACACCACCGTTACCACCGTTGTTCTAATTACTTCAAGCATAGAACATAAACGTAAATGACGGAAATGAACTTAATGAATGATAAAGAACGCAGTTAAAATAAACAGCCAAAATCAAACCAATTCGGAACAAATTACCCAAGCAATCACCGTCCACATTAAATATCACAGAGCAGCTAAATGCAACCTCATTCGGATTTCATTAGTGCAGCAGTCAGGCCGAATGCAGTGCGGCGCAAAAACACTGCGTCCTTTCCGACTGCGTTGTGGGTAGGTGGATAAATTCCCAATGAGCTCGCTTTTTTGTTTGTGCACACCGAGACCGAACTGTCGCGTTTTGGTATTGTAGAGATGGGAGGGTATCGATAGGTTTAATAGAATATAAGCAATAAAAAAAAATTGAATAGAAAACACATTTTCACTGTAAGACACAACACACAGAAAAGAAAACACAATACATAACTCAAAATACATGGTGGGAGTGGGACAGCTATGTCATGCTGTGTACTGTGAAAGTGAAAAGTGAAAAGGGGCTGGCTCAGCATAAACCTGCACCTTTGCCGATAAAAAACCCAAAAGGAACCGCACGTCTGATCAGGTAGATGGTTAGTGGTTTTTTCGTGCTTCGAAATGCAAGATAAATAAAGGTCGCAGATAGTCGTCATTTAAAAATAAAAAATATATTACTTTAGCCTTAGTTGGTCTGACTAGACTCACAAGATTATTTGTAATTAATTTTGTATACGTTAGTTCAGTTTAGGTATGGTAGAGACTTTTTGAATTAGCATTTTTCTATCAAAGAAGCAAGATGCATTTTATATTATAAGATATGAATCTATTCTCTTTTTTTTATATTTCAAACTTCTAGAACCTTTATTATTCAAATTCTTTATCTATTCTCTTAACTTATTCTTGCAACGTTTTTTGTAATGACTTTGATAACTCTTAATCTCTAGAATTTGCATATTAAAAAATAAACTTTTGCAATCGAAATATTTCTTAAACTGTAAAGAATTTACAACACTATTATTACGTTTTTACAAAGCCTTTAGTTTATATATGTCGTGTATGTTGCAATGTTGTAACTATATTACAACTTCGCCTGTTATATGCATATTAAAACCAAGGTTAATCCCAAACTGTTTTTCTTACATAACTGTGAAAGGTTTTTTAACAAAACAAAGAAGTTATTAACCTTTTGGTGTTGATTTACTAATTTTGTAAGTATGAATGTTAATTTAATAGTTAAATAATTTACGTATCTATGTTATTGATGATATAATTGACCTTTCTTCATTTAGGGTTTTTTTAAAGTAATTTTATTTTAAAACACATTTACAAATGAATAGACTTACTAAATATGGATTTAATTATTTTCGTTGTAATGTATTTAGTTGTCAGACTTTTATTTTTAAAATTTTGGAACGAAAATGTTTTTGACTTGTTAGGATCAACATTAACCACTTGACAAATAATAACCAAATAATAAAATAATTTATCGATAATATTTACACACAACAGCTCTATGAAACGACTCGCGCCAAAAGGCGTTGCGGAATCACTGCGGTAGTTGGCACATTCAAAATTAGCTCTTATTAACTATGCATTTAGGTACTAATGGACGAGCCACCCTCGAGTTAATGTTAAATTTTGAATTGGGACCTAATTGCAACTGATGAGGATTCCTAATGGAATAGAAACTGCTTTAGACGATGCCAAAACAAGTGAAATTAGCTGACGGGGCTTGTGGACACTAGCCCTTTTACTGATTGTGTATGTATGTTTCATGTGCGAACTCTGGATGGTTTTCCTAAAATCAAAGTTTGTACTACTTAATCGGTTTTTACTACTTTACAATATAATACATTGACAACACAAACATTATATTGACATCAAGGATTCACCAAATACAGACACAAAATACACTACTAACTTTTTACTTACTTTACAGATTATCACTGTAAAAAAAACATCTTTTAAAATAGCACTTTTCATAATATCTGTGGTTTTAGAAATTAAGATTATTCTTTAGAGTTTATGTGTTAATTAACTTTGCAGATATGTAATCTATATTTTTTCGCCAAATAATCACCTATTCAAGCTATTGGGTTTGAGCGGTTTGAGTCTGTGACACCCACAGAATCTACTATAGTGACAGCATTATTTTTTATTGTATTGCATAATGAAACTGATATAACCTATACAAAAGTAAATTTGAATAGTTGGAAGATTGACCTACTACACTTAAATGTTAGAAAAGTGTTAGTCTTATACTCAACAAAAACAAAATAATTACTTAATTGTCTACAAAACGTTAAACACTTTTCAAAATCGATAGAAAGTTGAATTAAGTTTAGTAAAGCAATTAAAAGTTTCATTCAAACAAATAAACGTTATTAAAATTTGTAAAAGCATTCGATAAATATGCCTTTATAATTTTGGAATATTCGATTGGGTCAATGAGTTGCGTAAAAGTATTTAATTTGAGACAATAACCCGGTAGTTATTATAATATATGTGTTATTAATTGGAAACAGCTTAAAAACTTGAATGATAGTCTGTAAAACCTAATATAAATAAGTGAAAGAAAACAGCGATAAAAGTCTCGCTTGGAGCTGCAATGCAGGTTTAAACCCTATTTAAGACCGAGAACCCTTCTCATTTTTTCTTCAAAATCATTAAACGAAACGAAAATTAACTTTGCTGCAAAATCTTCGTCTTGCAACAGAAACTGTACAAATGTTGACAGTACAAAAATTACCTTTACCCCGGCCATTCATTTACCCCAGTCTCAGCGCATTCAATATTTCTTTTGTTCGGATAGCAAGTTAGTACAAACATCATTAATTCCTGTACCACAGCTCGTTAGCCCGCTCCGTACAAGTTAATATTAAAGTCAGAAGTGGGATGTAGATAGAAATTACTTGAAACCTCGTTAGGATTCAATAAATTTATTCCACTGATTGAGTTTAGTTAGAATTATTGACCATTCAGTTGATTGAAATAAACTTTGAAATGAAATTAAAATTCAATTGAAATATGTTTATAACAAAAGGCATGATTTTATAAGTTGAAAACGTATTGAGCAGATTTTTTTTTTGTAAAAATATATTTGGTTGTTTGGATATTTGTTCCGCCTTCACGCTTAAAGAACTCAACAGATTTGAATGAAATTGGGATTGATTAACACATAGAAAACATTTAACGGGAAAACGTCCTACGGGAAAATCTTATACAACGCGAGCGTAGCCGCGGGCGGACCGCTAGTGTGAAAATATATTTGGACACATAAGATATACGGGAAAAAATCATATTCTCACAGAAACATCTTACGTAAAGCGAGCGTCGCCGCGGGCGGAAATAATCCACTTGTACTACATTCACATGCTAAATAATTTTATAATTCTTCCCACTTCTACCTCCATTAAGACGTTTCCAAAATATTCTGTTAAAACCAGTTTCACCCAGAAATTGGCATGGTCGTTCCTGGTGAGGCATTAGTTCATAATTCATGAAGAATGGCAGCCGAGACCAGCTTGGGGAGTGCACTGCGCCAGTTGCATTGTGCTAGACCAAACTTGAGGGTTAGTTTTAATTTATGGGTTTTGTTAAGGTGTAGCTAGTAACTCTGAAATTATATTATGTAGTCGGTGGTATAGTGGTTAAGGCCGCTGTCTCCCGCCCGGAAGATACAGGTTCAATTTTCAACACGTACCAATGAGTTTTCGGATTTCAAATTCATATGTACGTTTATTCGACGCTCTTATGGTGAAGGAAAACATCGTCAGGAAACCTGCACTCTCCTGCGAATTTAACCAACCCACACTGAGCCAGAGCGTGGTCGACTGATCACCCTAATTCAGGGTAGGGTCGAGCCCCTATGTGGGAGCGTAATGATGCTTTGTGTATGTGTGTGCTATGGAGCGTGAGTGGTGAGCGGTTTGAGCCACAACGCGTACCAATTTGTTTTCGAATTTCAAATTTTATGAACGAAAACATTGCAATAGTCGTAAACTGGTCACCCTAATTCGAAGTAGACTTGAATAAAAAATTTGTCATGTCACATGGTAGCACTGACGAGCGATGCTAATCACATTACTGTTTTATGACGTGTTAGGTGAAATCATATATTGCAAAACATTAATTTTTATATATTTGTTTAACCATTTATTGTACATAACGACACAAGAACCAATTATTTATTTTTGAAGACATGTCTTCCGACAGACCTACGCTTAAAGAGTGTAACTTATAAGTGTGCATCTGTGAAATCGAAATTTTCAAAGGATTGGATGTTGGATGTCTTATATTATTTGAAAGTTGGTTTACTTGTTGGTATAATATAGCCATATTTTATTATGTCATGGTATTTTTCCCCTCCGAGAGTATCAATCCAACCCAAAATAAAAAGTTTTTTGTTTTATTTATTGTGTCGTTATAACGTATAAATTAACTTGCAAAAGGCAATTTTCGTTATGCTGATGAAAACATCCACTTTCAGGGTGATAATTAAAATGAGCCTGTTGTTCACTGAATCGTGGTCTTTTGCATGCAAATGTAAGGTTTTTGATTGTTGGGTAGTGACGTCAGACGAGCCGATATTGAGCTGTGATTGGCTGGCTCGGAAGCCCAAAGAACAATCAACTCACCAGGTGAAAATGTAATTTATTTGTTAGTGAAAATGTTACATGACAGTTAAGCTATTATTAAAATAATAAAATATTTTCGCATATTATTATAAATATTGAGCGTTGGTGGTGTAGTGGCTAGCGCCGCCGGTTCCTCTCATCTGCAGCTGGTTCGAATCCCACAACGAACAGATATATTCTACGTCTGTCAAAACTACGTATTTTTTTACTGTAAAACTGTTCAATAAAAAAGAGCCTAAAAAGCTCTAGAAGACTGAATGAATGTAGGTTTTCTCTTTTCTCATTTGAAAAGGTCAAGAAAGAGACAGGTAGTGTAAGTTGTTTATTATTAATAAAATTTTATTCTCTACTTATTTAATAAAACCCTGTATATAGCTTCCTTGTAACACAACATTATAGCAGCATTAAGGAAATGCCAATAAAATATTTACATCCTCTACATGCTATCATACCTAATTAACTTCATACTACGTAATTATATTGCTAAAACGCCGAAATTAACACACTGCCAAAAATATTCGCAAACAATTTTGAGAAAAGAAAGCAAGATGTCCGCATGTTAAGTACATAATAAAAAAAACAGAGTATTAAAAAATAATAATTTTATAATAACCACGCAAATAAAATATGTTGGTCTTATTTTTTACCACCGCAATGAGATTTTTCTCGCTGTGAGAAGTAGCTTATGCCATTTTCTGATCATAACATTATTTCATGCAACCGTTTAACATTAAAATACCCACCGTACCCTCAGGGGTATGGCCGGCCAGGGTTACGGTGGGTCCGTCATGCAAAAAAACCCGTTGATGCGTTGTGTCTAGTGTCTAGTTTTTTTGTATGTACGTATGTATTATTTTAAGATGATGATTATGTTAAGAAGATGTGAGTGTCACTTTACAGCTTCACTAATCTTGATGCCCTGTAGCTTAACAGATACCTAGAAACTTGTAAGCCATGCTATTTTTACCGGAATAAGACACACACGTGAAGACTAAGTACTTACTGGTAGTTGAGACATGTGTACTTTCTGTCTGATGAAGTGAGCTACATACCTGAAAATTATGAAATTGAACGTTATTATCATAAAGCAGAAATTACTTATATATACACCGTGAAATTTACATCGTTTTGTTCCCGCCGTGTAGTGATAGTATTCGTCAAACTGAAAATTTGTTCAGTTTGACGAGTACTATCACTACACGGCGGGAACAAAACGATATAAATTTCATGCTGTGTAGGTAGTTAGGTACAACATAAATATTTGTTTATAAATTTTGGATAGTCGTAAGTAACATTAGTACAATATTAAAAACTATTCACAGTTAACAGAAAAAATATAAAAAATTGAAAATAATAACTTAAGAGTATTCTACAAAGAAATGTCGTTTTTTAAATTAGTATTGGTTATGAAAAGTCTATGGTGCTTACAACTAACTATCAGAAAGATCATAATTAATTGGTTTCCCGAACAAATTGCACATTTAAAAGATATTTCTTGAGACCCTGTACACAGTAACACTGAGTAAAGTTGCTGTTATAAATATTTGCTTAGAAACTGACAAATGGTACAATTGGCGCAAGTAGAGCGCGTCGAATTCCGTCACGGCGCGTTATGGCGGCGCGTGGTGGGCTGGTGCGCAGGCGTCAGCGACAATTTATAATATTTAAAGTGAAAACATTAAAAAAAGATTAACAGCATAAATAAAATAGGGCGAGATCTATCTGCTTGAAAACTGGTTTCTCACAACAAACAAGTAAAAAGATGATTTCGAAAGATGTTTTCGAAAAGCACGTTAAGTCATTATTTCTGGGTACTATCTACGGAAGTAATCGTTACAAAGCTACGTCACAGAGCCATGTCATGTGAGGTCAGTTACAACCTACTTAATGAAGAAAAAGAATAAGTTCGTATATTACAACTGTTTTCATAAATAGAAAATGATTATATTGTAGTTAGCCTTATATTTTGTAAAACCTGTTTTGAAAAATACGTTTTGGTTTAAATACTTTTAAGCCGTGTGGTGGCGTCAGAGTAGAATACATTTTGTCACCAATCCCTACTCTTCCCGTGGGTGTCGTAAGAGGCGACTTAGGGACTACACGTTGAACAGGGAACGGGCAGCAGCGCTCTCTGATGCAGTAACCTTTTAATCTGCGATCTCCAACCCGCCTGCCAAGCGTGGAGATTATGGCAAAACCCTCCACTTGAGTGGAGGAGGCTCATAGTCCAGCAGTGGACTGTAACGGGCCGTTTGGTTTGGTTAAATACCTATTTCCTTCTCGCTGGAAGCTCATAGCTTGTCCAGTCGTACTGTCAAGTGCGCCTATTAAGTTGCTCGAGTGTATGGAGAGTAGGCGTTCATTTCCATCTGCCCCATTTTCTTTACTTCCCCCACTTTTTTTGGTCTCCGAGACTGTTGATTAAGGTCAAAGCGTTGTGTACAAGTATCTTACTTTTTGCCCTTGCTAGGAAAGTAATTAAAATTGTTCTACGTGTCGAAAAAAGAAAAAAAGTTTTAGTAAGCTGAAAACGTTAGGTAAATAGAAGTTTCTATAGATAATAAATTTATCTTTAGGAGGCTAAACGGTACTACTATAAATTAGTCTGTGGCTAAACTGACAATAGTTTAGCCACAGAATATTTTTACGCCTCTGTAATTCTGCAATAACAATAATTCTAAGTAGAGTTGTGGTTGTTACAATACATCTATATGCGTCAAAGCTTAAAAATATTAACAAAGGACAGTTATTTACCCTGCGTTCCGAAACGCGCTGAAATCGATTAAAGCTCCCGTAATTGCGTTCCGAATTACTGTCAGCTGTCAAAACCCATACGTTTTTTTGCTTTTCTGATCGCTGACAGCGCTGAAAGTCTGAATCGGAATACGTCCTTAGTAGTCACAGTTTTCTAGGTCAGTTGGTCATGATGATACGTTTGTCTTTTTTTTAAAATAAACTATTCATCGAATTTCAACCCATCATAAAAATTGAAAGTAAAATAATCGGAACATCTCCCGCGCCACTGCCACATTTACGTACTTGTGCAAAATGCGAACCAGTGCAATAAATACAATCGCTTATTTGATCACTATCTTCTCGAGCAAAAATGGTCTTTGTGGTGAAGAGATAGAGTCCCCTGAGGTAAACTTTAATTGTGTTTGACTGGTAGCAAATTGGCCTCACGCGCAGATCGTCACGCTCCGATGCCACCTGTCGCAAATTTGATAACATTTCTCAGTCCACTGAATAGAATCTTGAATTTCGTTTCTTTTTTACTATAAGGGGAAGAGAATAAGACCAACTGGTAGTAAATGCAATAGTTAATGTTATTTGGAGCGAGCCAGAACGTGCTGACATTTTAAACGAGTGATTAAACATTTTATTCTAGTATTGTTCGAGAGCAGTCGGATAAAAATGGCGGATATTAAATTGTTGACCTTAATTTCGTAAAAATAGCTGTGTTTTTCAACTATCTATGTTCTAATAAATCAAACAGCAGAAGTCATACAAGAGTATACGACAGATTAAATAAAATTATTAATCTATAAATACATAAAATACTAATTAGGTCATTGGGGTGTTTTGAGGTTTTTTTTTATATTTCATACAGTAAAATACCATATTTTCAACAATACTTCAATCGTTGCGTAGAGGCTTTTTTTTATTTTAGGTATATTTAGCATTAAACTATTTTTTTAGGACAATGTCTGTAGTTTTTACGTTTATGTAATTGTGTTAATTCCACTTCACCTTTTCTGAAGTGCCAAGTTCTCTATCCCTGTATGTTTACGACACGAGGGCTATTCGCTCCCCAGACGGCTTCCAGTGATATTGTTATATTTGTGAATAACCCACTAATGTGTCTTGTTGTTCTTTTTTGGCCTATTTTCGTGATTTGGGGGAGAAATTCTGTGTCCTCTTAAAAAGTAGTAAATAAATGTAAATTACGGGACGAAATTGTCTAAGCAGCTTAGTTAACTTTCTTCGGATTATCATTAAGTTCTCAATGTAATACGGTGTTTTTATTTAGCGAGTTATTCTTAATCTTTTCTTAAGAAAAGCCTCCTCAGTTAATTATGTAGTTTAGGTGATTTTAGTTTTAAATAAGTTTCATTCAAAACCATTAATGAATTTGTTAGTAATCATTAGGTAATGACATTTAATCAAAATTGTTTGTGTATACAAAGACATAATTTTTTTATTGTAACTTTTTACGCTGCCTACAACTACAGTAAAATAAAAATTTCAAGTATTTGCACATTGACAGCTAAAGTCCAAAATTATTTCCTCTTGTAGGCACTGAATGTTAGTACAAATACGTACAAGACCCGCAGTTGGAAGGGGGGGACACAATGAAATAATTCCCGTTCCCGTAGTAAAGCTGGTTTAGTGTCTTTTTACTGCGGAGGCTGTAGGCGACCGGCGGTGGATGGCGGAACGAGTAACGACTGACAAGGATCCGGGTCGCCGTCACTCAATTACTCCTCTTTCGGAGTCTTAGGGAAAAATGTAGAGTAAAAAAGAAATATTTGCTCAACAATTGATTTTTTTTCTGTCATGTTTCTCATCTTCATCATCATCAACTCATATACGTCTCCACTGAGGGGCTCGAGCCTACGCTGAATGAGGGTGATGTTTCTCAAGCAGTAATAAAAAATGTGAATACGTTGTGGCATTACTTAAAACGGTTGTGGATTATGTCAAAGAGATGCTAGTTCGAGGCCTAAATATATAGTATTTCAAAATTCTTTGATTCCCTGTCATTGTTTTCTTGCCTGTTTGGCCAACACAAATATTTGCATAATACGAGAAATTATAAAAAAATCCTCATTACATTCCTCAAATAAACTTACGTACGAAAAAATAAAAATAGAACTCATTTGCGCAAAACCATCCATAAAATTAACACCCAGCATAGAAGTTGATATAAAAGACCAAAAAACCACGCTTCTTAAATAAAGTTTCGTCCGCATTGCTTCACTTTAGCGCTCACTGCTTACTGCGGGTCCAACAAGGTTGGGAGATCAAAATTAGTATTCCCGACCTAACCCGCGTGAATAGCAAACGCAAAGCAATGTTTTACAGACGAGACGGGCCTTTCATTGGACCGATGTTAAAGTCGACACTAATAATAATATGGTGCATGTTTTGTTTGTTTGTCTCGAGATACATTTATGAGAGATTTAAAATAAGTCAATCCAATTTGAAGTGGCAGTGGGCTGGCCACGTCTGTCGCAGAACCGACGCGCGTTGGAGCAGACGGGTTCTCGAATGGAGACCACGTAGTGTGGGACGCCCCCCTGCCAGGTGGACTGATGACCTGTGGAAGGTCGCTGGTGGTGGCTGGATGAGAAAAACGGGTGATCGTGCGCTTTGGCGTGCCCTTGGAGAGGCCTACGTCCAGCAGTGTACTGCTATAGGCTGATTGATTGATTGAATCCAATTTGAAGCTTCACTAAAATTTGGTTATAATTCAAGAACACCTCCACACCACCACCACCACCTTCTTTAAAAAGCTGCATTTCATATTACGTACAATCTGATGTTTATTGCGTAGCTAGTTAGCTTTATCTAAATCTTAATTTCTTATTGGCTTTGCGATATACATCAAATTGAAAGCTGCTGTAAATAGCTTCTTGGATCGAGCCCAATGAGTAAAATCAAAGAAAAGTTGGCTTTGGTAGAACAGTTACTGAATACAGTCGTACTCGCCACTCGTAAAGATTGATTCTTTCAGACGTTATAGAAGAAAGATCCAACTAAACCTCACGAATTTTAATTAAAGAGTCCGTACGGCTATTATTTATCAAAATTTTGTCGTTCCGAGAGATTTTCGTGTTTTGGAAACTTTTCCTACTTTTTTCTTCTAACCGCAGCAAAATCCAAACTTCTTAATGAAAAACAAGCAACCGGAGTCACAGGCTTTGCGAACTACACAATGTAATAAACAACAGTAAATCCCGAAGGAATCATAAACCGACTGAAGTGCCAACTGAATTCGACGGCGCGGTTACAACGCGTGCTTTATTCACCAGACGTGGATATTTTAAACTTACGCACTTTCGCTGCTGTTACTGAAAATATGTGTTACTTATCCTGCTTTATTAAAAAAAAACCTACTCTTCCCGTGGGTGTCGTAAGAGGCGACTTAGGGACTACACATTGAACAGGGAACGGGCAGCAGCGCTCTTTGATACAGTAACTCTGCGATCTCCAACCCGCCTGCCAAGCGTGGAGATTATGGAAAAACCAAACACTTAAGTGGAGGAGGCTCTTAGTCATAGTAGCTTTGACGTCGAAAAATGATTTGTAAAAATCTTAATTCGAATAAAACATTTTTGACTTGACTTGACTTGACTTGTCCAGCAGTGGAATGTAACGGGCCGTTGATGTTGATCCTGTTTGATAAAGAAGAAAAGAAGGATTTTGAATAATTTCGAACTCCTTTCGTTTCAGATTTGTCGGATTCCTCCACTTTGGTAGAAATAGCCATTAGGTCATCAATATCATAATATGCATACTAAAGGATCTCTTGGCTGATGGGAATAATTTGCGCCCCATACAATTTTGCGCCCCATACAATACCTTCATTTCTATGACGAGTGTAAAGTTGATTGATCTGATAATGTCAGTGTGACGCCACAAAATGTATTTGTCTGTGATTTAACCAAAAATTATCTGATGTCTGCATCACTGCATTAAATTTTATCACTAGTGTATTCATTTTTCCTTGAAGATTCTTTAAATATACAAACAAAAGTTAAAAGAAATATAAGTATCAAACCAAGGATGTTTTTACTTATCAAAGCTCTGTAAGGATTTCAGATGTATCATTTCTTAGTTATTTTATTACAAAAGTCTCTGATAGCCAGACAGGCTGTGAGTTATGCTTGTTATGACATGTCTTTCTTTCTTCATGTTTAATGAAAGTCATAAAAAGCAGTTGAGAGCGTTTCTTTAACCCTTATCCAATACGTTTTATAGTTATTTTAGTGCGTTTCCGACCATGGTTCCATGTAATAAACCACACGTGCTTACTTTCAATACTTTAACTTTAATGAAAGCTGCGAACAAGAAGTCAGATGGGTCATAAAATGGATACTGTGAATTGACAGACCCAGTGGCCCGGTGAATCGATGATACTCGTATTGCAGGAGAGCTACTGGCAAAAGCTTAGAATGCAAATAAGAAACCTATATCCTTCGCTGGACTACGCGAGCTAGTGATGATAATTATGAAGCAAAAGATGTCTTTAAAGAAAAACATAAAATAACGATATAACGAGAGTGTCGGTGGTCTAGTGGTTAGGGCCGCTGCCTCCCGACGACTGTGGAGTTTCTTCGGTGAGCTCTTCTCCACAGATTCCGCCATTGTGTTAGAAAACTCACCCAAAAAAATGTAATGACGGATCTAAGTGATATAATAACATCCTATGGAAATGAATAATTTTGACTTTGACTTTGACTCCCGTCCGAGAAACGCGGGATGATCCCCACCGCGTACCAATGTGTTTTTGAATTTTGAATTCATATGTACGTTTATTCGACGTTCTTACGGTGAAGGAAAACATTGTGATGAAACCTGCACACTCCTGCGAAGAAATTCAAAGATTGTATGCGAAATCGACCATCTCACACTGGGCCAGCGTGATCGACTTAGGCCTAATCACCCTAATTCAGGGTAGGCTTGAGCTCATCGGTGGTGACGTTAATGAGCTGTTGACTTGGTTAATTAGTCCAAGGCTGTTGACGATGGATACGCATCTATATAAAGGTGAATAGATTTTTGTGTTTTTTAGTAAAGCAATCGCAGAAGCTTTTTAAATATCTGGTTATTCCGCTGTAGAACCGGATACTGGAATGACATACTACAGGTTTACCATCTGTTTATTTTTAAGAAGAAAAAATGCTTGTTTTCTTTCATGCATTGGAATGCTTCAGCTTAATCAAAAGTGACATAATCTAACAAAACGACATTAAAACCGCATACCTATCATATACCAGTGAATCAAGTGAAACTAATAAAAGTAAGCATTTTACTAGAGAAAGCAGAGGTGGGAAATATTCTGATAGTGAGCTGCTAAAGTATACAAATAGAGAGAAAGTACAAAATAACTTGACGTTGAGGAAGCCGCAACGTTGTGGGATGATGTACAAATAGTTAATGGAAAATATCTGCGGTTCCCATCAGCTATTTGGTTTACATAATACTCATAGCTAGGCTAAACTAGTAAATTATTACCAAAATTATTTAATTCAGTAAAATATAATAATTTTGACACTATAAATCTAAAAATGGTCGTCACGTTCAACCAAATTACGTTTATTTTAGCTATCATAGTTTGTTTCCTTTGGCACTTTGATTTTGAAGCGTTTTACTCAGAATTTAAGGGCATCTGCTACAGAGAGCTCTTTAGTAAGAACGTTGGTGCTCTAATTGAGGCAAAAGTAGTTTATAGCTTAGCCCTTTCAGTATTATTGAAAAGTAGTACCGATTTGACGTCGTGGGAGCTTAGACACGTTCAAAAACCAACTGACTAGCTCGTTGTCTCAAGTAATGAATGAGATATTATTACTTGCACATCAAATAAATAATCACCTGTCAATTTATTTTCATCACGTAAGTAAGTAAATACTTTTTTCCATCAAATAAATTAAATAAATTATGAAAATTAAAAATAAATTATCCATCAAACCAATTATTTTACAAATAAACTAAATGTTTAACAAAACTAATTCTGCAGATAATTCAAAAATATACATCAGCATGACATTACTTTTTTCCTCTAATGCGAGTCAAATAAATTCCTTTAGGTACTAAAATACGAAATACGAACTGCACAGCAAAACCAGAGCGTACGTAGATGATACATAGCAAAATAACTATCAGAGTAGCATGTATCGATTACGACACATGCACCTTGAGGTGCAACTGTAACTAGTCAGGTCATAAATTCTGTCACATGTTTAATATAAAAGAATTGAAACAAGTTTATTCATTATGTAACCATTTATATACCAAAATGAACTTAACAAAACATAGATTCTTATGACACTAAAGTTTATTCAAAATGACCTCCGTGATTTTGAATACAGGCCTTCAATCTGCGCGGCCAGTCGTCTATCGCAGCACGAACGAGGTCCATGTCAATATCGGCGGCTGCCTTAATCAAGGATGTCTTGAGTGACTCCAAATTGGGATGAGGCTTTGAGCACGCCTTTTCCTCCAAGTGTTGCCATATCTTGTAATCTAGCGGATTCAAATCTGGACTGGAGGAGGGCCAGTCTTCGTGCCGGATGAAGTCGATTTCACGCGCTGCCAGCCAGTCTTGTGTGCTCTTCGCTCTATGAGCTGGCGCCGAATCTTGTTGGAATACCCAGTGCCTGTTATTGAACATGGTATGAGAAACAGGTTCCACAAGGTTTGTCAGGACTGTATTTTGATACACAACTGCATTCGTTTTTACACCTTTCTCACAAAAATGTACCTCTGTTAAGCCCCAATAAGACACTCCCAACCATACCATGAGCGAGGATGGAAAATGACCTCGTTGGACACGCGGAATACGGTTGCTCGCTTCTTCACTACTGTGTGCGTACACCTTATCATTTTGTTTGTTGTAGCTCTCTTCTACGGTAAAAATTTTTTCATCCGAAAAAAGAATTTCCCGATATTTTTTTCCCGCGTACCGCTTCAACAAAGCGCGGCATCTCTTCAGTCTCAGGTCCATTAGACGAGCATTCAAATGATGTCCTGTTTTTCTTCGATATGCCCGAAGCCCTAAGTCTTCATTTAACACCCTTTTCACCGTGGTTCTGCTTAATCCCATCTGAAGGGCCAACAGTTTCTGCTTACGTTTGGGATTTCTTTGAATTCGCGCCTTCACAGCTTTTATCACTGCTGGAGTCCTAACAGACTGAGGACGACCACTTCTTGACCTGTCATCTACACTAGAGTCTTCATTGTATCGTTTGATGGTACGATAAATGAATCTTTTGGTTATATTCAAATTTTTCAGTATGTCAAAAATTTGAATTGGCGCGTAACCGCAACGATGCAACGCAATAACTGCAACACGGTCTTCTTTAAGCGTCCACTCCATATTTAAAAATGAGTAAAATTCTAAAAAGTATACATTTTTATTTTCATGAACAATTCGAAATTCGAATTCAATAAACTTTTTTGTGGCCAGCATTCTAAAAGAAAAGTTTTTTACTGTGTGACAATACTTATGACCTGACTAAGTATATAGGTAACCTGCTGTATGTTATATAAAAATAGAAGCTATTTTTTAAAGATGTTATTAGATATAAAATACGTTAGTCATTATTAGCTGTGCATTAATAAAAAAGCTTTACTTTAAGATAAACAGCGGTACGCCACGAATATAAATTGTAGTTTATTTAGTAATATTTTGAGTTGAGTATTTTTCTGTGCAATCAGTAATTTTGATATGAATTCGGATTATTTTTGGATACAAAAGGTTATTTTTTTATTTGCGTTTAAATACTATTCGTTTTTAATTAATGGTAGTGGCTATAATAAATTGCGTTGCGTAGTGCGTGTTGCGATATCGGTAGCATGCATATGCAAAGATGGAATATTCTGCCAATAATAACAAATAAATACCAGGTACCAGCAGACATTTGTTTCAGAAAACATCAACGAATTTTTACAATGATCGTGCTTTAATTTCAAAACACGAAGAAAGTTATAGATGTAAACGTTATTATTCTGGATTCATTCAATTTCATCTCAAAAAATATTTTGAGAACACAAATCGAATCATTGAAAATTGCAATACAGCAACTATATTATTGTTAGATTACAACGGTTTCGGTAAGTCACAAGTAGTGTAACAACAAAGTTACAGCATTTAAGACAATCCAGGTACAGTGAACAGTTATCCAACGAGTTATTTCTTTTTATTCGCGAAAGTAAAAGTGGTACGCACCGGCCGCGCGCTTCTAGCTATTGCGCAATATTTGACTGAATGCTGTTACTGCATTTTGAAACTGGGCTTTTTTTCGATTGCTAAGCTTTTAGAATAAATGGGACAAAGTTGCTGGGTACCAAGAAAGGTCTAAGCTGAAAATAAATTCATTGAAACATACTTGAAGTTCAAAGGTTATAAACATAGGGCAATTAAAAACTTGTCATCAGCTAACCAGCTTAGCAACGACTCAAGATCAATAATGACAGCAGGTAGTTGTTGAACTAAACTAAATAAGTTTCAAACTAAATGAGTAAATTTATTATTCTTAAAAACTAGACACATAATACTTGTTGCTACAGATATAACTGGCCACAAATCGATGACCAACAAGTTCTCCTTGATGGTCCGACATATAAAACAGTCAGACATCAAAATGTTATCAAAGAGTTTCTCAGCAGATATACGTAGAGTTTATTTTTGCAGTATACTGTCGAGAAGTGGTGGACTGTAAAACAACTGTGCCGGTCGCCTCGGAAAGCTGTTACAATTTGTACAAGACATTGAAGAAATATGTATCGAAGTAGTCGAGACTAGAAACTTGATTCAATGAAACAGACGCCGATTGTTTGATTCGAATGCAATGGGTATTAGTATTATTTATAAAAGTAAAAAAATAAAGAAATATTAGTGAACTGAATTGAAGTATTAACGACGTTTTATAGATGTTAAGGCTAAGGTCAGTCATGTGGAGTGGAGAATAAGAGAAATATACCTATATTTTATTCAGCATTCTAAAATAATGTTTGTGGGGTCGATCAATGTTGACGTTACAGCCTACACGATAGGTGATGATGGTGATAAAAATTATGAAGAAGATTTCCATCAATCCAGAGGCCAGATTTTGACTATGTGTTTTGATGATACCGATCGTTAAAATACTTAAGGAGTACTTGATAACACTATGCTTTGCAATAGGCGGGCTAATTTCAGTAACTAACATCTTGAACATGCACCATCGTTTGAATTGATGATTTTAATTTTTCATAAAAAATTACTATTTCATTGTGCTGTGCAGTTCTTTATTAGTGCAAGAACATTTGACTGATAAACGTTTCTCATGTTTCCGAGCAAACCCAATCTCTGACGCAATAAGTCACCGGTACTGGTTTAACGCACGAAATTAATGTCAACTGGCGATCGGACCGACAAAACAAGTTGGCCGAACTATATTGTGAACTAAATGGTATTGCGGAACTGAGAACGAATAAAATCACTCAGATGCTTTCATTTAAATCTTGTACGAAAATAGATTTGTCTACTCGCATGTTATCTCTACACGGTTGAACTGATTTGGCAAGACGTACATTACTTCAAAGGAGCATAGTGTAGTTTTATGATACATAAAAATTTTAAGCTTTGTTGAATAGTCTTCCCTTACTGTTGTTAAAACACTTGTTTTGGGCCCGAATAATCAGATGAGCAGATGCAAGCGTCTTGACTAATACGAGAATTTTAATTTTCTGTTTCAAACTATTAATATTTCATAGTATTAACAAATTTATAGTTACAAGAAAAAAAACAAAGGCACCTACAAGAATAATAATAGAATAATCTTTCTAAGCGGAAAGTCATAAATGAAATGCTACAAGCTAAGAAGAAAGACAGAATTTTAAAATACCCAACATCCTAGAATTTCGAAACCAGTTCTATCTTGACCACCTGATGCAGCTTTTAAAACTTCCGCCTTGCAACAACTCCAACCTTTGAATCGATTCTGACTCACAAAATAAATGCTCCACTCTACCTACTAGTCTTAATGTCATCGAAGATTGAGGAAATATCACTACCATAGTGAATCATTGAGTACAACATGCATATAAATTAATATTTGAGAGTTATCTAAATAATTATAATCTAGAGTCATTGATATGATTGTGTCCAATAAAGTTATAAAGTTTTGGTCATTAGAAGAGACATTTTTTAGGCTGATATAACAACTTTGAAAGTATTTGTGCTTACGTCATCGTTAGTTTGAAGTTTTTGTCGAGATCATAGGGCCACTTCTAGCGTGATAATTAGATAAATATCATAAAAAGAACTAAAAAAAGCCAGCAACTTTCTTTAATTGAGGTCAAATTCTTTATAAAAAATTATAAAAAAATTGTCTGATTCAAGTTGAGCATCCCAAGTGTAACATCATAATTTTAATATAATTTAATCAAATGCTCAATCTCAATCTTAATGCTTTGGTCGTCTAAATTCATCATCAGGTTCATATCATTTGGTTTGTAAAACTGTTTATTTTTTAATTACTATTTACATAATGCTAAGTAACTCTGTTTTACCAACTAACATCATTTAATAATTTACATGTGGATGGTGTAGTTAGCTGTGTATAAAGTCACATCTTTTATAAGTCTATATTATTAATTTATCATATTGTATACAGCTGTTTATAAAATAAAATAAATAAAATATTCAAACGTCAAAGGTCTCTTTATAGGCTTGTTTTAACTTAGACATTTTCCAGCTTTGTAGCTGTATTATACTAATGATAGAGCTACTATAATAAGGAAGCAATGAATTCAAACTGAGAAAATAAAAATAAGCATACACGATACCATGTTAGTAATGATTGATTACTTATACGAACGCGCTAATCAACCCTAACTGATCTATTAAAAGAAACATAATAAACAAGACTTCCCATTCACTTTAGAAACAAAAATGCCATTAGGTAAGGTCAGTCTCATGATTTAAGCAAAAAAGCACCTTAACCTCAATACAATAACACTCAATCCCAACTAACAAAAAAATAACGTTGTTAAGAATAAGAGTTAGTATGTAAACAAAAATCAACCTTAATTTGAAGTACAAAACGATATGAATTGCAAAGTAGATGATAATACTTTCAAAGTTGAACTTCCTAACATAGTCACAAAAGATACTAACAAAAGAAAACCTAAAACAATTGACAACAAAGCTGAAAATGGTAAAGCTGATTGTTTTGAAGGTTGTTAAACTGACCAGCTCGAAACAGAAGGATCGGAAGTAGATATGCGATATATCTTCACGGGTGAAGTGAGAACCGAGGACGTTCATTCGTAGCATTCTTGCCATACGTGAGAATTGGAATTTTAAACGATGCTGAAATCATTGAAATTTTTCACAAATCCAAACATTCAAATAACATTCAATAAAATTTTCAAATATACTGCTCTAAATTATTTACAATATTACAGCCTAATTATATGAATGATCTTGTTGTTATGTGATAAAATTCACAAGTTTCTATAATTATCATTAAACGTAAATTATTTAACATTTATTATGTACTAATAATAAAACAAATATAATAACTGCAGTATTAACATCATAGTTTAATAAAATAATTAAGTATACATAAACAAAATCATTTTTATTTCAGACCCCTTGGTGAGGACTTTTATATGAGCTGATGGCAAGCAAAGTAGATAAAATTGTTATTTTATAGAAAATATTTGAATGTATCAACAATTCTGTATACAAAATGAATAGAACGGTAGATTAGCTATGAAATCCAAATAAGTTCAGTCTGCTATTAGCAATGCTAGTTGGCACATCATTAGAAGATTCTAGAAACTGATTTCAGTGACACTCATTTACGATGAAATATTAGATTTTGTGAATAGTGTAGTTATTTTGATCAGATCAATGTTAGTACTTTCAAGTGTCTAAAATTAAATGTTTATTTATAGCTTATTTTCAATTCTTATAATTTAGATCTTTTGTGTAGAAAAAATACTTTTGAATGCTTTTACTTTAATTTACAATTTATCTTGCTCAAAATATTCATTTTGTTGAACAAGATCTTTCTAATGTGGCTGATCCTTTTCAAAATGAGACAGTATGACAAGATACCTACGGGATGGGCATAAAGTGGGTTGAATTGAATACATTATTCCCGTTCTGTATGACAATACAGACATCTCTTGTTACATCTCTTGTAACTGTGAAATAAAGAATTTCATACTCATTTCGTGTTCTTGAATATTTAGTATTTACTAAACAAATATGGTTATTTTATTGGCCGACTTGTGGTGTTACTAGGCAGAAAAATGAAATCCAGCAGGAAATATTTTCTAACAGGAAACCATCGCCAAGTCCGTCGGTCGCCCAAGGAGGTAATCCTGGGAATGTCAAGAGCTGCGGTCCAAAGGTCGACGCACTCGGCGTAGCTTTAGAGGACCAGGATCGCCCTTACGACTCATCCGCAAGTCATCGCAAGAAATATTTGTTTTATTTTTTGAAATACCTTGATGCCTACATTCTGTAAATATATCAATAAATAAAGAAAATTAAACTAAAAAATAAATTAAACAAAAACGAGTAAATGGCAAACTTCATTAACTTCATTAAAATTACTATTTTGAATATTTTTTCTGTATTTTTTTTTGTCATGCATGTCATACGAGGTTATAAAGTAGTGCGTTTTAACTGCGGACGTTTCCAACTTCTATAGAACTTGAATTTCGTATTCAGTGCCGCATCGTCCCCGCGTTTCGTAAAGAGCCTTTTCCTCTGCTGACATAACTAAGGCCTTTTTATGTCCGCGTAAATGCGTGCGACGGAAATCGAGTGGCTCCTTTTTTTATTTTATTTTGGGGCCGGTCGTAAAGCGTACTGGACGTATTGAAAAGAGCAAGATTAATAGGACGAGATGAGATTGCGGTGTTCTTATATTACTCGCGGGGCATGCTGGGCAAGACAGTAAGTGAGCCATTGTTTGTGGAGAGACACCACACAGACATGCACTATCAGTTGTATATCCCCACCTAAGCATGTTTTCTTTCCTTCGACCGACTTGAGTCCGGAGTCTGTTAAGAGGCCTTCCACGTCGGTCAAGGTAAACTATGCCCAGGGGGGAGGCTCTCTGTCGTTCGAGTAAATATTACTGAGGGGTATCTCTCCTTCCAGGAATTAAGCCGGGCTTGGGAAGCTTCCCCATTTAATGGAGCAACTTCCTTGATAAAGCTGTGCCGGCTTTTTAGTCTATGATTCACTGGCACATGGCAGTGCATTGGGTGCCGTTGGTCCGAATATTTTTTTAGCCCGTTCAGTCTACATCTCTGCGGAAGTCTGGGGGAGCAATACCAGCAAGCGGATCAAGATTATTCAGACGATTTTTTTTCATCGTCGACAACCCTGGTGTCAGTGCACATACACTAAATAAATAAAATAAATAAATATGTGGGAACATCTTCACACACGGCCATCTGATCCCAAACTAAGCAGAGCTTGTACTATGGGTACCAGACAGCTGATAAACATTACATAAATAGATAAATGCATACTTATATAGATAAACAACAACCAGACACAAGGCAAACACAAGTGCTCATCACACGAATGTTTGCCCTGGGCGGGATTCGAACCCGCGACCCTGTACGTCGGAGGCAGATTCACTACCACCTGGGCTACGGAGCCGTCATACTACACTACTTCAGCCGGGACCAAAAGCTGAACATGGCTTGCGAAGTAGGGAAACTTCTATATTTTCGGACAACCAGGGCCCCACGAAGCAACAATTTACTAGTGACAAGTTACAATTTGATATTCATTGCGTAGCCAATTCCCAGTATTTAATCGTCTACGCAATGTACATCAAATTGTACTTGTAATTTGTAACTTGTAGCTTCGTGAAACGGCCCCCAGATGATGCAGACTGCAATATCCTAACCACAGAGATATATATTTTTGAATCTATGACGTGGTTAGACTTTACCAAGTCGCGTCATAGATTTTGTTTTAAAGTATTTTTTTAATAGCGAATTATTTATAGTGAGTTAAAAGCGCTTGGTAGAGTAAATCATAAGATTGATATCCAAAAAGGAAAAAGATTTTCTTTTGAACTCTATTAATAAATACAAACTTTATAAAAATTTAAACACGAGTAACTTTTACAGTACAACTTTCTTTAAGTTTTACCAGTTATTACATTACGATGTGGCAAGGAAAACACGAAGCCAACACTGGGGCTAATTCAGGAACTTACGCTTTAATATTTTAAGTCCTTTACGCCTTTTAAATATCAAAAAGGGATAGCAGATTGACATCCTAATATTTAGAGCTGTCAAACGTGCCGATTGCACCATATTAGAGCGGACTTAAAGATGTCCATATGACTTAAACAATACTTAATTTGACAGCTACGCCCTTACTATCAATTCATAATAATATATTCGTTCGTCTAAATTCATCTCTTTTCTTTCGTTGGTCATACAAAAACGAAAAGCACAGCTGGAATTAGGTTTAGAGTGCGACATCGAGAATTAGCCCCACTGAGTCTTAAGCCAACTCTTAAGCCGAGAACTCTTTGCTCTTGGGACCATTATTTCAAATTAATTCAACCTTTTAGGAAACACTCCAGCCATTCAACAACTTTTAGTTGTTAAAGTTTAAAATTCTGAGTGTCCTTTATAAAATTACAGGCGTTTTGGAAGGAAAAAGGTAACTAAAAGTTATATTACATGAAAAAGCCACAGCCTACCAGATTCTTAATGACAGTAGATGAGTGGTCGAGCTTTTGACTCTCCGGAGGTTGCGAGTTCAAATCCCGGTGGAGACACTGTCAATCAGAAAACTCTTTGTTGGACTCTCCCCAGTTTGGTTAGCACATTGCACGCGGAATCACCTGATTGCTCTGTGTTTTAAGAAGCATGTTAAGCCGTGGGACCCGTGGCTATCTAGTCATTAGCGATTTTTGGTGATTGTAAACACTGACACTAGATTTTGAATTCACACCCACATGACGAAGAAGACACGGAAATATGATGCAAGCTGTTAGAAATTTGTCAGTTCAAATTCAGCAGCGTAGTCCCTTATGGTAAAGAGAAATGTCGTGAGAAAATAAGAAAACCTTTAAGCGGGCTCCACATTCTCGACAAAACTACACGAGACGTAGCGAATACGAGGGTGTTGAGGCCCTGTTCGGCAAGTCTCGCCTATGTTCGTGCAGTCTCCATTCCGTGTCGGTATTTCGTGCCCGAATTAAAGGGCTCTCGTGTAGTTTTGCCAAAACACAAAACACACCCTCCACATTCCCGTCACTATTAAAATTATGTACATTTTAACTTGTTCTATTGCGCTGCGATGTATTTCTGTCATCCACCATCTTCGTCTATTCCAACGTCTCTTAATAACTTTTTTTCTCGAATAAATATATAATTGCATATAATTGTAATAACATAATGCTGCAGCGACAGATGTCTCCACGTCCATCTTGTTCGAGTACCGAGCGCACAAATGCGCGAGCAAGAATGTGGATAGCTGCTCTCGTCTCGTCCTAGTTTTTGGCGAGACCCGAGACAAAACGTCTTGTCGAGAATGTGGAGCTCGCTTTAGAAGTTTATCAGTTCAAATTCAGCAACGTAGTCCCTTATGGTCAGTCAATCAGAAAAACGCCACGTGAAGTCGACCAACCTATCATCCTAGTTAACTCCCTTGATGGTGGTGTATAGTAACTAACAACAATTTAAAAAATACCTACAAGCATATACTACAGACACTTTTAGGTTTTCGCGGTAGTTAATATTAATAACACACATAATATCTACCGGGTTATTACCACGAACACCAGGATATCGGTAAGCTCATTAAAAAGCTTATTTTAAACCAAAATCGTGGTAATGACCCGGTAGATATGTGTGTTATTAATATACTATAGATTTTGCACTTTTTCACCCAAAAATGAGACCTTAACACAAAAAAGAAAACGAGCATAAAAATGTCTTAACAGAACAGGACTCAGATCCTGTTCCTTTGAGGTCAAAGTCCTCCTTATCAATAAAAATCTGCTTAATATTCAACCCCGGTATAAAGGACCCTGTACCCTCGTTCGAGTCAACGTCTTCACTGTAGAAATCACCTTGAAAGCCACTTTCACACTTATCTATGTTAGTGTGTCATGCAGAATGTGTGCATATAGCGCCAAATATTTGTCAAGACGCTTATTTTGCTGTCTCACATTAATATTCAAAAAGTTTATTATTTTAACACATAATTGATGTAGTACCTATAGGTTGCTACGTCTCTTAGTTTTGTCACTACATTTTGAATAGGAAAGTTCACTAGGAGAAGAACTGTATAAACTCCAGCACCTAAACCATCTTTTCTATAGAATACATCAATATTCAATTTATATCTTGTTAAAAGTTTTCGAACAGGTCCTCTAGGTGCTGTGACTGTGAAGCAATTAAAAATAAGACACTGCAATGCAAACCATAGACAAAAGAAACTAGCAAACCATTGTTTTGCCTACATGGACAACCTTTCTTCGGCCTTGGTACTTATTCGCTAGTTTTGATATTGAAGAAATATTTTGAAAAATCCAATTTCAGTGCAAAAAAGTGCAGGTATTAATATATAGGTATGACACCTACTCTCACACACTCCCATTACATACACACACACTCCACACATACATACACACACCCACACACACACACACACACCCACACACATACACTTTACGCACACAAACCAACGCAACTCTCATGCCCTACAATATAGATTAGTATCTTATTTTTTACTATAATTTAATTTTTTGTTGTTGTTTAATTTGTTTTATTAGTTGTACAGACGACCGGTTCCTCCTGACACAGGCAACTATTGTTTAAAAGGGGGTTCTCATTGTTAGCATATGAGGATGTTTTTATGAACAATAAATAATTTATTATTATTATTATAGGTAAACTTTCTGAATCAGATTTTTACTTTTTCGTTTGAGTTTTGGAAGAAGCTGTCTACCGTGGGATATCTTTTTATTTCTACGGAATTATTGAACACCAAGTTACTGTGTATATTACCGTGCGTGTGTGTGTTAACTAAATGACGCAAAACATCTCGGGTGGTAGTTCAACCTATGAAAACTATTTTTGTTCACGAACAATTCAAAATTATCATTTTTTATTATATTATTTTTTAGATTTTAAAGAAATTCTAGAACAGAATATATTCTGTTTCACGCTCTGAACTACCTTCCAAGAGATTTTACGTTAAGTTTACACGTTGTATGACTAAGAGTGTCCCTTCGCTTTCGCAAGGAAATGCATCAGCAGTCAATGCAGTAGTGGTAGATAAACGTAATGCTGTTACTCAGACATCGTGAGTCACTTCACTTTAAGATAGTGTCTTTACTGTACTTGCGGTTTTTATACTTTGCAACTACTAATTCTCTCTCTCTCTCTCTCTCGAATGGAGACCGCGTCTCGGGAAACGTAGTGTGGACTGATGACCTGAGGAAGGTCGCTGGTCGTGGATGGATGAGGAAAGCGGGTGATCGTGCGCTTTGGTGTACCCTTGGGGAGGCCTACGTCCAGCAGTGGACTGCAATAGGCTGATTGATTGATTGAATCCAATTTGAAGCTTCACTAAAATTTGGTTAACATTCAAGAACACCTCCACACCACCACCTTCTTTAAAAAGCTACTAGATTGAACTACTAAGTTGTTTCCTCCAAAAATATTATTTCAGTATTAGTAATACGATGCGATGATTTATTCTGTAGCACAAGAAAATGATATTATTTCATTATTTAAAATTAATTTTAAATACAATTTTTGCAAGGCATTTTATTTTTAATTTGTGTTCACCTTGTTACAAAAAAGTAAGAAAGGTTTAACATTTCTAATTAGGAATTCAAAACCGTTTTCTTAATTACTTCAATTAACCTCTTAACAAAATAACTATGGAAAATCAACTCCCGAAAACTTGGAAAATGAACCTTAACGAGAGTCAGTAATTACAGTGGAAATTTAAACGAAAGAGGTGACAAATTTAGCATCATTAGATGTAATTACAGGCTGCAGAGCTCAAGTACTTGCCACTCGAGACTGCACGATCACTCGAGGACCCTTCGAATAACTCCGAGTGATTTGCACCTTCAAAGGGGTCTCGAATGCTACGCTACTATTATTTATTCTGTGCTCGAATTCCTTTTTATAATATCGACGGCCCGTTACAGTCCACTGCTGGACTATGAGCCTCCTAAAAAAAAGGTTACTGTATCAGAGAGCGCTTCTGCCCGTTCCCTGTTCAATGTGTAGTCCCTAAGTCGCCTCTTACGAACCCCACGGGAAGAGTAGGTGTTGGTAACAAATGTATTCTACTCTGCCGTCACCACACGGCATTTGTATTATAAATGAGATGATTTTGTCAATCCTTTCTTGTTTTTGAAATTGAAACTTTTTTAGGCCTGATGACACTGACAGGTTTACGTGGTCGGTCAACAAACTTGTTTATCACATTGCCCCTACCAGGATTTGAACCCCGAACTTTTCGTTATGAGTGTCAAACACTCTACAGCACAGCAGAAACCTACTCAATTACGCGCTAGGACTATACAGTACGACTTGAAAAAATCTAACCTTGTAGCCCAGCAGCTGCCACACGCTGCTGGCCGCACGATGTAGAATAGAAGTATGGTAGCGTGGCCGAGAAACAGGGTCCAGTCCAGAATAAATGAACACAAAAAATGGGTAATTGTTGCACAAGCGGGTTTAATTAGAACAAGAAAGATTAAGCACTTTTAGAAGCTTCTAATAGGTCGGTACAGTCTGATGTCTTGAGGTGGAATGAGGAAATTTTGATGAAAATTATAAAACCGAAACGGATGGATTCGAAATTCGAAAATAAATTTAAAACGAATGATGAGACTGCCAGTACTTAAAAGTACTGAATTGCCAGAAACAAAATAGCAGAAGAAGGTAGGATACCCGTACTGCTACAACTTTAGGCACCTGTGTTTTAGACCTCTATGCCTCTAATGAGCGCAAACATTATGAAACGGTCTGTCCGTCTGTCACAGCCCACTCTTCCGGAGATCGTTAGTCTCGAAAATTATTAGCCAGTAATGGACCAAAAGGGAAAACGGCGAAAAAACTGTTATTATTTCGGTCTGAAGTTATAATGGAGTTATATAAGACAACTTCAAGAGGTCAAAGGTCAACGATCGTTCGTACAAACAAAGAAGGAATTTACTTGTATACGGTAATAAGAATGACCTCTTTTTGAAAAGTTTGTGTTAAAAATAACTATGTTTGACTTTGCGAATCAATTAATATTAAAATATTTTTGTCCTTACTTGTGATATTGTAACGAAACAGGGGCTCCCGTTTCTTCACAGAAATATAAATTGAATGAATTTTGTAACAATACTTTCTTGATTCTCAATCTCGAGCGAATACATATTGAAAATAATGTATTTTTAACATAAACCATTCTTATGTACTACGGAACCACAACGTGTGAACATTTGGCCGAGCGGTCATCCAAAAAGATAGATAAGAATCTTTCCTTGCGTTGAGATAGGGCTTGCGTAAGTGTGAGTAAAGTCCTAGTTGTGGTGAGTAGCTTAAAAGCCGATGCACGGCTCATTCGCCCTCTTGGCTCCTGCGGAACACTTGTGTATATTAGAATCAGTGCTATCTTTCGTAAGTAACTTCTTTATTTTAAATGTGTTTATTTTCGGGTTTAATTTCTCTTTTTTTAATTACTGGTTTTTTGTTTTTTATTCATAATCCGTTTCTCATTAACTTCGTGTTATTTTCGGTTTAACTTTCTTTTCGAAGCGTTTTTAATTTACCGGGTATTTGTTTCTTATTCTTTCTTTTCGAAGTGTTTTAATTACCGGGATTTGTTTCTTATTCTGTTTCTCTTGTTTAATAAAAATAATATTTTTATAGTACCTTTGTTTCTTTGTGATACTAAGTTTTAATTTTTGAAATAAAAGTTTTGTGCTCAAATTTGATTAATAAATAATAAAAATATATATATTAATAATTAGATTAATATAACCAGCGTAGGACCGCCGTGGATTCCACGGATGATGTCGATAGGGAGGACGTAGGGACTAGGGCAGAGCTCTCCCGTGGATACCACGGGATCTCTGCAACGTAGGACCGCCGTGGATTCCACGGATGATGTCGATAGGGAGGTAGGGTTAGGGGCAGAGCTCTCCCGTGGATACCACGGGATCTCTGCAACGTAGGACTGCCGTGGATTCCACGGATGATGTCGATAGGGAGGTAGGGATAGGGGCAGAGCTCTCCCGTGGATACCACGGGATCTCTGCAACGTAGGACCGCCGTGGATTCCACGGATGATGTCGATAGGGAGGTAGGGGTAGGGGCAGAGCTCTCCCGTGGATACCACGGGATCTCTGCAACTTTGTAACTGCGCTGGTGACAGATTCGATATTAAAATCCTTTCTAAATAAAATAAAAACAAAACAAAAAACTTAAAACCAGTTTTATTTTAAAGTAATTTCTTTTAATGTTTTCGTTTAATTAAATATTTATAATTGTGTTCGCCGATTGACTGGGTAAGTGGAAGAATAAGCATTTATTTTTGTGTGAATTTGATGCATGGGGTTCGATTCCTCGCCATCATTATTTTTCTGTGTAAATTACCTACTTATATATTCTGTGTCATTTTTGTGCAAGTTTTAAAATCTGTCTTCATTATTTTGGAGGTAATATTTTGCTCAACGTTTCCACATTTTTCAAGTCTACCCTCAAAGGGACTTCCTCTGTTTGATTGACTGTGTCGGTCTATTGCGGGTCTCCTTACGATGCTTATTTACATCTCGTGGGAATGTATGTACTACGAGTGAAATTGTTGCGTGGGATTCGAACCCCCACCTTACGAACGGAAGCCGGCGACGTTGGCCATGGTCCATCAACGATCCTGTGTTGAAGAAGGGATTCCTGCGTCCGATTTAGCTAATAAAATAAAGTTTTTCAGCTACCTACTTAGAATCGTTATTCTACGGATTTTACTTCTCTTTGTGCTATTTTTGTGTTGATTTATTTGTGTATACCCTATCCTACCCCTTTCTATTCTAAGATTCGTTTTTCAATCTTTTATTGCATATATTTTAACATTTTGTTGAAACTGCTCACCCTTTTGCGTTATGAACGTGAATTTTATGTATGTGAATATGGTAAGAACTGTTCTTAACCAACCTGCCCTCATTTAGATACTTTCTCTTTAAAATTCTAAAATTTACTTGATATTTGAAGTTACCTACCCTCTTTTAGAGAAAAATTGGGTTTGATATAATTTTCTCCTAATTTCCAGTTCTGGACTTGAAAGATTGCTTACCTTCTTTGTGTTCATTGTTTGTTGCTAAATTTCTAGTTGGTATCCAATAATTTACAAATTGTGTGTGGGAATTATATGTAAGTTGTTCCTATTGTTTTTACAACTCAATTATCTTTTAATTCTATAGAAAAAAGATCCAATATTAACCTTTAACCACCATAAGAATTGACTTCTTATTTTATTACTATTTTAAGTACAGAATTCATTTGCTTTTATAATATTCTAAAAGCATAAGAATGATTGTTGTATGAGTCATATAAGCTCAGATTTGTTGAATAAAATCAGCTACATTTTCATATTATGATATCATTGAAATTCAAGTATATTTACTTGTTAACTTTCTCATTTGTATGAGATGAGCATGAAAGCTCTAGTACGTTCCATGCCAGGATGGATTGGGACTACTTCCTACTTTTACAGTCTATTTTGTGATGTTTTGATCTGTTTGGGGCAAGCATGAAAGCAAACCCGTAGCTTGTTTCCTTCCTAGGACGGATTGGAAACTTCTACATTATTCAGATTGGATAATCATTTGGATAGTTTGTGCTAAATTCAGTCAAATTTTATTTCTTTATACTTGCTAAACTTTTTAAAACAAAGATGAGCTTATTCTGGCTAGAAAGATAAGAATCATTCTTGCTATCATACATCTTCAAGTATTTAAGAAATTCTAGATGATTATTCTAAACCGATAAAACTTTCTTTTTTATTTTACTACTTATCCTAATTATGGATTATTCCTAAAGGGTTTTCTGGAGGAAAATCTGGAATATTTTTGACTTATCTTTAAACTCAGTAGCTTCCTTTTTACCCCGTGATGAGGGAAGGAGCCGGCTGTGGCGTGTCGGGTCAAGGATCCATCGCGGTAGCTTCAGTAAAGTAATTATGCTTTGTCCGAACAAGGCTGCATTTATATTGTTATTTTCCTACCTTTTGGCTATAAATGAATAATCAAAATATCTTATCAAGTTAACAAAGAAAAGTTAACAATATTCAAAATTTTGTATAACGGAAAATCATAAAATTTGTAACAACACAACAAAATAAACAAATTTTATAATAGGCTGGGATCTACGAATACGGGCGTGAATGGGGCCCATATTCCTCCTCACCCATCACAATTTTTATACTAATTATTTACTTGAAATTTATTAAGTATCTACTCTATTTCTTGCTCCTAATATTTGTTTGTAATAAATAAAGTCTTAATCAAACCAGTAACTATTGGGTTCATGTTTGTAGTTTTTAAATTATCACTTTTGTTAATTAATTACATAGATCTTTTATTCTGGAATTTATTAATTACTTCTATACTTTCTCTAAATCTCTTCCATTTCTTATCATGTCGCTATCTCAGGTTAGGTTAATTTCTAGGGTCAATATAGTTCTCACTAAAAGAATTTAGGTTACTAACGAGCGGTTCACAACGTGGTGTCCTATCCGCTTGACGAATCACTGGCCATTTTAACATTATATTTTAGTTTTTAAGAGTGCGGTTTATTTATGATACTTTTTACTACTAAGGACTATAATCTAGGTGTTTATCTGTAGGTCGTCATCATCTAGTAGTTAAGACAGTTTGAAACTTTAGATAGAGACTATAGGATATGTAAGTATTTTCAGTATGTTCAGTTCGGCGAGGGCTCCGAGTCCAAGAAGAGTAGTAGCATGTAGAGTAGTTCTTCGGTTATACAGGGGGGTTCGGTACAATATGGTTAGCCGTGACAGGATTATTTGACTTTGGGTTACTACCGGGTTTTTAATCTTTTTCCTTTATTTTGCATAGTTTATACTTTGGGATGCCTTAGGTTTAGACTTTGAGGGTTACATTTTATGACACTAGGTAGTATAGCAAAAGAAAAACAGAAGTTACTTGAACCTACCGTGTATTTAATCATTGTAATCTTTGCTAAAATTTATTTAAAAATCAGATTGTAAATAATTCACTTTAGCACTTCACTGTAGTTCCGTTTAACACTTCACTTTCATTTCTTTTAAGTCTTAATTTCACTTTGTTCACTGTCCAGGAATCTTCTTTCAGTCTTCTTTTCTTGTAATTTGGGGGTTGTAGTCGCAGGACCACAGGATGTTCCTCTTTCTATGTAATGGTAGGCAGGTATGTTTCTGAAAACGGAATATAGGTTATTAACAAAAATTTTGTATTATTCTCTTTATATAACAAAGGTAACTTCTTGGCTTAGTATAGTTATAGGTACGGAAGTACACATTAGAAGTAGTAGTAGGCAAACTTTCATAGAAACAACAACATGTACTCCTTTCATATTTTAGGTTGAGATTTTTCGGTCAAATTAGGCTGTAATTGGTCGTACATAGCACATATTACTTTATAGCACATTTATCATAATATTTTATGTAAACTCACCTTATTTAAATCACGGTTTTACTTTTTATTATCCACAAACAAACAATTAGGTTAATTTGAGTCCTTTTAATGTACATCCAATAATGTATGGCCAGTATTGCGCGGCCCGATAATTAACGTGGTTGCGCGAGGAGGATCCGATCCACAACATTGTCAAAAATGACTTACGTACACAAAACTGACCGCAAATAATACCAATCGTCCCATAAATATACTATTAACAATAAAAATGTTTTAATGTTTATCACAAAACATAACACGTAAAATTATCTTGAAACAAATACCTATGAAGAAATATTTTGAACTTCAAACTTCAATATCTGAAAAGTAACTTTGTGTGGATTGGGTCATTTTCGTGTAGCTGCGTCCAATTCGAAATCATAAATGGATTCGAATGACGGGCTGTGCGTTCCTGCCCGTGCTTTATTAACCGGTCTTTATCAATGCGGTCCTTTTGTCCGCCCAGTATCGTGCATTATCGGCTGTGAAATATCAGCCCTTACAGATTTTGTTTGTTGATAATTTCAAGTACAATGTACTCGAATTGTTGGGCTGTACATACATTATTGGCTCCCCAGCATAGAGTTGTCATTTAAGCCGACGAAAGAAAAAAAGAATTACCGTTATCTCGCCTAGGTCTTTCTGGTTGTAAGCTATAAATTCATTACTGTCATCTCGTATGTGCCTAGGTCCTCACATTCGTTCCTTCAAATCTCGGTTATGGGTCTGTGCACAATCCCGCGCGATTATTTTTCGTGAGATTTTTATCGCATCGTTAGTTTTTGGTGATTTAATTTCCGTGGTCGAGTGGTCGCGATTTTGACGCCCATTACGGAGATACCGGGTTCAATTTCTGGTGGGGACACGTTCAAACAAGAATCTCTTTGTGAGGCTTTCCCAAGTAAGGTTAGGATATTACTGAATGATTCACCTGATTGTCCGAAAAGGAAGATGATTCCGTGTTTCGGAGGCCACGTTAAACCGTTGGTCTCTGCTACTTTCTAATCTTTATTTGAGTCAAGTTAGTGACTTTTAGCGGCTTTGTGATACTGGCACTGGGGTTTGTGGGGTTGGTTGTCGACCTTGCAACCCGCACGATGATGAAGAGTCGATTTTAGATATTCTTGTTTTCCAATATGCTGCCACTCTGATTGTTCTTCGCGTTTATTTCATAATTTTCGTCCCGCTCGTTCATGCGATTGGCGACGAGAAACGTGCAATTGGTCGCATTGGGTTGTTTTGGGGTTGTTCGCTCGATTCTATATTGAATGAATGATTGTTGGGACGTTTAGTTTCAAATTCATTAATCGACTTTAAATAAAGTAGGGAGGTTGTTAATTAATCTTATTTTAAAGACCTGTAGTCATGTATATAATATTGTTGAAATTGCACAATAGGTATCTAAATAGGTGTATTTATTTATATGTTAGTATGTTTGTCCACGTTTTTCTTAATAAGAAATCTGATTAGAACAACCAAATAGCAAAAGTCATTTTTTATACTCGTTGAATAGATAACTTAATAATAATTTTAAAATAATCAAATAGTGCAATTTTTTATCAAATCGATTTAGTAGTTTTCAAGTGATTGAAGGAATTTTTAACTATTATAAATTATTTGGTATAGTACTTACTTATTTGCAGTAGGTTAGTTATTTAAGAAAAATCAAATTACCTACCTATCTATGAGCATGGTCATTTGTACCTATCATAAAATGTTATAAAATAGGTAATTATAAATTGTAGGTTATGCGCGCTTATTTTCGTACAACTGTGTAGCCACATGTTCATGAATAGTAAGAAATGGTGATGTATAGTGAGGGTTGCGTTCTATCGATATCGAAATAGGTCATCAGAGAAAAGGTTCAGTTTAGTTAAATCGGAAAATTCATATTATATAGATTTTGTTTTGGATAGGTAAATAACAATTAGAAAACATAGGTAAGTTTAGAATAATGTGACTGTTTTACGGTCACAATTTGCTGTTCGTGAAATGGAAAGTGAGAACTATATTGATATCTATTAGGCAATAATTTTCTATTAGTTGAGGTAATGTGCGTGATTTTAATTTAAATTCCACTAGAGCAAAAAAAAAAAAGAAACATTTTAGTCCTTTTTGTAGGGGGTTGAATTTTTAATTGAGACCATTGCAATAGCTGTAGGTCTAACTTTTATTTGTTTTAGTAGATAAAATATAAATAGTTTAAACATCTTACATGTTTTGATAGATAGTTACTTACTTAAGAGACTAATTAACGGGGGGTTGTTATTATCTGTTTTATTATTTAAATTAAAAATATTAATCTTTTTCTCCATAGGTGGGTAGGTTAACTTATTAAATAAAAAAAATAAAATATATTATATCCTTTAACTAGAGAAAAGTAATAGTTTTAGTCTTTTAAGATAATTTGCGTGAGATAAATTGTTAAACTTAGAATACTGATCTCTTTCAAGTGTTACTTACTTACTTACTCTTTCCATGAAGGGTGAGCAGAGATAATAAAGTAGATAATTATAACGTAAGACACGTCTTGCATTTTGAATTAAACTATTTTGTTGAGTATAAGTTATTTATAGTATCGATTTTAATTGATAGTATATGGCACAACACTAGTTACGTAAAACGTTAAAATATAAACAGCCGTTGGGCTCTCGTACCTATATAATATTTATGTACATTGTTGCTAAGTAGTAGTTATATAATCTTTTATTTACTTACATATTACGTAATTATTTTCTTCCTCTTACTTACCTTCGTTACCTACTATATTTTTCCTGTAATCCTTTCTGAATCCAATCCAAATTCCGGTCGTTATTATAATTTATTTATTTTTAAATATTCGTTTCCTCGTTTTTATGTCTGTGGCGATATGCAAACCGCACCATGCCGAAGAAAAAAAACTTGGCAGTGACGTACAGTACAGAACAGAACTAAAAAAAAAGTGAAGTGTTCCGTTGTTTTATGTGAATAAAATAAGACTTGGCTTAAAGGTCGTGTAACCAGGCCATAAAATATAAAAAAAAAAATTGCGGTTACTTTGAAAATCTTAAACTAGTAATGTTACTACTTTGGATTACATTGCTCTGTCTAGGTCGTACTTGGGGCGGCAATTTAGTACTGCTACAGCAATGGTTCGATAATAGGAAAATTATTATTGTTTTATAAAACCGAAATAAGGTTAGCGGATAGGTAATGTATAGAAGGGGCGCATTCCGAATCGGACTTTCAGCGCTGTCAGCGATTAGAGGGGTAGGGGAACGTATGAGTTTTGCCTGCTGACTGCTCGAGGCTGACCGTAATTCCGAAAGCGATTACGGGTGCTGTAATCGATTTCGGCGCGTCTCGGAACGCAGGGTAGATTAAGGTTGTTGTCCGACATGCGCCGTGCGGAGATTCGTTCGTAACAGAAGGTCTCGGGTTCGATCTTTGCTATTGATATTATGACTGTGTTATTTATTATAATAATTCAAGGTTCGATCTTTGAAAATTTTCAATGAGTTAGTACGGGTAAAATGTTTCGGCCTCTCGGGTGCGATTTTGTTGATATTGTTTTAATGTGTTATTATGGGTCCTATCCTACTCATCAAGATTCGTTCTTTTTGGTATTTTTTTGTGTTTGGTTAAGTGTACGGATTTTAAAATTAAGTAATAATGTAGGTATCTAAGGTTCAGTTATTATAATCGTTCTATTGAGAAGGAAATAACATTGTGAGAATCCGGGAAATTTAAATTCGGTATCGTATCCTAGTTATAAAAAAAATTGTTGAACAGATTGAGTCAGCCACTGAAATAGGTATACCCAATGAGTATACCTACTATATTAATAATTCTAGTATAGAGCGAAGATAGTTACTATTATTGATTCTGTGACAAAGTTGCTAGAAGCATTTCTCTAGAAGTTTAAGTAAGTAGGTAGATATAGTATTAGTAATTTTTCTGCTTTTTTCAAGTTTTCAAGTTTCTCATTGATTTAGCGATTTATTTAATAATAGTTACGTCACACGGATTAATAGTTCGACGTGCTTTCTGAAGCTTGAAAAATGTTTAGATGTAAATTCCAACTTATTCGAATATGACTTCTGGAAGGTAGACTAGGTAATACCTACTGAAGATATTTTTAATTAAGTATTTAGTTAAGGCGATTTAAGTAACGGTAAATATCTTCAAATAAATTTGTATTTAATTCATATTTTAGTTTGTGAAGAAACTTCGAACTGTTTTCTCCAATGAGTTTTTTCATTCCTTAGAGTCGTCTCTTTAGGTAAGAGAGATTTAGTAGATTCGTTCATGTACCTATTTTATATGTAAATAGGTGTGCTATTTCTTAACTAGTAGCACAGAGTACTATAATACTGGCGCTAGTAGGTCTTATTGTATATGTATGTTTGGTCATAGTTAATTAGAATTATGGTCTCCTAGTAAATGAAGCGGTATGAGAAGTTTTGTGTTTTAAAAATGTAGCCTTTGAATTTCTAAGGCCAGAAATAATTGTAAAGTAGGTAAAGTGCGAGGTCTAGACCAGTTTTGGGATAAGTTGATGGTGAAGTATAAGTAGGTTAGTTTTTATTTTATAGACTTTTGTTACAGAATACTCAAATTTATTTGAGGTCGCTTGACAAGTTATGGGTTAATGATGATGTGATCTAAGTGATGTAATAGCATCCTGTGGAAATGAATGATTTTGACTTTGACTTTGATGAAGTAGGTTGGTTAGAATAACTTCTATAGATATTTGACTCGAAATAATCTAATTTATTCGTGGTCTTATGTTTAGTTTTGGGTTTTGATGATGAAATAGGAAGGATAGGAAAATTTAACTAGATATCTTTGAAAAAAAATCTAAGTAGTTTACGTTTTACAATAAGAGTCTTATTGACAGATGTGACTGTTAGCCTAACCTGTTTAATTATTTACAAAATGTTTTCTCCTTGGAGCGTGATTTTATGTAGGTATGTGTGAGTGAATGTGTGAAGATACTTCGTGAACTATTTACTTTTTATTTGACAGTTTAATACATAGGGAGTGTTTTAAAGTAATAGGAGAGTAAGAAAGTACTATATTAATTCAATTCTATTCTTCAATTTTCTATTTTTTAGTAATAGTTAAATGTCAAGTTTTGTTAATTATACATAATTGTAACTTTGTAAATAGGTATTATAAATCAGCAGGTAGGTAGTATTATGAAGTTAAATTCGGATGCTTAAATATTTGATATTTTGCAGAAAATGTTGTACGCATATTTTCACTACTTTTTTTTATTGATAAGTACTATGTGGTGATTTAATTTTATCAAACGGCTGTGTCGCGGGTTACATTTTCTCGTTGTCAGGTGGCACTTTTATTAAAATAAGTTTTGGCGGGCAGCGTTTCAAAACGTGCAATGGTCGTTCGGAGTATTTAATCGTATATTTGTCATATTCACTTCGTAAAATTATTTAAGATAACAAAACGGGATTCCCCTTATTAGGAAAATTTTACTTCACACTTGGGTTATTAAGGTTGTGTGCAGGCAGGGTTGCACAAACTTCAAGCTTTGTCGTTAGTACCATATTAATACTTCGATAGGAAATCAAATAGGGTTGCGGTTGCGGTTTCTTTATTTTAAGTTTGTTTATAGAATAGTATTTAAAAATTCTCCCTAAATTCGGGTTTGCGTTTAATTATTGACGGATACAGACATCTGTTAGTTCTTTTTACAGTGTAAGTACTTTTTTTTAGTATTCCAAAAGTAGGGCCACGATTGCGCCAGGTAGGACAGTCAGCGTCAGAGTCGGTTATTTTTAAAGTTATTAATTATATATTAGTACACGGCGTACATACACAGCGGAATTCTTTTTGCTCCTTGTTACTTAAAATTTATTTACCTGTATTATTTGTTTCAACAGCAGGTATAAGAAAAGGTAAACAAAGGTAACAGGTAAAATTGGTAAAGTTATACAAAAGGTAAAGGTAAAAGGTAAATGTAAAGGTAAATTTGGTAAAACAAGTAAGTATAAGTAGTAATTTGTTCGAGATTGTTAATTTGGTTCGCGTTTATTTGTTGTTGTTGTTTTTTTTTATGTTTAGGAGAAACGGGAATTATTTTTATTTTTATATACAGTTTCTTTTGTGTTTTTAGTAAATAACAAATACTATTTGAATCAAGAGGATAAAATAAAATCCTTATCGGAATTTGGGTGGCGCGAATCAGAGATTGAGGAAGTATGTTAATGATTTATGAGTGGTATGATGAAAGTCAGATAAGATTATCTTATGAATATATATGTATTAAAATTTATAATATTATAATATAATTAATGTATGATAAATATTATTTTATTTTATATAACACGTTATGGAGGGCTCTGGTTCCAATAAGGATTTGTCCATCTTGAAATAAAAAAATAAAGAGAGTGTGGTTTTCTAGTTAAATGCACTACACAATCAGAAGGAGTTTATATGAGAATTATGTGTTAGGTTAGGACAGCAGTCGAAAACAGTGTTAAAACTGACGTCTCATATAAAGCTCTTAACTGTACTCGCAGCTAATAGGCTGTTATGCTAAACTTCCCCACACTTCAGACCTACCAATTTATCTGTAAGGCGGCGGCACTAGTAGCTCTATTAGCAACATAAAATTTTGATTAATTACGTCATTTCCGAGAGATGTCGTTTCCGTATTGTATGAACTGCACTGCTGAACTACTGTAGTTTGAACTTGGGCCAATTTTCGGATGTTCTGGTAGTTCTGTACACATAAGTCAAGCAGTTGGTTAAATAGTATTGGATCCATAATTTTAATAGACCCTTTTTACCTATAACCATTTATTTATTTTTTAGCTGTGTGGTGTTTGTATCTTTGTAAGGGATACATGAGCCTCTTCCTTTTCAAATCAGAGTGTGAAAGAGTATTGGGGGAACTGTGATTATGTATTGGCATTAGGTCATGCTTGATTCACAACCAAGCACCTTGGCGAGGTACAATTTATCATGCTAGGATAAATTTTGGGTATCAGGTTTGAGTGGTTAAAAATTTAAAATTAGGATTCAAACTATTGAAGCTATATTGTTTGATCATAAGACACTCAATTCAATTGACATTTTGACTGGATGACAGCATTTTATTTGTTTTTGTTTGGTAAGTTTTCTACATTTCTAGAAATTTATATTTCTAGATTTCGAAAACTTAGGGGGTTGATTGTAACGAAACAGGGGCTCCCGTTTCTTCACAGAAATATAAATTGAATGAATTTTGTAACAATACTTTCTTGATTCTCAATCTCGAGCGAATACATATTGAAAATAATGTATTTTTAACATAAACCATTCTTATGTACTACGGAACCACAACGTGTGAACATTTGGCCGAGCGGTCATCCAAAAAGATAGATAAGAATCTTTCCTTGCGTTGAGATAGGGCTTGCGTAAGTGTGAGTAAAGTCCTAGTTGTGGTGAGTAGCTTAAAAGCCGATGCACGGCTCATTCGCCCTCTTGGCTCCTGCGGAACACTTGTGTATATTAGAATCAGTGCTATCTTTCGTAAGTAACTTCTTTATTTTAAATGTGTTTATTTTCGGGTTTAATTTCTCTTTTTTTAATTACTGGTTTTTTGTTTTTTATTCATAATCCGTTTCTCATTAACTTCGTGTTATTTTCGGTTTAACTTTCTTTTCGAAGCGTTTTTAATTTACCGGGTATTTGTTTCTTATTCTTTCTTTTCGAAGTGTTTTAATTACCGGGATTTGTTTCTTATTCTGTTTCTCTTGTTTAATAAAAATAATATTTTTATAGTACCTTTGTTTCTTTGTGATACTAAGTTTTAATTTTTGAAATAAAAGTTTTGTGCTCAAATTTGATTAATAAATAATAAAAATATATATATTAATAATTAGATTAATATAACCAGCGTAGGACCGCCGTGGATTCCACGGATGATGTCGATAGGGAGGACGTAGGGACTAGGGCAGAGCTCTCCCGTGGATACCACGGGATCTCTGCAACGTAGGACCGCCGTGGATTCCACGGATGATGTCGATAGGGAGGTAGGGTTAGGGGCAGAGCTCTCCCGTGGATACCACGGGATCTCTGCAACGTAGGACTGCCGTGGATTCCACGGATGATGTCGATAGGGAGGTAGGGATAGGGGCAGAGCTCTCCCGTGGATACCACGGGATCTCTGCAACGTAGGACCGCCGTGGATTCCACGGATGATGTCGATAGGGAGGTAGGGGTAGGGGCAGAGCTCTCCCGTGGATACCACGGGATCTCTGCAACTTTGTAACTGCGCTGGTGACAGATTCGATATTAAAATCCTTTCTAAATAAAATAAAAACAAAACAAAAAACTTAAAACCAGTTTTATTTTAAAGTAATTTCTTTTAATGTTTTCGTTTAATTAAATATTTATAATTGTGTTCGCCGATTGACTGGGTAAGTGGAAGAATAAGCATTTATTTTTGTGTGAATTTGATGCATGGGGTTCGATTCCTCGCCATCATTATTTTTCTGTGTAAATTACCTACTTATATATTCTGTGTCATTTTTGTGCAAGTTTTAAAATCTGTCTTCATTATTTTGGAGGTAATATTTTGCTCAACGTTTCCACATTTTTCAAGTCTACCCTCAAAGGGACTTCCTCTGTTTGATTGACTGTGTCGGTCTATTGCGGGTCTCCTTACGATGCTTATTTACATCTCGTGGGAATGTATGTACTACGAGTGAAATTGTTGCGTGGGATTCGAACCCCCACCTTACGAACGGAAGCCGGCGACGTTGGCCATGGTCCATCAACGATCCTGTGTTGAAGAAGGGATTCCTGCGTCCGATTTAGCTAATAAAATAAAGTTTTTCAGCTACCTACTTAGAATCGTTATTCTACGGATTTTACTTCTCTTTGTGCTATTTTTGTGTTGATTTATTTGTGTATACCCTATCCTACCCCTTTCTATTCTAAGATTCGTTTTTCAATCTTTTATTGCATATATTTTAACATTTTGTTGAAACTGCTCACCCTTTTGCGTTATGAACGTGAATTTTATGTATGTGAATATGGTAAGAACTGTTCTTAACCAACCTGCCCTCATTTAGATACTTTCTCTTTAAAATTCTAAAATTTACTTGATATTTGAAGTTACCTACCCTCTTTTAGAGAAAAATTGGGTTTGATATAATTTTCTCCTAATTTCCAGTTCTGGACTTGAAAGATTGCTTACCTTCTTTGTGTTCATTGTTTGTTGCTAAATTTCTAGTTGGTATCCAATAATTTACAAATTGTGTGTGGGAATTATATGTAAGTTGTTCCTATTGTTTTTACAACTCAATTATCTTTTAATTCTATAGAAAAAAGATCCAATATTAACCTTTAACCACCATAAGAATTGACTTCTTATTTTATTACTATTTTAAGTACAGAATTCATTTGCTTTTATAATATTCTAAAAGCATAAGAATGATTGTTGTATGAGTCATATAAGCTCAGATTTGTTGAATAAAATCAGCTACATTTTCATATTATGATATCATTGAAATTCAAGTATATTTACTTGTTAACTTTCTCATTTGTATGAGATGAGCATGAAAGCTCTAGTACGTTCCATGCCAGGATGGATTGGGACTACTTCCTACTTTTACAGTCTATTTTGTGATGTTTTGATCTGTTTGGGGCAAGCATGAAAGCAAACCCGTAGCTTGTTTCCTTCCTAGGACGGATTGGAAACTTCTACATTATTCAGATTGGATAATCATTTGGATAGTTTGTGCTAAATTCAGTCAAATTTTATTTCTTTATACTTGCTAAACTTTTTAAAACAAAGATGAGCTTATTCTGGCTAGAAAGATAAGAATCATTCTTGCTATCATACATCTTCAAGTATTTAAGAAATTCTAGATGATTATTCTAAACCGATAAAACTTTCTTTTTTATTTTACTACTTATCCTAATTATGGATTATTCCTAAAGGGTTTTCTGGAGGAAAATCTGGAATATTTTTGACTTATCTTTAAACTCAGTAGCTTCCTTTTTACCCCGTGATGAGGGAAGGAGCCGGCTGTGGCGTGTCGGGTCAAGGATCCATCGCGGTAGCTTCAGTAAAGTAATTATGCTTTGTCCGAACAAGGCTGCATTTATATTGTTATTTTCCTACCTTTTGGCTATAAATGAATAATCAAAATATCTTATCAAGTTAACAAAGAAAAGTTAACAATATTCAAAATTTTGTATAACGGAAAATCATAAAATTTGTAACAACACAACAAAATAAACAAATTTTATAATAGGCTGGGATCTACGAATACGGGCGTGAATGGGGCCCATATTCCTCCTCACCCATCACAATTTTTATACTAATTATTTACTTGAAATTTATTAAGTATCTACTCTATTTCTTGCTCCTAATATTTGTTTGTAATAAATAAAGTCTTAATCAAACCAGTAACTATTGGGTTCATGTTTGTAGTTTTTAAATTATCACTTTTGTTAATTAATTACATAGATCTTTTATTCTGGAATTTATTAATTACTTCTATACTTTCTCTAAATCTCTTCCATTTCTTATCATGTCGCTATCTCAGGTTAGGTTAATTTCTAGGGTCAATATAGTTCTCACTAAAAGAATTTAGGTTACTAACGAGCGGTTCACAACGTGGTGTCCTATCCGCTTGACGAATCACTGGCCATTTTAACATTATATTTTAGTTTTTAAGAGTGCGGTTTATTTATGATACTTTTTACTACTAAGGACTATAATCTAGGTGTTTATCTGTAGGTCGTCATCATCTAGTAGTTAAGACAGTTTGAAACTTTAGATAGAGACTATAGGATATGTAAGTATTTTCAGTATGTTCAGTTCGGCGAGGGCTCCGAGTCCAAGAAGAGTAGTAGCATGTAGAGTAGTTCTTCGGTTATACAGGGGGGTTCGGTACAATATGATACAAAAAGTTTGTTATTTCTTAGATTTTATTATAAATAAGACTACATTTCACCACAGAAAAAAACCTATGCGAAGTTGATTGGTCAATGAAAGTCGAAATTAGTCAATTGCAACCTTATTTTTAATAGAATAGAGCAGCAAGGACCAACGCAGTTGGAACTTGTGTATTTTCAGAACAAACCTATATAAATAGTGTTTTCTTTAATAACATCTGAATGTTACTTTTGATAAATTCTAAAACCTCAAGTTAAATGTATTAGGTCTAACTGTAAACAACACAGGTAATTGACAACAACGCTCACTTAAAATTATAAGGTGATTACACATTGCGACAGATCAGTTAACTAAACGGACATTGCATGTGCCCAAGCCTAACCAAACCCATACTCAGTGTTGAGCAACAGATTACCAATATCAGTTCACCCGAACAAAATGACGACAGTTTTAGTTTTAGCACAATAAGGTTTAAAGTGCTTTGATTGGTGGATTTAGATATGACAATTTAGATAGCTGAAATTTAATTTTGTAGGAGGTAGTATTCTACAGAAGCGGGTGTTTAAGGGAGTAAATTGGTAGAGACGTAGTAGTCAATGGTTTCAATTTCGCCATTTTTAGGGAATACTATTTCCCAAATTGTAATATTTACATAGAACACAACTATGATTAAGTACATCATAGAAACTGTGAGTAGTAACAAAAATAAGGTCGAAAAAAAAAATATTTTGTCTTCTCGTAACCCAATTATTAGATAATTTAGGGCGAAAGGTTCTCAGAACTTTTTATTATTCGTGCAGAACGTTCGAGAATTCTTATTAAAAAGCTGGGAGCCATTAGTTATAATAATACTCGTATATGCAAAACACCGCAAAATGTAGCTTCAAAATATGATTAACGCCAAAAAGACGATTGACGAACATTTTACATAAGACGAAAACATGAATATTCAAATTTATATTATGATTTAATAATTATAATCGATTTCTTTGATGAAATACAAGAACTTTCTACATTGAATCGAAAATCTATATTGATCGATACATGATTTTAGAAATGTTAACATTCTTTGTACCTTATTTAAATGCTATCGTCAATATTATTGTTAAGTGCTATAGTTATCACATAAAATTACTTACCAGAGGAGCATCTACAGGTATTTTTTATAATTAACGTGAAGCTTGACATACCTGAAAACAGAAAAAATAAAATAAATATCTACTTTCATTTTGGATTTATCAGAGCATTTTTTCTGACTGGCGAGAAACGGCGCAGGACCGGGACAAATGGCGCAATCTCGTGTTGGAGGCCAAGACTCACTTTGGGTCCCTGAGCCGCATTAGTAAGTATGTATGTATGTATGTATGTATGTCTTATGGGGAACGCCTGCGACGGAGCGCAGACGGGTGACCTGCTCTGTGTGTAGAACCATTTCACCCCTAATTCTCAGTTCGGTTGTCGCCCTTCGGACTCGCGGTGCTTCAGAAATTTCTCCCTGTTTCCTCGCTCTCCCCGGACGAATTCTGCCCCCACACGCATCCTCTCCCACCGCTCCAGGAGAGCGCTTGCTGGACCGTCCTATCCAATTCACCCCAGACAGAAGAGGGTACCTTAGTAAGTAAGTAAGTAAGAAGGTTTTGTCTAAGAGGGAAAAGTGGAAGTTACGTATAAAAAACCCAAGTTTACCCAAAGAATACCATCTAGGCATTTAGCCCGAGTGCCAAAACTTAATCAAAATATTAACCATAGTATATATACTTCTTTCAAATTCATTATTATTTATTTAAATAGAAACACTCACGTAAATATGGAAACTTATGCTTGTGATTTCATATTTTCCTGCAATCGCAGATACTCGCAGTTGAACTGAGATCAGGGCTAAGGACTGACCGCTATGACTATGTCGTGGCCATATCGTAGAATTGACCTCATCATGAAATTTTCACTGTCCATTGGCCACATAATGATGTGCCTTGGCCTATGATAAGAAATCGTCTGTCGATATGTTCAACTAAAACGCAGCTACTTCACGAAATGGTCAACATTATTTGATCATATCGTAAAATGATTACATTAATTGCCGATAGAGGCGCTGGAAGCGTTTTGTTTACGAACATGGCGGCCGCGTTATTTTTCGCAGTGAAAAAGTGAATAATTCGTTATTAAAAAAGAGTTTATGGTAAAAAAGTACTCTGAAAATGTCTGTCGGACTTAGAGAACAATAAGTACCAAACATAATTTAGATTCTTATTAAATATTTCATGGACGCCCTATTTTGTCGGTATGGCCAATCGTGGACGACAAAATCGTGAAATGCTCACGATTTAATGATCTGATAAAACTTAGTTGCCCACATCATGAAATGATCGAAAATTTCATGATGTGATCAATTTTACGATATGGCCACGACAACTACACTTAGCAACCTACACAATAAAACACAGTTCCAATAAGCACACGAACCCTAACAACCATCCCACGGTTAAGTCACAACACGTGCGTAAAAAGAACACAAGACGTGACTATTTAAAAGTGAAATTACACTATTATTAAAGCAGGCCATATAGCTCTGCGCATACGCAGGTCAAACGGTGACAACCTTTGTGAACGAAACGAAAGTTGCGTCGTAATAGTGCGAGCATGTGACTCAAATACTCCAATTGGACGATATGAGTATTGAGTAATAGTAGAGCATATTCTTATGCGGCTACGCTCGCGTTATGTAAGATTTTCCCGTGGGAATACGACTTTTCCCGGTAAAAAGTATCTTATGTTTTAATCCAGGGTACAAACAAAGGGTACAAAATCAAGGGTTTAGGCGTGAAAGCGGAACAAACTTCCAAACATCTAAATATCCAAATATATCGTCGGTGTTTTGTAGAAGGCCCTTTCTAAGCGCCTTTTAATAATTTGACAGGACATCAATTTTTTAGTTTCAATGACGGTCTTGAACTATGTTAACTCTTTGTTATAAGCGTAAAAATAAGTTAACAATTATACTGTAGATAGTTAAAGACCGTCATTGAAGCTAAAAAATTGCTGTTCTGTCAAATTATTAAAAGGCGCTTTCGCCCTTTCTACAAAACACCGACGATATGTTCACATCTAAAATATTAGTGTGATAAACAAACGCATTACCCTCCAATATTAAATAAAAAATTTCTAACAACTTAGTGTCTTATGTATATGCACTAGTTATTATATAGCCAAAGATGTTTGTCTTTTTTTTTTATGCCAACTAAACCTAAAAGTTCGTGGAAATATGAAACGTGCTAATTTTCCACGTAAACATAATAAAATTATTCTCCAGAATAAAACTATGTTTAGTTGGCAATTAATTTTTTATAACGACCATATGTCTTAGACTGCAAATTCTAAACGTAAACTCGAAATAATATATACTAAATGAATGTATATTCATGAGTCTACTTCATTGTCTACAGCATCTTTTTGATTAATGAAACTAATATAACAATCAGTTCATATTTCGACAAATTGAATATAATTAATAACCCAATCTTGTAATGATTCCATATCACGCTAGCGGTCATCATATTCCATTCACACGTTGGTACTCTTTTCCGAAGTCGATGATTTGTTTCTCAACATTTTGAAGGATAATGTACTTACTGTCCAGTGGTTTCAAAACTATAGTACAAATATGAATACACACACACATATACTTACCCCTATTACGCCAGCTGCGTGTTTAGCAGAAAATTACGGAACTGAACTTTTGACAACCATCAAGTAATTAATAAGCTAAGTTAGATTATGAAAATATTTGCCAGTAGACAAATGTGTAATTGTTTTATTGTATAGGTAGGTATCAAAATTGTAATTGAAAGAGCGTTGTCTCGCCATCAAACGCTATAGTTTGGCGAGTAGAAAATAAGCTTTTTACTGTATATACTTACCTGAATAAATAAATTAAAAAAAAAATGTTTTTTACACTTAACTTTATAGTACAAATACTAATAAAATCATAAGACAGGGCCTTTTAGTACTTACACCAGTCAGAATGTTTACAAACAATGTTAATCATAAATTTTAAAAGAAAAATCTGTCTGAATTTAGATGTACGAGTACATGGTACAAAAATAGCTACGTGAAAAATGTTATAGTAGAATTTTTATTTATTAAGAACTCATGAATTAACATGGTCATAATTTGAGAACCACTGGCCCTAGCTGGCCTAAATCAACAACGGAAATGATGTAAGGTTCTGTAAGGTCGACGAGTTTTAAGCAGTAAGTCAATACCAGTAAACTAGTGGCTCTGTGAGCTGTGGACCTCGCGAGCCTTTATATCTCTTTATACATACTTATTTATTTTATTTTTCTCCACAAACATCCCCGACCCCTTGAAATTTATTAATCACATTTTTTTATCCGTTAAAAAAACAGCCTCAGCGGTAGACCTTGTAAGCTGGCAACCCCCATAACTCCGTATTTTTTTTAAATTTCCAAAAACTGACTCGACAAAAAAATCGTTTAATATATCGAACCTGCTCACAAAAATTCACGAGAATTAGTTGAGAAACGCGACCTGTACAACAAACAGACAGATGGACAGATAAACATACAAAAGCAATTTTGGCCAAGCTGAAACGGAGGCTTCGCTCGCTCGGTCAATAATATGAACAGTCAATTTGCTTTCATTGTGAACTTGCAGAAAAAAGGGCTTTTGTGAATCATTCTCCGAATTAAAATTAAGATCAACTTTATTCTCTATGTAATATTTTACACAATTTAAAAATGGTTTAAGATGTTTATATTTTACAATAGCTTAGTAACCTTAACTAATTAATATTATGAAAAAGACTGCTTAATAAACTACAAAGGCAACTCTTTTTCATTATGTCGTACATCTTGTACAATCTTTGTCTCTTTCAATATAATAATATCATAATTAGGAAGGAATCGAAGGAATTATCTTATTCTCTCTTTGCTTTATTCTATTCTTTTTAATCCTTCTACTCCGTCATATCTTAAAGAACGTTTTGAATTTCAATCCACTACTCTTAATCGCACACTCCGTCCCTCTCGTCATCTTTCACTTACTTTGCCCTCTCATACTTCTAAGTTCTATGCTTTCTCTTATACTGTACAAGCTATAAAGCTCTGGAACTCTCTTCCTGCACCTTTAAGACAAGCACCGTCACTTGACTCTTTTAAGGTGCGCCTGAAAGCCCATCTCCTTTCCCTCCCTGTTTAACAATTCCTCTAAGCTTTGATTGTCTGTCAGCATGTTCCTCTTTTCTTACTTAAGTAGTTATTTATCTTTGTATATAAGTATATATCATTGTATACATATTTATATAGTATATTATGTAGTTGTATTATTTATTTATGTAGCTATATTGACATATTATGTATGTAGGTATATATGTATGCCCTAAGTATAAGTAGCTTGTTTATGTAACTTTGATTATTAGTATTAAATAGCTTATCCTATTCTGTTTTTCTTGTGTGCACCGTCCCACAGTTCCAATGAAGTTTTCTTGTACCCTAAGGTTGCCTGGAAGAAATTGGTACCTTAGCAATAAGGCCGCCTATCTGTACACCCTTTTATCTATCTTCTGTACTTTCAAGCTATATCCTTGTGTGCAATAAAGTATATTCTATTCTATTCTAATATTATGTTATGACAAACCAACAGTCTAACGTTTATTATTAACAAGATGACTGAACTAATTACAAGTCATTTGTACACCCTGACACAGCCAATCCATACCATTTGGTGGAAACCTCACCACGTTTGCGACAATTCTATGTCCCAACGACCAATTACACTAGAACCCCTTCTTGTTAAAATGGTCTCCAATAATCGTAAAGTTTGATAGGTCTTTTAAATTGGTGCTCAATTTGAGACCGAATTATGTTGAGCGTTTACGGCAGCACGTTTTATCAAAATGGTTTTTGTAAATGTACCTATCCATTTTTTTATTATTTTTATCTTAATAGCTATCACCAACAAATTGCTATATAACTTAAAACGCAACATAACCTTTTCTGCCTCTTATGCACTAATAACAGAAAGTAATAATCGATATTGCTGAGATTAATTTCTACCTCATACAATGTTATATGGAGCTCTGCAATAAAAAAATCAAAACTAAGAGAAATTATTCCTGAATCTTATAATAATTTGATATTTTTTGTGATTATTTAAATAAAGAAAGACTACAATATGAAAAGTGACCTCCCGCTGTCACTAAAACGTAAGCTCATGGACATCTGCATTCTCCCAATCCTCACGTATGGAGCACAGACTTGGTCTTTAACGGAAGCACAAAGATCCAGACTCAAGGTTTGCCAGCGAGCCATGGAGCGCAGTATGCTGGGGTTTAAACTGATTGACAGAGTCAGAAATTCGGTACTGCGCTCCAAAACACAAGTGGCTGACGTTGCTCATACTGCGGCCAGGCTTAAGTGGGAATGGGTCGGCCACGTTGCTCACATGCCTGACATCCTGTGGGCTAAGTTAACCACTTACTGGAAACCCCCAACTAACAGGCGACGACGTGGCAGACCTCGGCGGAGATGGCAGGACAAGCTAAAAAATTTTTCCATGACCTGGCTTACCGATGCTCTAGACAGAAGGGTGGAAAGAAAAGAGAGAGGCCTTTGCCCAGCAGTGGGACAGCATAGGCTAAGTAAGATAAGAAGATAAGATTTAAATAAGTAAGGTTATCAGTCTCACCTGATGGAAATCAACGAAGATGTTGGAGGAATTTCCAATTGCTATCAATGGTTAAATTTATGTTAGTGCCAGGATGTTTCTAAGGTTTCAGGATATAAAGGTCAACAGACACTGGTTCGTTAACCTCGTAAATAAGGGTCAGTATACACTGGCGCGGTAGCCACGTTAAGCAACGCGGTGTTGAAAGCTGCACAGCTGGACAAGGCCGCCCGCTCTTGGTAAGAACAAGAAACGCGTGCGCATGTTTTCTTTGTATATTTGGTATGGACACTGGCCGTAAAAATCGCGCTAATTTGACGTTTCTAAAGCTTCGTGACGTGACGAAGTACGTAGTATATGAGCCAATTCAGAGACGATTTGGTGCCGTAAAAACTTTGACATCAGGACACAGCACATTAATTTAGGGTTCGCTAGGCTGTCCACTGGTAAGATAATGCCATAACTTAACTAGATATTTTGTGTATATTTATAAAATAACTTTAGTTGCAAAATCATTATGTAGGTACTGTGTTCATGTTTAACTTATACTAAGACCAAGTACTTACCTACTAAACCTTGACTTAAAATTTTTAATAATAGATAAAACGATTACAATAGCTACGGCATAAAATCCGAAGCGAAATCATCCGGCAGAGGACCAAGGTAGTTGATATTGTCCAGAAGTGTAGCAAGCTGAAGTGGCAATGGGCTGGCAATGTCCGTCGCAGAACCGACGAGCGTAGGAGCAGACGGTTCTCGAATGGAGACCACGTCTCGGGAAACGTAGTGTGGGACGCCCCCCTGCCAGGTGGACTGATGACCTGGTGTGGTGGCTGGATGAGAAAAGCGGGTGATCGTGCGCTTTGGCGTGCCCTTGGGGAGGTCTACGTCCAGCAGTGGACTGCAATAGGCTGATTGATTGATGATTGATTGACTATAATAAAATTGGAATAGTAACGAAACTCACGAAAAGCAAATCAAAGAGTTGTTCAAGTTCTATAGCTCCAAGGGCAGAATGTATCACCTCCTATTACGCTAGTTTTCGAATTCGCCACACATATCGTTTATAGCCGACGAACCGCAATAGCTACGGTAATTGGCATACCTACTGCTGTTGCGTAAAGCCGTGGTTCAATGAAATATGTACTTATAACATTTGTATAGTTAACGCAGTACGCTATATTTTTAGTACCCAAAGTATAATTTTATCATCTGTTGACTGCTGCTGGTTTTATGATTAATTTGACCCCGGAAAGTAAGTGAATTATATATACGTAAATAAGATACCTGATCTATACTAAAACAAAATCAAAACAAGGTATACACACCTTTTGGTAAGAAACCAAAATGGTTTTTATAATCTATAAAAATTAATAAATTAGGATTGAAATATAAAGAAACATAATTTAATAAATAGCGAACAATAAATAAGAAGAACTCAAATATAATGAATGAATCCAAGCTCTTGATGAGTTAATAAGACGTATTTAACTATGAAATTGCTAAGTTGTCCATCACTAATAAATTAACCAAAGATAATTCAGATTTCGCAAGCTTACGAAATACCAAAGATTCAAACAATTAAACATTTATAAATACATTATTCACTAAGAAGGTTACTGAAAATTGTTACATTCTAATGCGTGGCCGGCCCAAGACGAATAAATATATGGTTTAACAATATAAAATTTAAATTGCGTCATCCTAAAACTTACGTTATCCTAAAACTACCAAATAATACTCAATAATTAGTTAATTAGAAATCTGAAATAACCATTCATTAAAAAACACTTAAGCAAAACATGTTGAAACTGATACCCATTCAAAAAACGCTGCTCAAAAAGTTTTGCGAACTAAAAGACCTCCTAAAATTGTGTGTAACTGACAACTAGGTACTTATTAACGGGTTGCAAGTTGGCAATGCAGTGATAGACGAAATTGCACCTACAAGGCCGGTCAATGAATGCCAGACTGAATAAGGAAATACACCACGAGAAGAAAAAATCAAACAATCTCCCAAGCATGAGAATGTCAGTGAATGAAACTGCTTTCTTTCTGTCAAGTAATAAAACACTTAAACAAATGATGTTTAAAATTGATTGAAAGGGAAATTAAGTCGCAATTATGGTTTCGTAAATTGAATCTAATTGACAAGTAAGCATGATTTATAGGTGTCAAAGAATGTAGTAGAACATTAACTTAATGCTAACAATCTAAGTGAGGATTTCTTTTTATTTATTTTATTTATTTAACTATTTATTTTTCTTATTATTCTTATCGATGTAGGGAAACATCGTTTTGATTTCAACTTAATTATTTTAGCTTATGAAATAGTTAAATCAATCAATAGAAATCGGTTTATCCATAAAAACGTATTTCAAATAAGAATAAACCACAGCTTAATTAGTGTTACTTTAAATAGAATGTTCATTTATGGATGAACTACTATATAATAAAGTAGTTAAGGTAAGACCTATTGAAGTTATAAATGCAGCGCATGTCAAGTCTCAGCTCAAACTCTACTTACAACTACCTATATCACATGTCTCGACGACACGCAACTTTCGCGGGGTCAACACTCGCACTTTCTCGCGGCTCAAGTTCGTAACGGTAAATGTTATAATTACATAAATGGAGATACAAACTTTGAACTTTGATTTTGTTTGTGTAGAAGTTAATAGTGTTGATTATATTTTTAAAATTGTTCTTCCAGGAGCAACTAAGATTTTTTTGATGCATTCTATTTTTTGTAGATGTACATCTTTCTAAATAATAAAATCAGCAGACCGCAGTCATGATGACAAACAACCATCTTCTTCTTCTTCTTCGCGCTAGGTACACTGCCCAGTTGATATAATTAAAACACATCATGATTAAAAACTAGGTTAATCATATCATCATTAAAATCATACAAACATAATTACTGCACAAAACAAATAAGTTACGTGTTTATAACAATTACACGACAAACATTACTTCAAAGTGTACATAGTACGCAACGTATTGTCTCATATGCTTCCTTCTACACCCCATAGTTACGCAGTATACTAGTAAATCTAGAACAGTATTATGTAGACTTATAAAATTGCTATAGCACAAAAAACTACTTGATGATTAACATCAACCAGGAAAAGAAAGGAATAAAATTGGGCCAAGCATGGTACCTTGCGGTAATCGCAGTTTTCTTGGATTTAATATGCCATTATTAAAAACATTATTTTACCTTTGTTTAAAACTTCGTGCTAGATTAATATTACGAAGCAAAAATAAATTTTGTATATTCTATTCTATTTTGTAACAAATAAATAAATCTCGATGAACATTGTCAAAACCCTTTGTATATTCTGAATAGCTGACATGCGTATTAATTTTTATTAAAGTAAATAGTGGAATGCAATACGGACGTTGCTAATAAATCTAAGCTACTTAAAATGCCTTCAAGCCAAAGTGCAGACTATAAAACACTTCCGTGAGGTTAGTGTTTAGGAAGCGCATGAGACTAGGCTTGGTTGAGTTCATAAGGTTATTTTCATAATGCTACCTGCAGATTTGTCGATATGAGCCTAGTATTATTTGCATAGAGTAAATGATGTTGAAATAGAAACAGCAGAAATTGCAGCGAATCCAATTTTGAGGCAAAAAGTACGAATTATGAATGTACACCGGAAGGGCATAATAAAACAAAGAATTACATTTTTATATTAAGTTATTATGCAATTAAACTATCGATTGTATATACTAACAGCAATAAAATGACTATTAAAATAAAATAAATATTCTTGCACAAAGATAGAAAGAACATTAAGAATAAATATAAATATTCCTACCTATTGTATAACAGAAATAATATTCATTTTCATATTATAACAAAGCACAAGTATACATTTATTAATCACTTTAAAATGTTACATCAGTCATTGCACTTATCATAATACTTAACAATAACGTATTTTTTATAACAAAGCAAATGTATCTACAATGTATAGGTTTATACTCATAGGTATAATTGAAATCTTCCATAAATAAAATACAAATGCGCCATTAATTTCATAACAACAACCCCAAATCACATCCCACTACCACACTCATATTATAAATGTGAAAACATATTTGGTTGTTTAGATGTTTGGATGTATGTTCTGCTTTTACGCCTTAACTACGGAACGGCTTTGGGTGAAATTTGGTAGTGTGTTTTTTTTAAGTTTGAACTCTGAATTAACAATAGGATACTTTTTGCAGAAATAGTCTTATTCCCACGGGAAAAACTTACATAAGGCGAGCGTAGCTGCGGGTGAAAGCTAGTATATAAGGCAAATACATATACAAAAAGCATTTTTGGCGGGAAGGAAATATGTATGAAATAAATAAAATAATTTTGAAAAAATTAATAAATATAATTAAACAGCTAATATTAAATCAAATAGCACATTGTCTCTTCAATTAACTGATCCTATCCTGATTAGTTTGTAAAACATTTCAGCAATAATGATTGCCAATCTTGTTTAATTTGATGAAACTTTCCAGCTTTGAGAGTAAACTAATATCGTCAAGATTCGTACTTTGAATCTTAATAACCTTATGTCTAATTTATTTACTAAGAAATTTATTGTTGAGTAAATTTATTGGTTGTTACATATATACGTCCTCATCGGTGGGCTGAGACATACCATAAACGTTCCTCTAAATTGACTTTCCAAGAAAACTACATACCTAGCCAATCCTTAGTCTACCACGCTAGACCATTGTGTGTGAGTTGGTCGGTTTCATTTCTTTTTTTTTTTCGTATGTGTGCAGGTTCTCTCACGATGATTTCTTTTTGGGCATTTAATCGACGTACATAAATAATCTCAAAATTCTAAAATACTAGTGAGGTTCGAACCAGTGACTCCGATGTTCATTTAGCAACAGCGTACATACATTACATAGTAATGTAAATAAACTCAAGACTACAACTTAATGAAATATGTAAGTAAATAATAAAACAATATAAAACGCATAGTAGTTATTGAATAAATAAATAAATATTATGGGGAAACTTATTCGGTTCACCTTATTATTATTATTAAATACAAATTAATGTTTCAATATGAACTTTACCTACATCAAATGTAAATGCGTTGGACATGCAAATTTACTTAAAGGCCTACTGCTTGCGCAACGTCAAAACCTTCGTCATAAAACCAATGAAAAAGGTATGTAAGCATATGTATTTTATATTGTACCCACTTGTAACAGGAAAATATAAGGGTCAGGGTAGACCAGACGGTACAGATTTTTGAGAAGCGATTGACAACCTAAAGTACAAGGGTAGTAAGGTGTTATCTAAACCTACGTGATAATTCACAAAAATATCTTCTACTGTGAGAACTTTAATAAGTAAATAATAAAGGTTCATTCTCCCATACAAAAATGTTTCTACCGAAACACAAATTACATCAACCTCGTCAATGATACTAAAGCAAAAACAGATCTATGTTCCATATTTATCATATAGTTACTTGTTTCAAATGCGTATTATAATTCTAGAATCTTAGTCGATCAAATATCCAATCAGAAACGTATAGATGGACGAACTAACCTTGTAAGCAGTGACATTTTGAAAAATTTGGTCAAAACGACCATCTTGGCAAGATAAATTTTAAATGTATTGTAGACTCTATTTCCAAGAAATAGGAATGTAAAACGTAGGATATTTCGAAACTTTTGATGAGCCAATAAATCTGCCAAAATGTCGCTAGAAGTAATAAACATATTCACATACTGATTAATCAAATCCTTGTTGGTCATTAATTTTGTGTTTTATTTGATAGTATTGAATATTAAAAATTATTAGACTATTTAATTTTAATTAAATCACTGATTTCATTATACTGCACTGTATATTCATTTTAATTAAAATAACCACGGATTCAAGTTTTTCATAAACAAAAAGTTACCCTTTCTTTACAGTACAATTCGATGTGTTTTTGTTTAGATGTAACAGAATACTTTATTTACTTTAGTTATATATATAAAAATCGGAAATAAGTTTTTAAGGAAAAAGAAACAAATACTAAAACTATTTACGCATTTCGTTGACAGAAGAAAAAAGTGTCGTAAAGGTGATTCGATTTTCCGGCGCGCGCGCCCAAATCAATTGATTTCATTACGCAAACAAACGAACGCACAAACGTAATATGCTACGGTGTATGAAGTTCGTGGAGGTAGTGTCGGCAGCGCCATCTTGTTGACTGATTAACTGAACAAGAAATTTTTATAAAAGGAGATGAAATCGTATAAAATTAAATTTCACAACGGAGTCAAAATTGTACTTTTATAATAAAATAGAAACATGTGTATTCTGTATAGTAGTTGGCTAATAATTTATTTGTTAAATTTTATTTATGTATAATTTAATGAGGCTAAATTGGCGAGTTCTACAAAACATTGGACGATATTTAATGTATTAGCACCTTATCGAATATAGACACAAAAAGACATAGGTATTGTCCGAGTGGAGCAAAGTTCAATTGACAGCGCTGTCAACCAAATAAAAGTCTTGAAATTTTAATATTAAGGAAGTCAAAATCAAGAGTGACCGAAGCATAGTAACTCACAGTACAATAGTCCCAACACAATATTGGCCCGCGCTCGATTTAGTAACCATGATTCGGTGACCGTCATACTCGTATAGGTACTCAAAGGTACATACATATGTCACTTCACATTATTTACGAAATGACGACGACATGAATGGTCGAAAGGTCATTCATTCATACAATGACCACGCCATGTGTTGCAACTTGCAACCATATTGCTAAGAACGTGCTATGATTTGAAAGCATCGTAAGCCACGTCTTAGTCAAGCAGTTAAGATTCATTTCAAGATGGGCGCCTGCTTTAGTAAAATGAATTGTGACATTGACATAATGACATACTATTATTATTAATAGTTTAACAGATATCTTGAACTAAATGGACAGCTGATGTGGTTAGAAATGATTTTATATGCAACGTTACCGAAAAAGATACGTCTAATAGAATTAATTCAAAGTGGAATACCGGGAAAGAAGACCCCATTATTAAATGGGAATATTAATTTTATTGCACCAGAAAGAGAGACAGAGAGAGAAAAAAATAGGTTCACATGTGGCATTTGATGTTTACATGTAGTTGATTTCTTTGTGTTTTTGTAACCGCACTTTTTGAATAAATACTATAAAAATTGTGTCACACATTGGCAATGCGTAAAAAAAATCTCATTATTGCTAAAATGTTCTCAATTAAAATATTCCATAAAGGACCCTGTACAAACAGCAATGTTTAAGTAAACAATTCACATGACTCCGATATTTTGACCCCAAGACCTTTGGTTTCGACATCCAGTGTCGTGTCACTAGTAGGTTCGATCTGCGGTAGGTGGCGCTATTGCTAAATTGGCGTTCATTAACATTACTGCTTGCTTATATAATAATAAGACACGTGTTGTGAAAGATTTGAAATATTATTGTCTTATAATAACAGTAAACAGTGTGAGTGTTTCATTTCATTTGAATTGATGATGGAGATAATAGCTGCGCAGTACAATTAAGGTTCTTTTTATATCAGTTTTGATTAAGTGAAAGAAAAAGATGCATGAAAGATAATTGACCATTTAAACCAGAATTTAGTATGAATTAGCCACACACACACACACACACACACACACACACACACACACACACACACACACACACATGCACACACGTAACAGCGCACTCTCATGCTAACATATACATAAGTACTTACTTTTCATTACATACTTTGTAACTATCCTAAATATTTAGATAAGAAGTCTACTCTAATCTTTATCGTAAATCGGTAGTGTGGGGCCTGGCGTTCCGTCACACAGGTTAACCCTATTACGGACACCAGGCTCTCACATTCTTAACGTATTTTGTTTCATACCTTAATATTAGAGCAAATAAAAACATATTATTATTATTATTATTATTCAAGGACTGTGCAAGCATAGTGTGTTTCGAATTTGTGTGTGAATAAATATTAAATTTGTTTACTTGGTTTTTTGCTGACGATACAGTTAATAATACATGTCGCAAGCAGGCAACTTGCTCCGATGAACCGTACACTGCAGTGTTTGTGGAAATTACCTATTATGTATGTATAGGTAAGATTACATGCTACCTAACTAGACTAGATAGTGGAATACGATATCCCAGAAGCGCAGTGAGTGTCCATTATAAAGTACACATCACCTAAATCTTGGATGCTAATTAAGAGATTATTCCTGTTGCAGTACTAATTTATCCTCCAAAGTGCGACCTTCAACTACAACTTGCAAAACACAGAAATCTGACACGAATTATTTCTGGATGTAGAGAGGATAATCGACCAAAACTAAAGTAGTGAAAAATTTTTTTTTTATTTTTTATTGTAAATTATTCTAGCACTACTACTTCTTTGTTTATTTTTAATAATACCTTAATAATGAGCTCTGAGGTCCGTTTCATGAAGCTACAAGTTACAATTACTAGTACAATTTGATGTACATTGCGTAGACAATGAGGTAAAACGATAAGGGCTTCCAGTTTTGGCGAATCGGCTACGCAATGAATATCAAATTGTAACTTGTTACTAGTATTGTTGCTAAGGTAATCAGAGCTCATCATGGCAATATTTTCAGGGTAGGCTCAAGCCCCTCGGAGGGGACGTATATGAGTTGTTGAAGAATATTACTTGCGTTAAAAAACATGATTATGCTTCTTTACACTGCTGTTTTTTGTAACGGAAAAGTATATTTCACTTATAAAAACGTAATGTATGGTTAGTGAATACCACTCGGTAATTTGATCCCAGCTATGTGTAACGAAGAAAATTGTATACAGGGAAAATGTAGACGATTAGAGGAATTATTGAATGTATAACACACGGAAAAGTAGCATATTTTTATAGCTAATGAGCACTTTGTCTTAAGTTTCTTTTAGTTTTTTAGTTAAAATTTTCTTAAGGCTTGGTCATGCAGGTAAACCATAGTTGATAATGTAGTTTGAAAAATTGTGATACTTAATTGGCAGTAGGCGGGCCTGCCAAGCATGGAGATTATGGCAAAACCCTCCACTTAGATGGAGGAGCCTCATAGTCCAGCAGGGGACTGTAACGGGCCGTTCATGTCATGTTCATGTTGGGCATTTACTGGGGGTGAAAAGTGTATATATACTGGAAGATGCAGTGTGAGCAAGTGACGTTTTGCTGAAGGTAGGTTGCAGGAAGACCAGTCGATGAGGGAGGTTTTGGCCAGCAGTAAACGTCTAATAGGTTCAATTTTGATGATGAACGCCACATATATTTTTTTGTAACGTTTTTTTTGCGCTTTTATTTAACTTCACGTGGCATGTTTGAGCCAAATCTTTCCAAATTGTGCCTCGACCGTGGTCTCTACATACAATTTCGAGGGAATTTCTCAACCAATTATTTCGTAATTATTATTTATAACGGAAACACTCACGTAAAAATGGAAACTATGTCTTCCAACGTTAAAAAAATCACGTATAGTTCAATAATGAATTATTTCGTTTTTGTCGAGTTCACAGGCTTTTTTTTTTTCGAAGTTAACTATCAACAATTATAGGCAAACATTTGAACGAGGTTCGCACCGATATGTCAGTGGTCACTCGGTAGTCTCGCAATGTTTAGGCAACGCACCCGAGTTGCCTCGTTACGTGCGCCCGCGCTTACGTAACCGACTGACTGTGGAAATTGAAACATCGCGCGGCGATACAAAGGGAACTTGCTCTGCAATTTGAAGCATACGACCTGTTTCTAGAGTTGGATCGTTTGATTATCAATCATTGAGTAGACTGAAAGTTACAGGATTTATGATCACGTCTGTAGTTGGTAATTTTTTGTGATTATTATTGATTAACGTTAACTAACATCATCAACGACCCGTTACAGTCCACTGCTAGACTATGAGCCTCCTCCACTTAAGTGTTTGGTTTTGCCATGGTCTCCACGCTTGGCAGGCGGGTTGGAGATCGTAGATTAAATGGTTACTGTATCAGAGAGCGCTGCTGCCTGTTCCCTGTTCAATGTGTAGTCCCTACTAATACTAACATCATTATTCATTTAATCTTGTATGCAAGCCTTAACTAACGTGCTACGAATGTCACACGTCGTTAATTTATTTTTTCAACTCAAGATACTGAATACGACGCCTCCATATACGGAAAGCTTAAAACAGCTTTAGCACAAATAAAATACTCATCAAGTAAACCAATAAAACAACCTAAACAAAAAGTGTAAAGGTCAAAGGTGACATTTTTACATTTTATATTCTTATCTCATCCTCCTACACGAAATGATATAATATTTTAGATTTACATCGAGTTCGTGAGTCATAAAACCTCTAAGTTACTAAAATTTTACTGTTTATAATTTATATGAAAAATCTGAGTCCTTATCGTAAAAGAATAAGAAAATGAGATAAAGTCAGATGACAACCTTGATTTATCGATTGGTAATTTTATATGCGATCGATCGATGACATATCAAGCTGGTCGCGGAGGGTTTTTAATTTTACAACTTTTTGTTCTTGATACTATTGTTATAAATTTACGCTTTCAAAAAAAGGTACCTATTACAGTTTCTTTATTTAATATATTTGTTAATATTTTTTGTTCCAGTAACTCAAATACGCTTGGGTCTTCTTAAAGAAGGGACTCCCTAAACTAGATTTTAGTTCAAATCAAATCAAATCAACGGCCCGTTACAGTCCACTGCTGGACTATGAGCCTCCTCCATTTAAGTGGAGGGTTTTGCCATAATCTCCACGCTTGGCAGGCGGGTTGGAGATCGCAGATTAAAAGGTTACTGTATCAGAGAGCGCTGCTGCCCGTTCCCTGTTCAATGTGTAGTCCCTAAGTCGCCTCTTACGACACCCACGGGAAGAGTAGGGGTTGGTGACAAATGTATTCTACTCTGCCGTCACCACACGGCGGATTTTAGTTACAAAATGGTAATCCGAACGCAGCTGATGTAACTACATCTAATCTACGTGTCATCTTCGAAATTGGCTTGCAGTCGCACTGCTGTTTTAAAAGTGTGCATGGCGTCAATCTACTACAAGATTTCCAATGACAAATTAACAAATGACAATTCCAAACATTTATGAAGCTTGTTGCCTCGGGAGCGAAGCGAACCTATAAAATCTCTTAGGACTATACCAAGAGAAAGACAAGTCTCACGAAGCCCTCAGTTACCTACAGCCGTTGCGTGCTCACGCCTAACCTAACCACTGGGTGTAGTGAGGTACTAACGGCCCGGTCTCTTGACCCATATCGGGAACCGGTTCGTGAAACTAGATGGAGGAATTTATAAACGGGATGATATTTGGAAATAACTTGGGGTTCTTAAAGTAATAGTGGAATTAGAAATGCAGTTAACGACAGTGTAAGAGTGATGTACAAGACAGGATAAATTAATGTTAAAAAGAGTTGAAAAAACACGTTCAAATATGGATATGAAAAATATTTTGTTATATTGACCATTCACCCGCGTTGTTTTTTATTTTTCTTGTAGGAATCTAGCAGGAAAAGTAGTCGCTACTATAATAAACTACCTATATAATATCTACTTGATCAACGGGTCTGTTACAGTGTACAGAAAAAGACCGGCAAACACACTTTTGCATCCAAAATAAAGAAAAATAAGTTACATATCAAAAATTTATAAGTACATTATGTACAAATGATTTCCAAAATGGTGTAAACTAATGTCACGTGAAACCGCTTGCAACAGTTTGACTGATATTTAACCTAAAATTATTTGCACTTAACCTTTACACTATTGAAGTTGCTATAGCAAACAGAGGTCACAAATAATATTCATGAGCAAAAAATGACAACGCAATCAAGCAAGCTAGTTAGCCACAGAGTAATTAAAAGTTAATAAAGAAAAGAGCCGATGTCCGAGTGTTGGTACGAGTACAATAGGCCAGTCGACGAGCGAGTGCAACTTAGATTGAGTTGGGGCTCTGCTCTGCTCAAACACTTCAGTATATTGGATTAGAAATCCAGTTAAAGTTCGAGGACCCGTCTGTAATTCAATTGTTCACAAATAGACAATTGACAATCACTTGTTGATATCGGCTTTGAATTCCACATTTATTTATATAAATAAAGTATTTTTCCAAGTGTGTTTGTATGGTTGTCTTTTTGGAAACACCAGTGATGGACACTTGCGCAGAAATTTCAGTCATGTGTGTGATGTCAAACTGTTCCGCATATTTCCTGAACCACCTATGTTTTTGAGGATTAGAAAGTAGAAGATTTGGGATTTTTATGATATTGATTTAGATTTTTGAGAAATCAGATAACCGTTGCAGACGACAAGATATCTGGGAAGAGGAGATTGTAAAAAAAGGTTTGCTTCCACTGTTTTTTTAATGTGACACAAAACCGAAGTATTAATCTTATTCTGTTGTATATAGAGCTGCTAATAAGTTGTTTCTTGATTACATTTCAACTAGCGTATTATAAATTCTCTATGCGTTTGGAAGTAAAAGTCAAACCTTTGTTCTTGAACTAGTTTCGGAAATCGCATATTCATCACGTTACGCAAAAATGCGGCAGACGAAACTTAGATTTCAATGTCGTCTTGTCTGAACTAGACTTAGAAGAGTTCACTCTTCAGTTTTAGGTGACAATTTGTTTATTGATCCCTGCTTTTAAAATTAAACTATAAATTGACTTGTTGCTGAAAGAAAATATCTTCTAGGAAAGTCAAATTGCTTATTTGTACAAAAATAAATATACCTATAGGTATCTATTTATGTTAATGAGTTTGGTCATCGATAATTCATCAGATGATAAAAGATCCAAATTAAAACTATTTTTTTTTTAACAGAACTAAATATCATTCTACCGTAAATTTAAATTTTCGTATAAATAAAATGATAAATAATCAAAATCAGCGTTGGTTCGCATCGATCGGCGAAGCGCGAGATCATATTGATCATACAAAAGAGTTCAACGCGTGCGCACACAACTTTTTTTTACTGGTGATTTATTTTTAAATACTCATCAAGCTTTCACTATCAAGGTACTACGCAAATATTACTAAGTACTTTTTATTTATAAACTTTGATTTTTTTAAGTAGCAAAATTATATTTTAGATTGAAAAAGCCTACAAAAAAGATCCACGTGGAGTAGTTTAAGATAACTTATTAATAGCTAATAACTGTACACTAATTAGACATTTATACACCAATCACAATTATACTATCACCATTGTTCATTTGCAGTCATTAAATGCACATTAATGGTTTTTTAAACCGTCAGTGGTGATAATAAGTCAATAATTGTTGTCAAGCCGGTAATAACATTAGACGGGTTTACTGGTTAGCTAATTACATTATGCATTGTTGATATTTTTGTAGAGAACATAACTCTTTTTGGTATATTATTCGAAGTAAATTCAATCACTGGTTTTACATAGATTTTAACATAAAAAAATAATGTGTGTCAAGTTTTTATAAATATTATATTAATTTAACTAAAAATCACTAGAAAAATTGTAGAAATTTAAAATACCTTATAAAAAATGTTGATGTCGCTATAGTAGAAGATATTAATAATAATAATAATAATAAACTCTTTATTTACTCCCAAAATAAATAAACAAACTTAAGTAAAATTAAATTCAAGGACAATGTACATAATGATGGATCAATACTGTGCTGGGAGTCAGGAACCCAAACTAGGATACCCTGTGCTAGGGGCTCCTGGCAGACCCTCTCGGGATAATAAATTAATGCATTAACATAATTACACATGTTGAAAGAATCCATGAGAGATAAATAAATGTTTGTAGGAATAATATATTTAGATTAATGTGTGTGTGTGTGTGTGCGTGTGTATGTACGTATATGTGTGTGTGTGTGTGTGTGTACGAATTATGAAATTGTTTTAGTAGTTTGTATAGCAGTACCTTCTAAGATCACAAATAATAAAATATCTCTATTAAAAATAGTATATAAAAATAGTATTGTCGATAAACACAATTTAATTCACGATTGTGTGTGAAGTGTATTGAGCGAAAGAAGATATAAACAAGTATAGTTGTCTCCTCAAAACCTGAAAACTCTAAAAACCGGAAGAAAGTTTTGAACAAGATCTTAATTAATTTGAACACACAAATCAACCAAAGAAATTAAATTTGCAATAAATACTTTAATCAAAAATCATAGTGAAAGTGGTTTTAATGGAATCAAGCAATTCAAACACATGTTTTTGAAAGTACCGCGACACTTAATATGCTACATTGACTGACACGGTTTCTTTGACGTCCAGTTGCCAATATGAATACTTATATCACACTGACTTTCTATAGTTATCAAGTCAATGATCTATATCTAACTTAGATCTTTTTCAAATCAAGAATTTTTGAAATTTTGGTAGTCATTTGAGAGAAGTAGTAAGTGTAGGGCTAAGGCCTCTCTCACCTCCCTAGCACTTACCCCGATCCTGTCAGTGTAAGACTCATAAATGTATTTTTTAGATACCTGTAAATAACTTTGTTTCAGAAAGAACTGCCCATTTTTTTTTGTTTTTTTCTTGTCATCTCGGTCATGCACAATTTGTTTTTCTCTTAAATGCTTTTCACATCTAAAAAAATCTTACAAGTCACCCAAATTGTATAGAAAGCTCGAACTGTTTCATACGAGCATCATACGTCGATTATGCATTTGTATGGATATCGTATACAAATATTTTATGTTCTCTGTTTTTTATTAATTGGTGTCAATAATCAATATTTGTATGATATTGTAGATTTTCAGTTTGGTAGTTAGCTTGACTACCCTTATGACCTCCTACATAACTTGTCGACCTCAGTCTGCCGGAACAAACGTCTTAACGTGCTTTCTAATCACGGAAGACATATCGAGTTTGACAGTTCCTTTGAAGAGACTAATGGAACTTTTTCCCCATTAGTTCCTTTAATTATTTCAAAGGAACTAATGGAACGTCTCTTTGTCCTTCTATACCCTGCGAAGGTACGGAAAAAGTTGGTAAGTGCTCCACGTAACATAAGGTCATTAAAATAGTTCCCTTGGTAAAAAGTAGCGTAGGTCACGTGCAGAACTAACATTTCCCATGCCATTGCAGAGTCAAAGGGACAAAGTGACGTCCCAGTGGTTCCTTCGAAGTAATTAAAGGAATTAACGAGAAAAATGTTCCATTAGTCCCTCCAATGGACCTGTCAAAAAGGGACAACGAAACCTTCAACGAACACACATCCATGAACTAGCCAAAGCTGTGCATGCTTAGCTTTCATAATCATTCAGAATATGAAGTTACAGCAATATTCAGAAATCCTATATCAAATAAAGCGCAGAGTATGAGCGCACGCGCCGATTTCTATCCATGCAGCAGCGCGCCGATTGTTGCCACTTTCTCTCGGTGAAACCGTGTGTTTTTATCCATTGTCGGTTGCGCGCGAACGTTTCAAATATCGAACGTCTCGCCAATTTTGAAATTCAAATGTTAATTAATTATATTTTTGTCTTAATTTCGAGGTCGTATCCAAGGTAGCAGTTTTGTGCTCGATTATACTTTTTAATTCTTGTTTTTAATTAGAAGTTTATTAATGTGTTTGAATATATAAATTTGCAAAATATAATCAGCATTATAAATCAATATCTGAATAATATTTTTTCCTTAGAGAGTCATTATAATGTCAAAAATATGACAGTCTTTTAAAAAGTTGATTCCTGCAGCCTTACTTTCTACTTTCTATATTTTGGTTTTTTAAATTCACAGTGAATAAAATGAAAAATTTCAATTTTCCTTGTCAAAAAAATCTACTTATAATAGTACTTACCATTTTCCCGAAATTCCTTTACGAAACACTCCAGGGGAACGAGTTATCTCCCGCACAAAACAAACGCACTAGCGTCCACACAGCACGACACACCACACCACAGATTATACAAGCAATCAGTCGATAAGTCTACAATCGATGGCGAGTCGAATCAGTCGATAGAATTAAAAAATATAATTATTTCGTTTATAAAGAAAGCATATCGACGGGTCCCTGCGTCTGTCCGGGGTGAAAGACAGTCGTGGACTGAATGCCGACCAAAAGTATAAGTTCGTTTTGCTGTTAGCGATTCCACCGGCGCGGCGCGTGCGACTGTACGCCAACCTAACTGTCTTGGTGCTTGACGTGAATTTTAGATGGGTGTAAAAATGAAAGTGTTTTGGTGCTCGTTTCTTGGGACTGGGAATTAGAAAGAATTTATTCGAGGAACTTCAAAAAGTCTGTTTTGTTGAATATTGATAAGTTTCTGGAGTTGTTTCAAGCTTTCCTAATTCGTATGTTCTTTCTCTTATATTATAGGTATTGATTACCTATAATATAAGAGAGAGAATTTATTACTAATTAAAATTATTTATTTTTCATCTACATTCATTTACTCTCTTCCATTTTCGTTCTTCTTTATCTTTTTTTACTTTATAGGTATTGGTAACAATATTGACTTAAATATTTTACTATATAACAAATCCACTTTAAATAAAAGTATTAAAATGTCTTGATCTCCGATTCTCATAAGCTTTTTGTCAAAGTAAAATTGTATTCGTTTCCTTTCACCCCCATGAATGTCATTGTGTGTGACAGAGAAAACAACAAATTAAACAAATGAAAAACAAAAACGAATTTCATCGAAAATTAAACAAACCAACCGGGACCCAATATAAGGAAGCAGAGGTCGTACATGTTTTCAATGCATAAAAATTGGTAGGCTTCATACGTAATTAATTTTAAAATATCTTGTTTATATCAGTTCATAATAACGTTCCCACCGATGGACTCAACATATTAAAAAAAATATCAAATTATTAATATTAATCAATCTAAACTGTAAGAACCTCAGAAAATGTAAAACTGAAATATCCACCAACTCATTTCTATTTCTTAGTCACAGAGGTTTTTAGTATCCTGCGTTCTTTTAAGTCCGTGCGCCCGCTATATTACCCCTTTGGTAGAAGTTGCGATTAAATCCTCTAAGAAAATAAACACTGTGTTCAACGACATCATCATCATCAACCAGCTCATATCGTCCCTACCGAGGGGCTCGAGCCTACCCTGAATTAGGGTGATCAGACCACGACCACGTTGGTGTAGTGGCTGGTTGGTCGACTTCACACACCTTTGAATTTTTTTGCAGGAGCATTTCCTTGCGATATTTTCCTTCACTATAAGAGCGATAACGACTGTTATATCTATAGGTTTGAAGTAAGTAGGTGAATTATTTATTAAATTAATTTGAACATGAAAAGTTTCGTCCAAATAAAATTCTTTAGATCATATTTTTACAAAATCTCTTTTTTCCTTACATGAATCCGTATTCAAGCTCCGCCGCCAGCGCCATGCCAAATGAACCGAATAATGAAATCAACGGAACGACATTACAAGACATCGTCTTGTGCTTTCCCAAATGTAAGGCGCTTTTTAAATAAAACTAATTTATAAAAAATACATTTTCCTTTTCTGTGTGAAAAAAAGAAATTACTTATTTAAAATTACACTAGTGGCTCCGTGAGCTGTAGACCTCGCGGGTTTGTATATCTCTTTATGAATGAATGAATGAATGAATGAATGAATGAATATACTTTATTGCACACACAGAAATAATAAATGACAGAGTGGAAGTAAGAACAGGACACTGTAAGAACACTCTTTATATTTATTTTTATTTTTTCTCCACAACATCCTCGACCCCTTGAAATTTATTGAACTCAATTTTTAATTTTATTGGTTTAGATAAGTGACCTGTAGAGGAAAACAGGCTCAGCGGTAGACCTTGTAAGCTGACAATCTCCATAACTCCGTCATTTTTAAATTTCCAAAAACTGACTCTACAAAAAAATTCAATTAATTTATCGAACCAGCTCACAAAATTTCACTAGAATCGGTTTAGAAATGCGACCTGTAGAGTGGAACATACAGACAGATGGAAAGACAGATAGACATACAAAAGCAATTTTGGCCAAACTGAAACGGAAACGCTTCGCTCGCTCGGTCAATTACAGAGCCCTAACTAAATGCTGCATAAAATAGTGGGGTTAGTTCTTTATGAAAAACATTTGAACCTTCCTCATTTTGGTAGTTATCGTTGGCTGATAACACTAGCTATTACAACGTCATATTGCCATTACACTGCCCAAAATAAGCCCATAGTGTTCTGCAGATTGGATTTATCCGTTTCAGCTAAGCTGATAAGCTCTATAGTCAGGGATTGCATATCGCCTATGTATGACATAGCTCTACAAGTGCTCCATAGCAGCTAACATTACTAAGCCTTCTTCCTCGTAAGCCTTCAAATGGGATAATCAATCACATGGATTGAACAAGTTACAATTTTATTCAGATACTCCTACACGATGACTGTCTTATCCCCTCATCTGTTGATTTCTTTTAGATCTGGCAAAATTCTGCTTTCAGAAGCTCTATATGATTCTGAATCGCAGTATAGTGTACAACATACGATGATATAGATAGATAAATAGATATTAATTATCTTTGCGTACGAGTATTACTGGTAGTACCTGTTAATCGCCACTGCTTTCGGTGACAACATATAATTAAGGCACCACTTTAGCATGTTAACTTTGTTATTGTTTTTATATTTATATGTATCGAGTGAGTGTCTTGTTTTTTGCCCTAATTAAATAAAATAAAAAAAAAATTGCGTTGCGATAATTCACCCCATGAGATGTATAACATATTACAGGATAATATCGTCAAAATGATTTAATTTTATGTCTGCTATATGTAGCTTTAAACATAATATTTGCGTAATATAATTACATGCAAGTGAGTTATGGCAAGAATTTTGCGACCATTTTGGGCTGTCGGAAGTTGCAACTTGCTTTCACTTTCCGATTGATTCGATTGGCAAGTGCCGCGGGCGCATGTGGACTGATTGATGGTGTGGTAGTGATAAAGCATGACTCATCAAGAAATAATACTTTAATAGCTATTTATAGTGCTTCTGTAGAGCGGTGCACGTCGGTGGTGTAGGTTAGAGCCATTGAATTAATGAATGAATGAATGAATACTTTATTGCTTCCCGTTCGGGAAAGGCCCAGGTTAAATTCCCATTCGTACAACATATCAATGTGTTTTAAATTTTAGAATTCACATGTACATTTATTTGAAGCCCTTATCGAGAAGGAAAATATCATGAGGAACCTTGCACATACCTGCCAAGAGTAAAAAATGTATTACTATGACGTACATAAATCGCGCAGGGTACTTTCGCCCAAAAATAATTGGTGAAGTGGATAGGTGTACGGTGTATGTATGTTTATTTATGTATGTTATTATACAAATCAGTTACCATTACTATTTATTATGCTTTATTTATTTATTTTAAAATTATATACATAACAATATAAGTAGGTATATGATGTTCGTCCGTGCCGCGTTTCTGCAGGGCTCACGGAAGATCAGCGCCGTAGTCTACCTTGCTAGGCTACGGCTTTTGCTGAGTGAGGCCCTTTTTGTCTGGGTGTCGCAACACAGGGGCAATTTTGTAAGTATGTTGTTTTTGTATTTTTCACTTAATTTCTGTTGCATTATTATGTACTATTATTTATGCATATGTTTTGTGTTGTGATGTCCTGCAAATAAATATTTCTGATTTCTGATTTCTGAAGTCGATCAACTCGCACTGCCTGGCCTGATCGTCCTGACTCAGGGCAGGCTCGAGCCCCTCAGTGAGAATGTATACAAGTAACAACTGCTACTGTTTGACACTATACCAAATATTAAACACCCTAATATCTTGAATTACACAGCCACGATAAAAGTTGTCTTACACACACTGTTTGAATCGTCTGCAATAGACGTCAAGGCCAATGAAGATGAAGAATGAATACTTTGAATAGCCGAGCCGCCGAGCCCATGTTAACATGGCTGTTGTATCAATAATTAGAAGACTAGGAACTTAGGAAAAGTTCCGCATACTGTTACAGTAATTATAGTAATCCAATCAATATAATAAGCTGAAAATCTTCCACTACATAGAAAACTTAAGTAGATATGGGCAAAGGTTTCTTATTTTATTATCTTATTTTAACCACAACTTTTGCTGAACCTGTGTGTAATAAATGAAGCTATTCACCCCTTCATAGATAAAGGTGACCTGTAAAGTAGTGTGTATTATAAACTGGATATTGTTATTGCTTATAATGTATTCAATTTTGGCTTTATATTTGTGTGTTGGCTGCTGATTACCTTAATCTTTATAATAAAAAACTCAGAATTTATTTTAAAATGACGATTTGATCAGCAATATTCCAAATGTGTTCGTTCTAAATAGCAATGTGTTCTTATTTGGCATACATTAGTCAGCCATTTTTGGCGATCTCCTATGTCATTATAATAATGAATTTATATTTAGCATGTCACCTTGGTCTAAATGATTCGGGGTCAAAATTATTTAAATTGACTCAAAGAAGCAGTTTTATTTGCTATAATTAATAGTTTTTTTTGGCATCTGTTAGTTAGAACTAGGATTTTCAATTTGCTGAGCCTACCTATACTTTAAATATCACCTTTTCAATCTTCATATTTTTTTGGTAAGGCTTACGCATTTCCGTTTCCTGTTCAGAAAATACCCAAGAAGGGAAAACCAAACAAAGGAATCATCAGTGTGTATACTGTAAATTTTTACGAGTTCTGCTAAATAATCATCAAAATCAATCAAATTCCCATTGTTTCTAATTAAATTCTTCACGCACCATTAGATCCATTACTTCTGTGAATAATACTGCGCGCGAGCATCAATTAACGATATTTTTAATTGTTTAAGCTTTAAAGCGAATGATTCTGCGATGGTTCTGAAAATCAATCAAAAGGTTTTTGGAGATGTTTATTAATCACTTTATGTTTTTGAGGAAAATCTTGATTTGTCTTCCGTGTTTCATGATTTCCTATAGTAAAAAAAAATTGTTAGTACGAATATTGTAGATTAAAAAACTAATATAAAGTGATTGAGGTTTGGTATATAAAAAAAAAACAGTGTTAAACAAACTCATCACGCTTCTAAATCGATCTACTTTACAAGAAGTTCTAGTTTTAACAAGATCGTGTCTCATACAAATTTTGCTATAACTAACAAAAGATCTGTACCAACCGCAACCAAAACCATAAGACCTCTGCCTTCCTTCATCCGCCTCCTTACTCAACCTGCAAATCGTACAGCTGCTGTAAGAGGTGAAGTAGGTCTATTAAAATTGGACAGTAGAACTACTTTCACCGGTGTGGTATATTTTGCAACTGACCTTATTCAGTGCTGCATTGAGACAATTACTGAGCAGAACTGCATTGCATTTATGAACTTTTCATTCCGAAAGTTGCTATCGCGAAATTGCATGGTTTACCAACATCATGTAGGTTGTTTTGCGAGCTATAGAACTTTGTGTGTATTTGAAGGATCAAAGCAATACAGCAGACTGTAGTCTCAAACTTGCAGTTAAAACCCAAGGAATAGATTAGCAAGGTTGTGAGTTTTGGAAGGCACGTTAAGCTGCTACCTGCGGAAGTGGTTGTTCAAATGAAATGAATACTTTATTAACTTTTGGATGTTACATCTCTTAGTTTCGTCATTACATTTTTTACACGAGCCATATCAGCGACTGGTGGCGGCTCTATAACATTGACACCAAGGAATGTGAAGTTGTAGGTAGACTTTACAACCTACACAATCATGAAGAAAAAGCTAGTAAAATGGTAGCTGGTGTTATCTGCAGTACAACCTTATAAACGTTTTTGAGGTATCGAATCAAATTTAAAACTAAGTAAACTGAGTACAATATATGCATGTAAAAAGTATTTCTTAACTACCATTCAGAATATAGGTATATATAAAAGAATCGGGTTCCCCAAGATTAATTCAATGTCTTTCCCACCGCAGTTAGTAATAAAAATTAGTGGCACGATTAAAGGCATTTGAAAATATCTAAGTAATGGTCTGGAAATAAAGAAAACTCGGCTGTATTCCCGCCAGTCCGGACACGAGGAAATGGCATTTTTTATTTGCAACTTTTACAACCTCACGGGGACGGGACGGACTGGGTACTGGAAGAAAGACCAACTACGGTAATAAGGCAATGAATCTTACATTACTTACTAGTGTCTCTGTTAGCTGTAGACCTCGCGAGTCTGTTTTCGTGCGTTTTTTAATGTAACTAAAAGTAACGAAAAGGGAGACGCTTCGCGCTCAGAAAAGATGAGAAAGATAAAGGAAATGCGTGAGAAACTATCAATGAATCTTTGGACTTTACATCATTGATTTAAACTATGAAACGGTCACAATGACTGTATTTATTCTCTTGTGGTCAAGACTTATATAGTAAAATATAAATCGTACGGTTGATTCCTCGGTCAACTCACACATGAGAACATACTCAAAAACGCGCCAAAAGCTCCGAAATTATTTAAACATACTAGTAGATGCTTCAGGAAGAAGAAAAAGCTGTAAGTTGAAATACTTGGCACAAGATCACAACGAAGCGGATGAATTCAGAAACTAAATCTACCCAAGACACTACAATTTTATTAATATCTTTACGTAAGCTATACAGATAATGGAAATACCTAATATTACAGTGGAAATTATTGGGCATCGGCCATACCTTTCAAACAAGATCGTATAAAGCGCCACATACGATCCGTCGCTTATAAACAGGCTTCAAACCACTCTTGGGCTTTCACGGCAAGCCTGTATGCGCATGCGCTTCCTGTACATACTTACTAAATGCCGTCCTATATACACCCACAGCGGCTGCCATATCTGACGAACAGCTGAAATGGATTATCGGTAATGTCAAGGCGTTGTTATCAAGGAATTATCTATAAATCATTCGTTCGTTGTTATAGTTTCATTAGAAACGGTTTTTATAAGAATCGTGGTCAAAAGTCACTTCATAAGTCTCGGTGAGACAAAAACTTTCATCAATCAGCTCCAGTTTTTATTTGATATACATAAGTATACGTAAAAACTAGTTATTTTCTGCCTATAAATAAATACAGCTGTTCTTATAATGAGAAAGAAAGAAAGAACAGTTTTATGAACACAACAATTATTATAAAGCATTTGTCTGCAAAATATTATAAAAATATGGATTTCATTGAATGTTATTTAATGAATATTAAAACCTCACGTTTATTTTTTAAATTCTTTGACATTTTCCTAAATGTCAAGTCATAAATGTCATAATTTTGATATGTTAGAAAACAGTAGTTACTTTCTCTTAGCTTTATTTTGTAATTATAATAGTTTAGCTGCAGAATGCCACCAATCAAGCACGCCCCTCTCTCCAAGACAAACATTATAATTAAAGTTGACCCTACAGAATGTCCGTTCAGAGAATTCAGAGACAACGAGTTGTCTTCAGATTTCTGGGGCTTGGTAAGTTGTCTTATAATAGTATAAGCAAAGTATAAGCTTGTATTTATGTCCTCTACGGGGAACTTAAGCCCACTCAAAATTAGGGAATTCAGGCCTTAATCAAAAAGCTGATTTAATGTCTCTGTACTTTCTTTCTGTACTATTGTTTGTACCGTTTTTTATACTGTTATTGTTAGGGCGTTTGCGCACTCATCCGTATCCGATTCTCATTCGATTCTTATCCGTTTCTGATCCGGTTTGGCCTAGTAATTGTAATTGTATGGACGCTTACGCACCCATACGTATCCGGTTCGTTTTCGATCCGTAAATTCTCACTCCGGATCGGTTTTTTTACGGATCGAAAACGAGTCGAAGTGGCCGCCATACAAATTGTACGTACGCTTGCGCACTACACGATTTTTTTACGGATGAAGAGTGAGGTACGGGGAGGGGAAAGCTTGCGCTGCCAGTGATGTGCCAAATTGTCAATTTTTTGATAAACAAGTATTTTGGTACTCGTTACAAAAATAATCGAATGCACACTCGAGACAAGAGACTCCAGGATTCTATTTACGTGAAACGAACTATACGAGTAACGTGAGCGACTTTATTGCATTACATAATTGTAGATAGAATTAAAAAAGATCAACCTAGTATTCGAATTCTATAAGTACCCGAAATCTATACTCGAGTACAGTCGACTGCTTATCAGTCAGTGGTAAAGTGTTAACACTTTGACCTTGAACGCTTCTTGCTTCTATACTTGTTGTATGGTCGAGATCAGCTCAGTCAGTCAGCTCGACTCGGCACATCACTACGACAATATCATGCAATATCGTCTCAAATAGGAATGAAAACCGGATCGGATACTGATGAGTGCGCAAACGCTAGACGTGAATTTACCGTCCGTTTTTTTACGGATCAAAAACGGACCGGATGAGAATCGGATACGGATGAGTGCGAATCGAAGTGACAAATAGTGTAAGTAAGGTGCCTTAGATAAATGAAGGGCTCGCGCGGCGCTCGCCTAGATACCGCGCTATCTAAAAACAACAGCTCCGTGAATGCGGCAACTCAACTATGACAATGACAATTTGGAAGGATGCAAGCTCGGAGGAAATACGAGACGAGACGCGTCGGCGCGAGCTCGGGTACGCCGAATTCGGCGTAGTATTTGTTGCCGCATTTTACAACTATGCCAGCGGTATCTAGGCGAGCGCCGCGCGAGCCTTTCATTTATCTAAGTAAAAGGTGCGTTATATTTTTCACCTAAAAGCCGAGCCAAAATCATCCTGTTAGATTGTTAGTATTTGTTTGTTTGTACATATTGCTAAAAGCCAAGCCGAAATAATCCTGTTAGATTGTTAGTGTTTGTTTGTTTGTTATACAATAGGTAGGTAGTTGACTTTGCTGATGATGGGTTTCATTCAGCTTCAATTCGTGAAGTTTAGTTTTCAGTGTAGACACGTCTAAAAAGGTCTATCCACACAGCTCAGTGCCGTGTCAGGGACGGAGCCGGAACGTGGCAATTGTCATAGAAAATCGTCATCGTCACGAGTCTAAAAAAATATCGGAACATACATTTTGTGGATAGACCTTAAAGCGCAAGAAAAAATATTAAATGGACTGACTTTTCCACCGACACAGAGAATTGTTATGTAATTCTCCCATTACTCGCATAGTGAAACTATATAATGACTGCCCTAAACATGTAGATATTTTTTCCGACTCCATAAACAAATACAAAAAAAGCAATATGTGCATTTGTTGATAAATCACACTAATAGTATAATAAATGTGAAATATATTTGGATGTTTGTTCCGCTTTCACGCCTGAACTGATGGACGGTTTTGAAGAAAATTTGGAATGGAGATGGTTTGTACCGTGGATTAACACGTATGATACTTTTTGCGGGGAAGAGTCTTGATCCCACGGAAAAAATCTTGCACGGCGCGAGCGTAGCCGCGGGCTGAAAGCTAGAAAAATAATTCCAAGAACCCTGTTAAAAAACGTCTTAACTCGCTTAGATATAATTTAGTATTACATAATAATAAGTAGGTATATTATATTGGCATGCGGGGCTCACCTGTAATTGGTAACGCAATTAGTTTTAAGTTTTTGAATGTATATTTGCATGTATGATTGTAGTTGCTGTCGGTGTGCCTATTAAAATAAAATAAATAATGAAAAGCTACTGGGTGACGCTTTTACTGTTTTTAGGGTCCAGCAGCTTTCCGCGCCGTCTCCATGGTCCCAAAGCTGACAGGAAAGCAAACGCAAAGCATGGGCAGCCATCCTGGAACATTGACCTGGACCGACGAACAGACCCAACCGCTGCCAAACTCCGTCAGGCATTACCTCGATGGATGGGTGTCCGCCGAAGATCTTGCCTTTAGTCGGTGGGAGTGCGAAGTTGTCGTCTTTGATGTAGGTTTTGTACAAAACGCTTGATCAATTCCGATTTCGTAAGTTAAGTAACCCAGGTATAGTCTGGAATAAGCTATGGAGTTGCCAAAGGCCGCATAAATGGCTTATATAAAAACTGATTTCACTCAATAATATCTGGAATCAACATACAGCTTAGCGTAACGTGCTTTCCAAACCACGAGCTCATTAAACTTTTCGGAGAATAAGGTGATTCAATCTGCAATAACCAAATTTTTGTTTTACAAAGTACGTTTTGTTTGGCTACAATGTACCAGATTTGATATCGGGTCCGTTTGATATCGAAAGCGTCTACCGCTCGAACACGGAGACTGAAGTTCCATTGCAAATTATTCTTCTTCTTCTTATCGTGAGGTTTGTATGGTCAACTACCGACCTCGACTACCCTAGAAGCCTTATGGAGCCACCAGGCCTTTGAAAAGGCATGCAATCATGATTATGTTCACAGGAGAACAGCCTTTCGAAGATGTCGGTGATAGACTACCAGCTGTCGCACGCGCAGGTGTTGCTGCGATCCTCGTTCTGCAGAAGAGTGCTTTCCGCCTGCTTTAACCTGGAGAGGGCTGAAGGAGTTCAAGTAAACGCTAAAAAGCATTGCGCTTGTTTTTAATTTACATGATTTTAAGATTTGATCAGTTAACTCCCGTAAAAGTCTCGGCTAAAGTGGTCGGGGATGTTGTCCTCGTGAATATGTATACGACATTTATGGAGTGAGAGAGAGAACTATATTACACTTAAGGTCATGGTTCGTAACATAACTCTTTAATCTTTATAAACACTATTTGTGATGTGAGATTTTAAAGAAAATAACAAGATAGATAATTTATTGTTACAGATTACGTCTGTTAACGAAATATCTAATAATTATAAAGTCGTGGTGATTCTCAGGGGGCTCCTTAGAGGGCTCCTCCATTCAACAGTGAAGTCTTTCGGCTAATGAATGATGATGTTCCTATTAACACAATATTGATGGTACAGATAGAGCACACGTGGGAGAACTTCAACTTTATGTTCGGACCCGAGGGTTGGAGGGCCAGGTACCTCATCTACTCTCCAGGCTTAAAGGCGGGAGGAGGGACGCAGCATCGACCTACAATTTCAAGGAACGGTTGGTACCTAAAATAAGCTTAGGCTTACCAAAACAGTTACTACACTAAAATATCACAATAACAATACTATATTTAATAAATATAAACTAAACATATAATTAGTTAAACAAACACCGCATGCGTTGTATTTAACATCACTTACTAATCTTACTCTAATAATTATAAAGTGAAAAATTAAAAAAAGAAAACGAAAAAAAAGCATGGTCCTCTCGAAATATCTGCTAAGCACCTTATATCATTTAAAAATCAAACCACTATAGACGATATTGGTTTGTTTGGAGTAGCTCTATTTTCAAATCTTGGCTTTGAATATATATTTAAAAATTTATTATACTTAGTCTCTTTTGTCAAGAAACGCTAACATTAAAACAAAAAGGCTCGCAACTACGGATATGCCAGATTGACTTTGATAATTCAAATATCGTTCGTTCCTTTTTATCGTTTATTCGTTTTTCCTACGCGGAAGATATCAAGAAGTGTGCTCTAATCAAACTTCGATTCCCTATAGTAACAGAAACACCTAAAGTATATCAGCTGACCGAAACCCGACACCACGAAGTAACAATTTACTAGTAACAAGTTACAATTTGATATTCATTGCGTAGCCAATTCGCCTAAACTGTAAGCCCTTATAGTTGTATCTCATTGTCTACGCAATGTACATCGAATTGTACTTATAATTTGTGACTTGTAGCTTCGTAAAACGGCCCCCTGTTTGTTAAAGGCCGTCGAGTTCTGGCCTTGGGCCGGCCGAACGACTCTTTTACTTGCGTCCGCGGCGACAAGTTATGTCACAACCGTCCGTTATGTTGATCAAACATAATATTCAATAATATCAATGTTTAAAGGCCATGCCACTAAGCGTAGACATTAAGCCAATGAATTAGAAATCATTAAAACTTGAACAATACTCGGGTACTGGTGTTTGGGTCATGTAATTTATCTCGGAATTTACCTTTGATTGAAGTTACAATTAGCTATTTTGACATATTATGTATGTAAGGTTTGTATGCCCTAAGTGTAAGTAGTTTATGTAATTTTAATTAATAGTATTAGCTTATCCTACTCTGCTTTTCTTGTGTGCACCGTCCCACAGTTCCAATGCAACTTTCTTGTACCTTAAAGTTGCCTGGAAGAAATGAATTGCTTCGTTAGCAATAAGGGCGCCTATCTGTACACCCCTTCATCTATCTTTTGTACTTTTAAGCTATATCCTTGTGTGCAATAAAGTATATTCTATTCTATTCTTTGAAAAGTTAATTGTGTATGTGCTGATGCCCATTCCAATTACCTCTTATCACGCAGGTAAACTGCCTATCTTTATCTACAGAAAAAATAATTCTGTAAAGAAAAACCGTAGCTGACGTCAAGGTCTTTGTCAGGTTGCTACCTCGTCCGCCTGTTCTACCTCGGTGCGTGGCGGTGCGTGTGGGTCTCAGACCAGGTCCCAGTGGATGCTAGTGGATCTCCCCTTCTTCCCTTCTCCCCGCTTAGCAGCCCCTCCCCTGTCAAGGGGAAAGGTATTCCGGCGATGGTCACCGCGTCCAACGTGCAGCTGTGGCCTCTCTTACTTTGTAAGGTGAGTTTTGGGGCACAAATAAATAAAAAGTAGCGACATTTGGCAAACGTCTTGAAAAAAACGGCGTAGTTGGGGAAGGTTCACATACAAATTTATTTGTATGAAAATCTGATCTTTCGTGTAACTCTGCCTTTTACGTTTTCGCGAGCTAATATACAAAACCAATTTTGAAAAAAAAATATACAAATAATATCAAATACGAACAAAAACTTATTCTTACAGAAAATGCTCAACCGAATTTGATGTTTAATACAAAATTAGTTTGACCTAGACGGACATTATGCTAAATCAAGGTGGGCGGGCGGTCCACGGGCAGACAGCTACTTCCACTATAATGTAGACTCATGAAGCTGTCAGGTTCCAAACTGAGTCTGTCTGCTTGAGTATTCCGCCCCGGCCCGGCCCCGCCGCCGCCCCGGCGAGAGTTAGCGCGGGATACGTCCCGTGATTGCTCACTGAGCCCCAATTCATTTCGATATAAAATACCATTCTGTTTTTAAATAGGCTATTTCAGCACTGATGTAGAGTTGCTAGAAAGTCCACACTAATATTTATAATATTTATAAATTATATTTAAGCAAAATACATGAGGTCCAGCAAACACCGTTATCACAAAGGCAGTAAAGTTGGTATGAGAAGGTTTGCATAACTATACACGAAGTAATTCGAGCTATTGAACACAAAACTGACTCTACGTAGGTTTAGGTTCCCCTGACCCAAACAAAATGTTCGCCACAGCCACTGTAGATAATACTTTTATCATTTGTTCGTATTGTGATTCGTTATAACGGTCCATTTTGAAAAACTACTCAACAACTCCACTTATTTGCAATTTTACCAAGCGCCTGATTTTTACACGATAGCAACATGCAGATCACGTTCATATCAAATTGCTATTCAAAACTGGCAGGCTTTGCTGAAGATTGCTGCCCCCGACATGACCTTGAATCAGGAGAGTGTGGATGCAGAGGAAGATGATACGGCAATTGAAGATGAGGAGATGCCCGAGTTTGATTTGATGCATACTCTGACTGGTGGTTTTAGTACCATGTATTTTGGCCTAGGTTTGTTAACATTATTTAATAAAAATAACTTTAATAAAAGACAACAAGAGCGTCGGTGGTCTAGTGGCTAGGGCCGCTGCCTCCCGTCCGGGAGACGCGGGTTCGATCCCTTGGACTAATGTTCGATCCCCACTACGTATCCAATGTGTTTTCGAATTTCGAATTCATATTACGTTTATCGTTGAAGGAAAACATCGTGATGAAACCTGCACACTCCTGCGAAGAAATTCAAAGGTTGTGTGTGACGTTGACCAACCCGCACTGGGCCAGCGTAGTCGTCTAAGGCCTAATTGCCCTAATTCAGGGTAGGCTCGAACCCCTCGGTGGACTTAAGATTTCGGATGCTTATAAATGATGATTTCTAAAATAATTATTTTTAAATTTTCTATGATTGGCAATTTAATTTTCTTTTATCTTTTTCTAATAATTGTAACATCAATCAGCATCATTTTGATCTTATAAACTGTGATCATCTAATATTCTGCTTCGGCACAGACAGTTTAATAGAGGTGTTTTTTTGTATGGTCAGTTGAGTTGGTATTTATATTTTCGTTCCTATTTTTGAAATTTCGTGGTTTTTCACCAATTTTTGTATCAATTAATAGAGATTCCATCTATAGAATAGAATAGAATAGATTTAAGATTTGATCAAATTATAACATTAATTGAGAGAAAGAATCCAATCGTATTGTAATTGTAACATCTTACGTGATTTGATGTAATTACATTACATCTACACTACTTTGTTTTAATCATATCTCTATCTATGACAATCCATCATGACCTGCAGACGGCGAAGCTCTCTGGAAGGCGCTGATTGACAACGTGAAGGTGTTCTCCTGGGACGACGACTATGACGACATGCAGTCCAGCACCGCCAAGTCCAGGAGCACCAGGAAACCCAACCCCAAAGACAAGGAGAAGGAAATTAAACTGGTTACCGATACTTTTTACTGTTGACTAGTTCGCGAACAGGAGAATCATTTTTTATTCACTCATACTTCAATTCACATTCGAAATCACGACAAAAGTATGCGATTTTTTAAAACCAGGAATGAGAGAAAAATACTATTATATGTACATGCAAGGTCAATGGTGTTGTCAAAACAATTAATTAATTATATTTGTGATAAACTGAAGAAGTTAATATGAAAAACCATAAAGTTACTTTTTTATATAAATTAAATTTTATTGTAATTAATTACATATTACAAATGCCAAAGAAATGAATACAAACATAGTGCCGTTTTGGTCAAAAAGTTGGCCCCGAATCGTCCCTGATGCAGGCGTTCTCATCATCCACGCAGCATTTCCTCGCTGTATTGCGAGTGAGATTCGTTGTCCTGCAGGGCTAACATGAGACCCCGTGACATATCTCACCAAACGACATGACAAAAATCTCGACTTCATACAAATTTGACATAAACTCGCACGCCGTGAAAGAGAAATATCTCGTCGTGACTACCTATCTCATAACGAAATGTCAAATACCACCATAGATCAGCAAAAAAAAAACTAAGTCTATGAATACCACAAAAATTGAACGAATGAAATATCGACCCGGCGCATTCCGAAATAAACTTCTAGCGCTGTCAGCCATCAGAAATGTGTGGCAAACAGTGATACGGAACGCGATTATAGGTGCTTTAATCGATTTCAGCGCGTTTAGGAACGCAGGGTTATTTTCCATCATAATATTTTACGCGGAAGTTTCGAAATGGATTTTGTAATCGTGTTTAAAGTTTCAAAAATTGTTATACATAAAAAAATGTAAGTACATGCTTAAATTACTTCTTTTTATCAAAAATATGTTTGTAGATATAAATAGGTATATGTATCTAAATAGGTATATGTATCTGCAGTGCCTCTCTGTGCTCGTAAATTATCTTTAAATAGTTATAATAAAGCACGGCACTGCCGTGATAGGTTTAAAAAAAAGAAACAATTGAAATATTCAACGAAAGTTCAAACACGAGAAAGAAGTCTTCGATGAAAACTGACGACGACAAACATCTCGTATATAAGTGTCAGAATTCGACAAAATATGGCGCTCATGTTAGAGTTTGTCGACAAAAGCACACGAATCTATTACTATTTGACAGAAAGAGTCGAGATCGAAAATGATGCGCATGTTAGCACTAGTAGACATATGACATATCACGGCTCACCATTGGATAAACGACACGACAAAATTATGTCACGGGTCTCATGTTAGTCCTGCTGGTACGAGACGACACGGCGCGCGGCTCGCGGGTTCGTCCCGCAAGAAACAAGACTTAAATAACGACAAATTATATACTCTTCATTTGTCGATTTGTGTGTTTTGACTATAGATTAAACTTTATCCTTATTGAATGAATGAATGAATGAATGAATGAATATACTTTATTGCACAAATACTTTATTGCATGAATATACTTTTTTACCTTATTGGTTCTAAATTAAGCCCGTCACAGACAGAGCTATAATATATATTATAGCTGACGTGTGTGATGCCCTTTACTACGTTAGACAGCAATAAATTTCCTTTTTTTTATGTTTTTCAGAAAAATTCGATCACAATACTCTTTATTCGTGATTCCAAGGAGATTCCACCTTACCTGGTACCTGGAATCACTCCAGCTCTTGAGTCGAGTATCGTGACCACCATGGTCCGGGATCTCCCACTCAAGAGGCCACTGCCTGAACCTGGTTAGTACTATAGTAACCGGTGGTTGTAACCGTGGAGAGTAACCGTAGGGAATTTATAGGTTTTTGGAAAATCTCGTATAATATATCGGTAGTATAATAGCAAGAGTTTATATTTAAGTAATTAAGTATGTTAATTGGACACTCTTAAAATATTAAGAAAAACGCGCAAGTTTTTATAAAGGTTGGAGTGTTAGTTCGTCTGATCCACACTAGACCTGCGCCATAGCCCTAAGTCCTAATCACAGAATTTCCTAATAGAGTAGGTTCAGCCGAGCTCGCATATTTGGGGCTGTGCCTATGCAATTGAACTGTACCGTAAAATTTCCTAAAGGAGCTATTATTTTTATAAAAGTAAACTCATCGACACGGGTATCCTGTCCGACCTAACTTACGGTGCTCAAACATAGTAGCTTACCGTGTGTCAAAAGTCCAAACTCAAGGTTTGTCAGAGAGCAATGGAATACGTTCCCAAATTGATATAGCTGACGTTGGAAGAAGGATTGCTAAGCTCAAGTTGGAGTGAGCTGGGCATGTTTGCATAATGGTTCCAGAACGATGGGCCGAAATCGCCACACAGTGGGTGCATGAAGACGGATAGCAACACGCAGACCCACAAAGAGATGTCGCGATGATTACATGCCTTCTGCGACAACCGGTCAGAGCACGTGCAAGACAAAACAGTAACAAAAACCTAGCAATTGTACCCCTGTTTTCTTACACTCTATATAACATGCGTGTTGCAGAAGTAGCCCTATGGAAGCACTACCGCTGGATCGACTGGGCCCGTAGACACGGGCTGTACGAGGCCTACGACTGTCCCCGCACCAGGTACCTGAAAGTCAACGGCCTGATGAAGCTGTCGTACGCGCCGCATCTGATTGACCTGCAGAGTACTGAGTCGGTGAGTATCGACTGAAGTTCTGCAGAGTACTGAGTCGGTGCGTATCGACTGAAGTTCTGCAGAGTACTGAGTCGGTGAGTATCGACTGAAGTTCTGCAGAGTACTGAGTCGGTGAGTATCGACTGAAGTTCTGCAGAGTACTGAGTCGGTGAGTATCGACTGAAGTTTTTTTTTTTTTTAAAACAGTTACAAGTCTGGGCAGTATTGTATAGAAAAAGCTATAATAAATGAGACTATTGTAGTAATTGTTGGTCCCATAGTCCTACTAATGATATCTATGATAAGAGGTATTCAAAATTTAATAGAGTATGAATTATGAAATTAGTTAATTTGTAATGGAAGAAAACGTGAACAATTAATAAATAAGTGACAATAATCTTTTTTTTAAATTAAAAACTCGACTGTCGCCGTGCCAAAATAAGGGTGTGTTCTTCAAACCGTCAGCGCCGTCAGCGATCAGAAAACCAAAAGATTGTATGGGTTTCGCCTGCTGACAGTAATTCGGTACAAGCTTTGAGTACGCTAAAATCGATTTCAGCGCGTCTCGGAACGCAGGGTAAATAAATATTCAGTCTCTCGGACTGATGCAAGGATACTAACGATATCAGTGCAGTACAGAGTGAGTCAGAGTGCAGTGGAATGTTAGGTAAAAAATTAAAACTTCGCGGTCGAGCACTGCTCCTTAAAATACAGGAGATAATCTTAGTTTAAGGAGCAGGGTCTTTATAGTACTACAATATTTACCTGCATTTTGAACAATTTCTTTAAAATTGTATAAACTGTATTTTTTAAAACAATAAAGTTTATTCTTCTTATTCTTATTATCCAACATCCAAATCTGTTCAGGCATGTTTTGATTTGATTTTGGGCAGTCGTGAAATAAACACTATTATTAAAAAAACAAAAAACCCGACTGCATGAAAAATTTAAAACTTTTGGCGCCAAAATTAGGCCATCTTGGTTTTTTTATAAATTTGATGTACCCAGTGTCACTCTCACCCACCAGTAAGACGAATCTAACGATACCTCTTTAGCTAAAACCCATCAAGCCGTTTAGGCTGTAGAGCGTGCCAAAGAAATATACATACATACATACATACATACATACATACACTTGAAAAACATAACCCTCCTTCTAAAGCAGTCGGGTAAAAAAGGAAGACTAATGTTTTCTCTACTGTGTTTATAGGTAATTGGATAAGTTCTGTAGCAAAAAAATGCAAAACGGTTCTTTTACAAAATTACAGATATTGCTCGTAGGGCTTATATTTCGAAATATAGGCCTTACGAGCTATATTATATTCATTGCTTGTCATGAACCTGTTCTATTTGTGTTCATATCAAGGAGACTACTGTACTATATTTTTTGGCTCGTACTTTATTCTATTATATATTTCAATTACAGATCACTCGTGGTTTTCGAGAAGAGCAGCAAACGGAAAAAGTAAAAAATAAACCCGCACCTGAAGTTGTTAGTTATCAATCATTATTAGCTCATTATATAAGATTATTCAAATAAAATAATGCCATCCTTTATAATATGCACGATTTATTTATTTTATTTATTTATTAAGGATAACCAGTGGTAGTTACATTTTAAATCTTACACTAAACTAATAAATAAGAATGTGGTACAAATGCACTACCTTTAGGTGCCATTATTCAAACTATTTATTCATTAATTTATGTTTTAGTTTCGTATTCACTCAAGTTTAGCTTGCTTGTAAGTACTATTTTGTTATATTTGCCTACGTAAGTATAAAATCATTATTTTTTCTATTTAATCTTAAATGAAGCTAAAAAAAGTCTGAAGTGTGAAGTCTCAGTTAAGTTTATCTTATTTTTTTTAAATATAAGATTACGATGGTATATTATTAGGGGAGCAATAAATTTTTCGATTCACGTTTTACCTACAGATATTCGCAACAGGCCTGACTGTAATAATAAAAATCATTTCATGAAGTAAGTTTACACTTTAACAACGTATTCATACTTTTCAGAAACAAAAAGGTGGTAAGGAAACTGCCAAACAATCTTCACAATCAGATGTGATGCAGCAGCTGAAGGAGGAACTCCGGGAGTGGGTTCAATATTTTTGCGTAAGATAATGATCTCTCTTCACTCCACAATTTGTGTCTACTCGTGACCATGGAGCGTGCAACCGTTCCCAAATATCGAGGTAACAACGACAACACCCGTAGTAACAAACACGAAAATTGTAATAATTTTAATGATCTCTTTTCTTTCAAATTGGTTTAGGTTTCATCCCTTTCAACAACTTTTTTCGGAAACAGAATTATTTTTCTTTACCGTACCTACTCAACCATGTTGAATTTGTATAGGAAAACTCCATGACAAAGCTATGTAGTCGAAACAAACATTTTTTCTTGGAGATAATTTCTGCGGTCTTCGCCAAATACATTCCTAATAATATGCAACGTTGCTACTAAACACTAATATTATAAATGTGAAAATATATTTGGATATTTAGACGTTTAGATGTTTGAGTACTCAACGGATTTGGATGAAATTTGGAATGGAGATAGTTTGTAACCTGGGTTAACATAATAAGATACTTTTTATGGGGAAAAGTCTTATTCCCACGGGAAAATTTTAGACAACGCGAGTGTAGCCACAGGCAGATCGCTAATATGTAATGAAAAAAAAAATACGTTTCTCCTCGGACCTCGATCGATATCCAATAATCTTCTTGTAGGTATTCCCTCTTTTGAAAGGCTTGAACGTTGTCGACTATCCATCCCTATACGAATTCACGACTGCCGCCAGCAACCCTTCAATGCGCATAGTAAAATCACCAAACCGAGCTCTCGATATGCAAGCTCCGAAAGCTTCCCCTCTTTACCTACAAATCGACGGCGCAGAAGAAAACGTTTTAAATATATCGCTTCAAATGGTCCATCCAAGAATTCTGGCCAACAACGGATTCCCAATTGAAGAACAAATTGAAAAAGCATACGTTTTACTTGAGTGTTTTGAATGGTTTCTCGATAAGGAGTTACCTCGTCCAGATGCGTATGTTCAAACTAGGGGTTATAACACTGTGAAAGTGAAGTTTCGTCCTGGAAGACATTTCTGCAGGTATTATGTTATTGAATAAAGCTTTCTTTAAATCATGAGTATTGATAATGTAGCCCCACGTTTTTATTATGTTTACTAAAAACTTTCAAAATTATGAATTTTTATTTAAAATAATTTATGTTGTGGATTTGTTAATTGTTCTACACACAAAAACGCAATAATATAAATATTCCATAACCACTTTGTTTTGCTATTTACTTACTCTTCTGTTCATTGCAATTTAGGGTATGGGTGCATTCTCGTATGCATTGGCATGCCGCCCTCCTCAGCGAGTCTGCCTTAGTGCTCGGAACTCGTGACGTCATCCAAGCTGCAGCCTGTGTGGAATGTCCCTGGGTCTCCAAGTACCTCAACAACCTTGGGAATTCCTTTATCAACTGGATCAGACTTCCGAGATCGAATGTTAACTTCATGAATACAGATCGAGAATTCTTTTCGTAAGTTCATATCACCTGTATAAATATTTCGCCAGATTTGTGCGAATGGAAAAGCTGAATACCTATACAGACAACATCAAAAGAATTATAATAATTATTGGTAACATTGCCGTGTACGAGTACTTTCATAAAAAAGTAAAACAACGTATTTCTCATTTATAGAGCCTATCAACCTGACCTCCCTTGGGATCCAAAAATCGTGGGCTACGAGAAGACGTTTGTCCATTGGATGTTCCGTCAAGCGCTGCAATCTCACCTAGCTAAGCATCTGCAGCAGGCCGACTATCAGATGGTCTTCAGAGTCCTCAGGCGATATTTTTGCGACCCTGATCTTGGGTTCCCTCCAAAACCAAAGCCTCCTAAATCATTGAGGGAGATAATGGAGAGGGATCCTTGCGACTGTCTCATGCCGGAGGTAGAGTTCCTAGAAGAAGAGGAACATCTGGATGAACAGGTTTGTAAGATTTAGCCTTATTTGATTTTATCAAAATAATATTATGCTGTAACATGAATAACAACGTAGCAATAATGAAGTCTGTAAAAAAAAAATGGTTGAATTAAGTTTTGTCACAATATTTTTTCGATATTTGAAAAATATTATAAATGAACAACATAAGTGTGTATTGTAAAATAACAAAAATTATCCATTTGTTGTGTAAATAAATATTTGAATTTGTGATAATCTTATCTGTTGCAAGTTACAAGATTTTATACTTTGTTATAAATAAAATGTGTTTTTTGTCTAATAAACAAACATTCACTTACAAAGAAATAGAAAAGCTATTTTGTTGCTTACTTATAAGTTTAGGAAATAATTGAGAATAACGATAAAAACTAGTTTTCTAGTCCGTTGACTAGAACCTAATGGTCTAATAGCGCCACTGCTGGTTAGTTCTCAGTTTGTAACCCCATTGGACTTGCAAACCTCAGTACTTTAAAGATAAAAAAAACAGTTAAGGGTTAAAAAAAGGCGAGAAAATCAAAACCTGGTTTATAAATCTTAGAAAGTGTAAAAGAATAATCCAACTATTTCAGCATGCACTCGATAATAGCGGCGAGGAAGTAACAGCCGTTCCAGTAGTTAGTGAGCATACGATGATGGAACTATTGAAAGAACCACAAGAACCCAATCAATCCCAAGTCTGTGATCTTGCAACTGAAGAAGTGCCCTGTGGCTTACTCAAGATAGAGAGAGAGAAAATGATCAGAAAACACGAGGCAGCGACTTTCGTTCAATCTCATTGGAGAGGTAGTTTTGCTAGAAGATGTCTGACAAATCATGTCAATGTAACACCTGAAGTGTTGAAGCTGGTAAGTTACGCATAAATCGAAACCTAATCATTTTATTTGTAGCGCTAAACAGGAAAATTGTATCTGCTATGGTTCATACTGGCCTCGATTCGGGATGTCATGCTCTAATTTTAATTTTAAAATCCAGCTATCCTTTTCGTTTTTATGACCAATGAAAGAGAGGTAATTAACGAATGATATTAATTTGAACGAATGATAACTTAAAATAAGGGCATAGCTGTCAGTTTAAGAGATTTTTAAGGCGCATGTTTTAAGTGCTCTCTAAAATTGTGCAATCGACACGGCCATAAGGTTCAAATTCGATTTTTGACAGCTCTAATATTAGGATGGCCATCTCCTGTCCCTTTTCAATCTTTAAAAGGTAAAAGGGACGGGCTAACTTAAATTAAGGATTAAAGCGTGACGTCCCGAATCGAGGCCACTATCTTTGTGAAACCTTCATTGGATATAACTGTTTACATCTGGTCGATACAAATTACGATATTGATTGTCAAACATTATTATCGGCGCATTTTGGTATAGTAAGTATTAGAGTACCTACATATATATAAATATCAAGAACGTCGGTGGTAAGTGGATAAAGGGCCGCTGTCTTCCGTCCGCAAGACGCGGGTTTGATCTCCGTCACGAGCCAATGTGTTTTTGAATTTAGATTGATAGGTAACTCATTTATTTGCTAACAAACAGTAGGTACACATATCAAAATTGCGTACACAGAAGTACACATACTTAAAGCTAAGCTACCACAACGCAACACAAATTGTATGTATACTGTGCTGGCAGAAAGGTTCTGACTCAGCAATATGCCGCAGCCAGGCTACGACGCTGATCATCCTGCCAGAACCCAGGGTCCAGTCGGCGCGTGCTTTGTTACGTAACCATCAAATAAAGCGATTATGTATGTAGTTGCTCTTAACACTACTGAATAATAATATTTTATAAAATGCCAAAGTAGTAGGTACAAGACCAAATAAAAAATAGGTATGTACTGTAAGGAGCGGCCTCCTTTGGGGTTACTGGCTGTTGGTTCGATTCCATATTTATTCTAAAAGTTTTAAATATTTTGAATAACGAATTCTTACATTTTTGTTTAGGAGAAAATCTTTAAAGAAAAGTTAATAAATATAATAATATTCTATAGTTCATTAGCTTAGAGCCCTTCTGGCTAGTGCCCTCTTTACTGTACCTGTCTGCTCATATTTAAAATACAAGAAAAACTAAAACATAGACAAAGATAGACAATGACAAAGATAAAGATAGAAGTAGTTTCAGATACACGGTCAAGTGTTGTTTTGTCGAAGTAGTAAAAGATTGTAGTTGCGTTTAAAGTTGTTCAAATAAGTGCTGTTACGTAAAGGTGGGGGGATATTGTTACAACATTAGTCGCGTTATATCTGAAACTACCTCTAAAGGAGGCCGTTTTGTGCTGCGGGATGACAAGAGGTGGAACACAAGTTCGGAGGTTGCTACTCATTCCTTCGCTTTGCCACGATAGCTTTTGATACAGGTAGTCTGGTATTTTAGCTTTTACTAGGCCGAACATTAGGGCTGCCAGGAATAGCTTTTGTCTCTCACGCATTTTTAATTTTTTGCGTTATGGAGAAAGGGCGTGACTTGTGTTCTAGGTGGTAGTTTAAAGCAGTAGGGTTCAAAATGCGTGCGATAAAATTTTGAGATCTTGCTAAGAGACAAGGTCCATACACAGTAATGCAATAGTTTAGTTAAAATACCAACGAGTCGCATTCAATTTCATATGAACGTTTATTCGACACTCTTATGGTGAAGACATCGTGAGGAAACCTGCATACTCTTGCGAAGTAATTCAAAGGTTGTGAGTGAAGTCAACTAAACCGCACTGGGCCAGCGTGGTCACTAAGGCCTGATCGCCCTATTTCTGAGTAGGCTCGAGCGCTTCGGTGGGGACGTATTTGAGCTGTTGATGATACAAATATCATCCAATTCAAGTATGATTTTGAGTTTTTTTTTTCATTATACTGAAGACTAACGTTTTAATATTCATTATTGTCCATGATTATAATATCCATGGAAATAAATAATTCGAGTTACAGATTGCTGAACCAACTGTTTAAATAATTTAAGTTAAAATAGTTTAGTAATAGTAGTTTTTTGGACTTTCTTTAAATATTTATTATGAATACACACTTTTAGTGAAACCTATGATGTCTGTAGTCCTACGATACGATGAATAAACATTGAATTGAATAAATTCACAGTTATCAGACTACGTTTTCGGGCAACAGGAAGTGTTATCGAAGTTGATGAACGAGTTCTTTCTTTTGTTTCCTGGAGCAAAGTATGCTTACTCCATATCAGCAGCATTGGGTGGAACCTACGGCCTCCATCAACACAATGGCGTCTCTCCAGTATTACCAAAATGCAAATGGATACCGTATTTTCAAGGAGTGTTCTACTGCCATGCTCCAGTGAAAGTACATTTTGATGTTAATAGTACTATTGAAAACTGCACAGTACAGATATATGATAATGATACTGGGGAAAATTGTCCTCAAGCATACAATGCTCATATTACTTTTGATATACATCCTAATGTTTACGGGTGAGTTATGCCTTCGATTTTAAATATTTTAATTTATTTACTCCTGAGTTGAGAAAGAAACATAGGTGTCTAGATGACAGAAACTTAGGTAGAAAGTGATTGTGTATGTATAGGTGACAGTGGCGAAGGGTCCATACAAGCCGATTCCCATCGGCTTACCTTTCGAAAATCCGCTCCAACAGCCTCTAACGCTGATAGTAATTTACGTACACGCGAGCGCAAGATACATTGCTTTTTTTAATACAAGTCGAGGCGGACGGCGCTCTACAAACACGTCAATGTATATTCGATCACGCACGAGTCGCACGACCAGTGAATTGCCAGTATACTCTGTCTCTGGCGCTCCAAGGGTTTACTTCCATATTTGCCTTCTCACTCGCATGTTGCCGGCGCTGTCAGTTTGATTTGAAACACACCCATAAAATGGCGCCATAGAAGCCGAGTCGGGTCGGCTTCCCATAATTTCTTTCTCTTTCTAACGCATAACGTATAGGCGAGAGAAGAATTGATAAGATAGCAAAATTGAAAACGAAGAGTTGCAGTAAGAAAATACATCGCGGGGTCGAAATTTTTATTTAATTTTGAAGTGTGAGAGTGAAGTTTGTGAGTTCTGTATGCTATTATGGCATTAATTCATATGGATTCAACTGACTATTTGATTACTTGTGTAGCGATGAATTTAATTTTCCGAACTCACAGTTTTGAAAACAAAAAGCATGTCATTTAGTTTCTTCGGCTTACCTTTGTCAAAATTTCACCCTTCGCCACTGATAGGTGATATTCATAGAAATAATAGTCGGCAAGAATATTGTTTTGTATATTTGCCGTGAGAGAAATGTATATTTATATTTGTATTTCAAATATTGAGGATTCGAGGATTTATATTCAAAGACCATTATCTTGCTAGCCACAGGTGCTACTTAGATTACAAGATCCAAATATCGATTTCAGTAGCGTTGTGTTAGGTGAAAAGTGTAATTAATCTATAGTTATATTAAAGCATTTTAGGTTAGCAAACTTTTACCTTTACGTGTATATGGGTGTAAGTATACGTCAAAACATGCAAGTTGAATTTAAATTACTTCTTATTTCGTTGCTTCTTCTCAACTTACGACTTTAAGTAATTATTTCGCATGTTTGTATTGTTTTGATGACAATACATTAAAATTATAGAAATTACTTGATGCAACTCCCAGGATTATCTCCTTATGAGGGAACTTCTCAATGGTTAGAAGCGGGACTCAAATTTTTATATAACGTTTAAAAGTTTGAGATCATCAACGGCCCTTTACAGTCCACTGCTGGACTATGAGCCTCCTCCACTTAGGCGGAAGGTTTAGCCATAATCTCCACGCTTGGCAGGCGGGTTAGAGATCGCAGATTAAAAGGTTACTGTATCAGAGAGCGCTACTGCCCATTTCCTGTTCAATGTGTAGTCCCTAAAGTAAAGTTTGAGATACTTACTATTAAATATTCGTATCCAAATTTATATGTAAAAACAAAATTACGCACTCACGATTTCAACTTTTCCCTACAGCTACACAGTTCTCGGCCATGGCTCTTATAACCAGCCTTTAGGCTACAACAGCGAAGTTCATTGGCAACTGACTGTGATGACTTCTATAGACAACGTGTTCCACGTTTGTGATAACGATGAGTTGGATGGGTGCACCATCATGCCTCTGAATCCAGCAGCCAAGCTGCATCTAGACGAAATGTACATACCTAATAGGAGGAACATTTTAGGGGGAATCCAGATTAGTGTTAGCAGAGTAGAGTTTGTCAGTTTCCGAGCTGCTGCTACTACCCCTGATGTAAGTGATTCAATTACTTATTATCATTATCGTGCTAGTTGTCAGAATTATGAACTCACTAGCAGTCTGCCCACGGCTATGCTCACGTTTGAGAGATTTTACCGTGGGAATAAGACTTTTTTATGTGTTAATCCAGGTTACAAACTATCTTCATTCCAAATTTCATCCAAATCCACTGAGTGCTTTAATATTTTATATGCGGCGCGTGCGATATTGTATCATTCCTTTGTCTGCGGCGCTTAGCGTCGCCTTCAGATTTAAGTGATGTAATAACATCCTATGGAAATAAATAATTTTGACTTTGACTTCTGCGCCGCTGCGTCAATACGTCTTGACAGCCGCATACAAGGGGCGTGAAGGCGGAACAAACATCCAAATATCTAAATGTTTTCACATAATAAGTAATGTCCACATGACGACAATGACGATGATGATGTGAAGTAATGTGTGTGTGTCTGTGATGTGTTTTTCACTTAGTTCTACCAAGGCTTACTTAGTTCTTTTTAACTTTTGTCAAACCTGAACCTGTCCTTCCTGTCAAATAGGGTAAAAAAATAAATACAATAAAACTGTCTTTATTATATCATCAATCATTTTATATAATCAATAAAATTTTGTAGTCAATGTATTTTTTATAGCTTATGTCATAGAAAAAACCAATAAGGTTTAGTTATTTCGTGTCGCAGCAACACTGCCATCATGCTGGTTATACTCTCTAATAGTCTTATACCCAGAGCCGTAAACTAAAAAACTTGCTGCGATAATATTGTATTTGAAAAGAACTTCTATTTCACAACAAAATTAAAGCACACTGGATATAATATAAAGGTGCCCCGTTATTAGTGTCAAATATTTTCAGGGCTGAAAGAAGAAGTCCTGACCTTCACTTCATAAAAAAATGAGATCAATTTGCACGTTAGTTTTCAAGTAATTAAGCCGAACAACTTGGTTATCTAATCATAAAAAACATCAGCCTCAACCAGCTGATCACTACTACATTAAATTTACATTCATGCACGCACACACGCGTTTGATGCGTGTTTACATGTATCTAGAGTAATGTGAGTGTACATACAGAGGGTGACCTTTTTTTGTCATATTTAATGATGATTTTTTTTTGTTAGAAAAAAAACTTTTAAACTAACGTGTAGATTTCCGAAAAAATTTTTACGTGACTATTATGACTATTACTTTCAGCCCTGAAAATATTTGACACTAATTACGGGGCACCTTATATAAAACAGCCACCTAGTGGACAAGTGAAAACCAAAATTCGTTCCAACCAAAATGCGTTCGCTCGATCTGGCGCTGACAGAATACCAGCGCTGTAGTCTTGTACTGCAGCACATGCTGAGTCAGTGCCAATTGGTTGGCCCAATGCAGATGGCGCGGTGCACTCCGCAAACAATTTTAACTTCTGTAATTTGTATGTTTGTGATTATTCTTGTTGTGTTTGTTTCTGAACTGTACTTATGTAAATATCTGTGTTTTGTTGTTTTTGGTGTGCAATACTGTGCTGTCTGTATGTGTCATTCAATAAAAAAAAATCTATTCTATTCTAAAATGAAAAAACGAAATAAAAATCGCCCATTATGACACGTTATACGTACATATAAGTGAAATGTGAAAACTGCACATAAATGTTCTTTTGCGTCTTCTATTTGCAGCTGGAAATGGAAGCAATTCTTCGTACAACTGACGACCATGGAGTGTTGGAAGAGATATCTCGCTGTCGAGGAAAGGGAGAGATCTTCTGGCCATACATCCGGTTGAAACCAGCCACGTCGCTCTCGGAGCTCACGCTGAAGAGGATATCCCATTCTTCAAACACTTTGCAAGGAGTGGTTGGTTGTTTATATTAATATATAGTAACACTAACATGTCATACGAAAGCATCTTTGTCTCTCAACTAGTCATTCATACGAGTAAATCATAAGCACTAGCATGTCATGGGACAACATAATTCTCACCATGGCCTTAAGTAACCTTGCGCCTGAAGGTGCTATAGCCATACAACTTAAATGAGAGCCGTGACAAAGACGGTTTGCGGGGGAGAATTAGTGTGGATATAAGTATAGATATGAGTGTAGATATAAGTGTAGATATGAGTGTAGGTATGAGTATAGATATGAGTGTAGATATGAGTATAGATATGAGTGTAGGTATGAGTGTCGATATGAGTGTAGATATGAGTATAGATATGAGTGTAGATATGAGTATACACCGTGAAATTTACATCGTTTTGTTCCCACCGTGTAGTGATAGTACTCGTCAAACTGAACAACTTTTCGAGAAAAATATAATTCCTACGACAAAAAAATTTTTGGTCTCTCCATACAAAGTGAGACTCCCGACCGACCCATTTTGTATTGAGAGAACAAAAAAAATTTTGTCGCAGGAATTTTTTTTTTCGTGGAAAGTTGTTCAGTTTGACGGGTACTATCACTACACGGCGGGAACAAAACGATGTAAATTTCATGCTGTAGATATGACTGTAGATATGAGTGTAGATATTATGAGTGTGTATATGAGTGTAGATATGAGTGTAGATATGAGTGTAGATATGAGTATAGATATGAGTGTGGATATGAGTATAGATATGAGTGTAGATAATAATATGAGTGTAGATATAAGTGTAGATATGAGTATAAGATATAAGTGTAGATATGAGTGTAGATATGTGTATAGATATGAGTATAAGATATGAGTATAGATATGAGTGTAGGTATGAGTATAGATATGAGTATAAGATATGAGTATAGATATGAGTGTAGGTATGAGTGTAGATATGAGTGTGTATATGAGTGTAGATATGAGTATAGATATGAGTGTAGATATGAGTATAGATATGACTGTAGATATGAGTATAGATATGACTGTAGATATGAGTGTAGATATGAGTGTAGATATGAGTGTAGATATGAGTGTAGATATGAGGGTAGATATGAGTATAGATATGAGTATAAGATATGAGTATATAAACTATATAATAAGGCCAATAAACTTTTAGGCATTAGCAATCTTTCGAAAGTTGAATGTAAAAGGAAAGTTACAGAGTGGCTTTTAAGCCTAACCTACGAAGACACAGAGGCCCTTCTAAATATCATATCTTAGTTATACATACGCACATACACAACCTCATCTCTGTGGGACTGGCCTCCCTACCTATCCCTATCTCTCAAATACACATACAAACATACATACATACATGGAGGAATTGTTGACTGGTCAGTGGACAATATAATGCTAGGTATTGTATTGTGCAAAACCCGATTCCGAGACTTAATCGTCGTAGGGCTGACCACTCAACAATTCCTCTCCCGTGTACATACACCCAAACACACCCTTACGCACTTGCAACCGATGGGAGGGAAAGAGGCTAGTGGTTTTCCGATGCCGAGTATTTATATATGCGTAGGTCTAGCCTCCCCCTCTTTCATCTCATCCCACAAACACACACACAACACAAATGCGCGCTCCGTGACTGATATAAGTAGCCTTATTTTATTTTATTTTATTTTAATTATATATATGTATCTATGTTTAGTATATTTATTTGTGTATTTTATATTTGTATTTATTTTTTCTTTGGTTTTACTTACCTTTTTCGTTCTGCCTATATCTAATCGCCAAGCAAATCAATTATAGACAACAAAATAGCTCGATCTGCAAACAAATTGATTTTTCCGAGAGAGGGGAGCCAGGGACTCGTAGCACGGGGTTTCCTAGTTTGAGTTCCTGACTCTCACAATCAGTAACTACCGTTTGAACTTGTATTGTTATATAAGGTTTCTGTTCCAATGTTACCTAACTATACTGTTGTGGGAGCGAAATAAAGGTTTTTATTATTTTTATTTTTTATTTTATAGATATGAGTGTAGGTATGAGTATAGATATGAGTATAAGATATGAGTATAGATATGAGTGTAGGTATGAGTGTAGATATGAGTGTGTATATGAGTGTAGATATGAGTATAGATATGAGTGTAGATATGAGTATAGATATGACTGTAGATATGAGTATAGATATGAGTGTAGATATGAGTGTAGATATGAGTGTAGATATGAGTGTAGATATGAGTGTAGATATGAGTGTAGATATGAGTGTAGATATGACTGTAGATATGAGTGTGTATATGAGTGCAGACATGAGTGTAGATATAAGTGTAGATATGAGTATAAGATATGAGTATACACCGTGAAATTTACATCGTTTTGTTCCCGCCATGTAGTGATAGTACTCATCAAACTGAACAACTTTTCACGAAAAAAAAATCCCTGCGACAAAAAAATTTTTGGTCTCTCCATACAAAGTGAGACTCCCGACCGACCCATTTTGTATGGAGAGACCAAAAATTTTTTTGTCACAGGAAATTATTTTTTCGTGAAAAGTTGTTCAGTTTGATATGAGTGTTGATATGAGTGTTGATATGAGTGTAGATATGAGTGTAGATATGAGTGTAGATATGAGTGTTGATATGAGTGTAGATATGAGTGTAGATATGAGTGTAGATATGAGTGTAGATATGAGTGTAGATATGAGTGTAGATATGAGTGTAGATATGAGTGTTGATATGAGTGTAGATATGAGTGTAGATATGAGTGTAGATATGAGTGTAGATATGAGTATAGATATGAGTGTATTCGACTTTTTATTCGTTACATTTTTAATTTGTTGTGTTTTTTTACAGAGTTCAGCGATGAGCGCAAGAGGCGGGAAAATCAAGTCTGCGAAAGATAAGAAGGCAATGCTGCAAAAATCTCTCTTAAAGGTATTATAAAATGCAATATAAAACACGGATTAAGTTTGTTATATTATCAGCCTACCCAAGGCCTGTTCGGTAACCTAATCTTGTCAGTACTCCAGCTTGTTAAAAACTTAATTATCATCATCATCACCATTATCAACATCATCATCGTGTGGGTTGTAAGATCGACAACCAACCTCACAAACCCCGGTGTCAAGTGTTACAGAGCCGCCTAAAGCCACTGACTTGGCTCATGTAACGACTAGATAGTAGCCGGGACCAACGGCTTAACGTGCCTCCCAAAGCACGGAATCATCTTTCTTCCGGACAATCATGTGATTCAGCCTGTAATGTCCTAACCAAACTGGGGAAAGTCTCACAAAGAGATTTTTGCTTGACAGTGTCCCCACCGGGAATCGAACCCGGAACCTCCGTAATGGGCGTCGAAATCTCGACCACTCGGCCACGGAGGCTTTTTAATTAAAATTAAAAAACGTTGATTTTCAGCTAGGAAAAGCACCTCCAGAGAACAAAATCTACACTATACAGTAAGTACAAAAATTACTCTCAAGCAATCATAAAAATGCCTTGGGTAGCCGTGTGGTGACGGCAGAGTAGAATACATTTGTCACCAACCCCTACTCTTCCCGTGGGTGTCGTAAGAGGCGACTTAGGGACTACACATTGAACAGGGAACGGGCAGCAGCGCTCTCTGATACAGTAACCTTTTAATCTGCGATCTCCAACCCGCCTGCCAAGCGTGGAGATTATGGAAAAACCCTCCACTTAAGTGGAGGAGGCTCATAGTCCAGCAGTGGACTGTAACGGGCCGTTGAAGTTGAATCATAAAAATATTGTACAGAAGTACGATTGACCTGCACCTCTTTATCTATATAACTGGCATATATAACTAAAGCACATCACTTAATTTTATAATTTAAAATAGATTCTATTATTACTGTTTCTTGATTTTTAGTTTTTCGTATGAAGTATACGGGACTTTTTAACATTGGTAAGAGAGGGTTTCTAAAATAGACTCCTGAATCTCGCGAGGGATTTTAAGGTTCGAGGTGAGAATAAGATTCCTCTCAAACCCAACAACACATTATTTTTCACCTGTTCCGGCAAGGAAATCATTAAACTATTTACTTACCTACGTAAATATTGGTACTTAAAAATGTACAAGAGTTCTCTCATTTTTAAACATAACTCTATAAATAGAGATTTTATTACTGTATTTTATCATAATACTTTCAAATTTGTAGTTTATAAGATAAAAATAAACAACCAAAACAATAAACAAACGTTCCAATATTGTATAAAAACCTATCCCTGCGTTCCGAGACGCGCTGAAATCGGTTTTAGCGCACTTAAAGGCAGGTGAAACCTATACAATGTTTTGGTCTGACGCGCTGACCGTTTGATTCGGAACACACCCAATAAAAAAAATATGGCACACGTCAATTATTTTACGCGTGCTATACGAAAATTTGTTTCCTGTGTAAGATAATGTTCCAAATTCAAACTAATTTTCCTCTCTAGACATGAGAATGGTTTGCATGTCTAGAAATGAATAAGCGATTTTCGACCCTATTTTCGGGCATTAAAAGCCAACTTTCCGAGATGGAGAGGTGAAAAATAAGGTGTAATAAAGGTCATAATACTAAAAATATATTTCGAAGTATAAAAACACGTGATATGTTCTTGTTTTTATGAAATTGATCTCAATATCGGAATGAATAATAAATATTTTTTTTAGAAACTATCATGGTAACTTAAAATTTATTTTTAAAGTATTCTACACGGTGTTGTGCATTTGATTTATCTTTCATCCCTCACAAGAGAAAATCTGATAAAGCTTTCAAACATCGAATTTTAATCTTAAGATGCGTATATCGTCCATTTTGCATAGCTTATATCGTCAAATCGCTACGTATACCTAGTGATAATATAATATAGCGGGCGCGGATTTGTCGCACAATATTTTAAGCTGCCACTCTACCAGGGATGTGCGAGGGAAACGTGCGGTTCGAGGATGTGTAGCGGAGCTGTGAAATGATGTGGGAGTTTCCACCAGACAGAGACGTGCGAAAAAGATAAGTGGTACGAGGATGCGTAGCGGACTCCTTTCAGATATGCGGGCGCATCTCTCGAATACATTGTAACAGTACTGCTATCTCTTCTGCTATTTTGTTTCTGGCAAATTCTGTACTTTTAAGTACTGGCAGTCACTCATACATTTTCAATTTATTTTCAAATTTCGAATCCATCCGTTTGGGTTCTGTCATTTTCATCAAAATTTCCTCATTCCACTTCAAGACATCAGACTGTACCGACCTTTTAATAACCGGATCTTATGTTTTTTAATTATTAGTAGCTTCTATAAAGTGCTATAAATCTTTGTTGTTCTCATTAAACCCGGTTGTACAAAAATCGCCCATTTTTTGTGTTCGTTTATTCTGGACTGGACCCTGTTTATCTGCCACGCTACCATACTTCTATTCTACATCGTGCGGCCAGCAGCGTGTGGCTGCTGCTGGGCTACAACATTTCTCGCTTGTTTTTTTATGTAAGGTCGACCAAGAAATTGGTTTACCATTTTTCATTCAATTTCCTTCAATTTCAATTTCCTTCAAAAAACTCGGTATCTGACAGATCGTTCTGCAAACGAAAATAATCTTTGTTGGTCTAAAATTTGCAACAGACAGTCAACTTTAGGGTGATAAACCAATTTATTGGTCGACTTTACAAAGGCCTAGCTTCCTCAGCTTATAAATAAATGAACTGATATTATTGGAGGTTTTTTTCCTCGCACGTTTCTGTTCGAAAAGCAGCGTTAAGTCAGATGTGAAGACATCAGACTTATTCCGACCATGTAAACTACATAATATTTTTAATTATTTGGTACTACACACAGTTAAGTAGAGAGGCCAATTCGAAAAAACTAGCTTATTTTCGATTTTCGTTGGACTGGAAAGGTTTATACCGACAAGTGGTATCGTTGGAATCAGCGTGGTTTACTGATCACCGAAACGTATGTTGTCGCTTTCTAAAATGGTGGAGCAAGTAGTTATGACGTCACAAAGATGGCGGCCGGGCCTATTCTATTTACGCTATGTTTAGATAACTACTTAACCGATTTACTCAAACAGGGTCTCAAATGAAAGATAATTAAATAAACTTTATTTTATTTTAAAGACTCAATAATGTAAACCTAAAACCAAATGAAATATTTTCAAAAAACTACATTTTGTAAAATCAAACATTATCATGTGAGAAACTCGGAAACCGTTAGGATTATGGAAATTTAACTTAAAATAAAAATATAGTTACATTTACCAGCTTTCTAATAAACCTTCAATCATTGAAATCGAGCTATAAACAACGGAACTGCAGTCGACTAAGTGAGCGTGGGTAGCGCTGAACTGACTACGGTTCTTAGATTTTGGTACGAATAATCTTGAAAATAACGTAATAAAACGGGTAGAATCCCAGCAAAATAAAAAAGTAGAACAGGCAACATATCTTTTATTTATATCATGGCACTAGTTGTAACTCTTAGTTTTAACTATATGCCAGTCAAAATTTTTTTCTTTATTTTGCTTCGTATCGTATCGAAATAAAACTCTTCGTTCTTGCACGTACTTGCGTTATATTTCAAAACAAAAGACTCAATGGTACTGGTCTGTACTCATTGCCATGAGAGAGTAAATGGACGCACTCGGGGCAGAGGCAGGTCTCTCACGTGCGAGAGTGAACAGCCGCCATTATATTTTTTACATCGCCAACACTGAGACCGATTCATTCCGGGGAATTCCTGCACCGTGAACTTTGGCGTTTGTCGCTTTATTCATTTGAAATCATTGGTTACAAGAGGTTACAAGTTGACACGAATAAAAACTATTACCGTTTATTTTCTGTTCAAAATGGATATAGAACCTGTGTGTAGCGTAAATGTGCCGCAAAGACCATCTTACAATTAAATTGGAAATTGTGTCTCATTTGTAATAAAAAAAGCAATACGTAGTGGCGACGAGAAGACATGACGCAGTTTTCCAAATGCTGCGCAGCCCAACTGTACTCTTCTTGCGATTTCACGCTCGAAGTTGTCTCTGCCCAACTGCCATGTCTACCCGAGGTACACATATTCTTGGACAGCTTCGAGCACTTCGCTATTGATCGGGATCAGTTCCGGAATGATTAGCTCATTGAACATGACCTTAGTCTTGTCCAAGTTCATCCGGAGACCGACTGACAATGAGGCAGCGTTAAGACTGTGCAGCATTTTTTGCAGATCCTGCAAAAATTCAGCCATTATCACTATGTTGTCGGCAAAGCGGAGGTGACTGAGATATTCGCCATTAATGTTGATGCCCAATCCGTTCCAGTCTATGGTTTTAAAGAAGTCCTCCAGTGCGTTGGAGAATAGTTTCGGAGAGAGGTCATCCCCCTGTCTCACTCACCTGAGCAACTGGATGGGTTTTGTCTTATGACTCTGTACTTGGACGGACATCGACGCCATACTGTACAGGCTTCTCAGTACCTCCACGTATCGCTATTCGACTTGGAATCGCTACAAGGATTCCAGAACAGTCCAGATTTCAATGGAGTCGAAATCTTTCTCGTAGTCCACAAATGCTAGACACAGCGGCTGATTATACTTTTGCGACTTCTGTATAACCAGTCCCACTGTATGGAAGTGGTCTACGGTACTGAAACCTTTTCGAAACCCAGCCTGTTCCGGAGGCTGGAAGGCGTCAAATCTGGTGGCGAGACGGTTTGTGAGGACTCTCGAAAATAGCTTATAGACGTGGCTTAAGAGCGTGATTGGTCTAAAGTTTTCAGGAGAGAATTGTCTCCTTTCTTGAAAAAAAAAAACAGCCCACCCTGCTCTCAATCCACGCCTTCGGGGTAGTTCCATTGGCTATGACGGAATTAAATAGCTCCATTAGCTTTCTCAGTACTGGAGTACCTCCTGTTTTGAGAAGCTCGGAAGTGATTCCGTCTTCGCCAGGAGCCTCCCCATTTTTAAGCTGTTTGAGAGCCCCCTCAGTTTCGTCTTCATCTAGGTCTGGGAGATCTTCAGTGAAGTGGCGTGTCAGTGTGGCTCTTGGGTCGTTCGCGTCAGGCGGAGGCTTTGCGGCATGCGAGGCATATAAACGACCATAAAAGTCTTCGAACTCGGCGAGGATTTCTGGAACTGATGTGACGATTTTGCCTTCCGAGTTTTTACACACAATTTCCAATTGTGTGATGGTCTTTGGGGCACACTTACACTACATACAGATGCTATATCCATTTTGATCACAAAATAAACGCTAATAGATGCTTTCAAATGAATGAAGCGACAAACGCCAAAGTTCACGGTGCAGGAATTCCCCGGAATGAATCGGTCTGAATGTTGGCGATGTAAAAAATATAATGGCGGCTGTACACTCTCGCACGTGAGAGACCTGCCTCTGCTTCGAGTGCGTTCATTTACACTCTCATGTCAATCAGTACAGACCAGTATCATTGAGTCTTTTATTTTGAAATATAACGCAAGTACGTGCAAGTACGAAGAGTTTTATTTCGATACGATACGAAGCGTTATTTGTTACGAGAATTTTTGAAGTTAGTTCGCAGTTTTTTATGAAGAATTTTTTTTTGACTGGTACTTAGTTTAAACTAAGAGTTAAAACTAGTACCATGATATGAATAAAAGATATGTTGCCTGTTCTAGTTTTTTATTTTGCTGTGATTTTACCCGTTTAATTACGTTATTTTCAAGATTATTCGTACTAAAATCTAAGAACCGTAGTCAGTTCAGCGCTACCCACGCTCACTTAGTCGACTGCAGTTCCGTTGTTTATAGCTCGATTTCAATGATTTAAGGTTCATTAGAAAGCTAATAAATGTAACCATATTTTTGATAATAAGTTAAATTTCCATAATCCTAACGGTTTTCGAGTTTCTCATATGATAAAAAATGTTTGATTTTACAAAATGTAGTTATGAAGGATTGGCCCTATGAGGAGTGTAAAAGAAACAACCGGCTCCGAGGAGAGAACTAATACAACTGATTTATTGATATAATTACCAGCGTATACAGATCAATACAAGATAGATATAGATCTCTATAAAACTTATACTACTTACTCTACACCTTCCCCGGAGGGACAAAATAAAATAGAATTACAATTTTATTTTATTTTTATCATTGTTTACATGGAGTATAAATACTAACCCTTATGTATTAAAGAGTTTTTTTTTACGTTAATATTTTTATTATATCATTAGAATGTACTTAGTTGATTATTATTAAAAATGTATATAAATGTAAACTGTTGTATTAAAAATTAAAAAAATATTTAAAAAGACATGGATTGGAAAAAAAAAACAAAAGAAATTACACATTGAAAGGTTTTGTTCTATTCTTGTGTATAATTTCTTCTTTTCCTTTCCGTAATATCTTTACGTTACAACCTAAATCATCTAAAACTAAATATGGACCATTATATATTTCATCCATCTTATTACCTACATTACGTACTAGTAAGTAATCATCTCTATGGTAAGTTACTGAATTTACCTTATTGTCATATTTATTTTTACGATTTTGTTTACTAATCTGCAAGTTATTCTGAGCATCTTTCTGTGCTAACTGAAGTCTGTATTTTAATTCTAACGGATAGCTGTCGTAATTATACAAAGGATCTACGAAATCAGCTTTAAAATTTTGTGGTAACATGCAAGACTTACCGAACACTAAGCTCGTGTGGCGTGTACTTGGTCTCACTGTGGACGGTGTTGTTGTAAGTGAAACACCAATAGGGAAGCCAACTACTCCAATTGCCTGTTTTATTTTCACAACTTATTCTTAAGTACACACCCATTGTTTTGTGACTATTTTCCAAAGCTCCGATCGACTCATGATGGTATGCTGTTGAAGTTAAATGATTTATTTTTAAAAGTTCACAAACCTGTTTCATTGTAGAGGAAATAAATTCTGTACCTCGATCCGTAGCTATCTCGCGAGGGATTCCATATCGCAAAATAAAGTTATCTACGAACGAACGAGCTACACTTACCGCGTCCTTCGTGTGTAGTGGGTACGCCTCTACATACTTAGATAGTTCACACTGTAGCGTGAGTATGTAGCAGTAATTTTGTGCGTCCTGGGGTAATGGACCGACTATGTCTAAATAAACCTTTTCAAATGCGTAATTGGCAGTAGTTGTTATCTCCATGGGCTGTTTTGTATGTACTGAATATTTTTGTTTTTGACATAACTCACACTTAGAAACAAAATCTTTAATATCTTTGTCCATACTAGGCCAAAAGTAAAATCTTTTAATATTATTTGACATTCGCCTGATGCCCGCGTGGCCACTTGTGGGCAGGAGGTGAAAGTCATTGATTATCACGCGCCTATCATCCCTATCATTTATTTTTTGAACACCTCTGAGAACACATACTCTCGGTCCGGACCATTTCTCATATTTATTTATCTCTCTTATTAATTCAGCTACTAAATATTTATTTCCTTCATTTTTAATTATGCATATCTCACTTATTTTCAGCTTCTGACATATAATAGATAAATCCCTCACCAACACGTCTCGCGTAGTTGATGCTCGAGATAAGCTATCTAAATAAATTGCTGATTTACTTTCCACATAAACAAAATTATTATAACGCACTGTCACATTTCCTTCTCGTTCAAATTTTCTAATCACATTGCTATCTACCAAAATTAACTCCACCATGTCATAGGGTCTTTTAATAATATCCACAATTCTCGGTTGATCAGGCCTCGAATTTCGTTGAATATCATTACAAGACGTATGAGCAGGTGTGTTACTGCCCTTACTCTCTTGCATACGTCGCGCTTGCGCCCTTGTCATAACGTTCATTACGTGCTCATTCAACCGCTTCAGATCGTCTGACGTCACCTTGATACGAGATAATGCATCAGCCGCGGAATTGGCGCTGCCTTTCAAATATTCTATATCGAAACTATATTCTTCAAGTTGTAAACGAAATTTTAATAATCTGCTTGTTGGATCCCGCATTCCAAATAAATATATCAAAGGTTTGTGATCCGTCTGTATTCTAAACTTTCTGCCGTATAAATAAGGTCGAAAGTACTTCACGCTCCAAACTATTGCCAAAAGTTCTTTTTCAATAGTTGGGTAATTAATTTCGGCTTTATTTAAACTGCGACTTGCATACGCTATCGGCCACCCGTTACTATTGCATAGCACCGAACCTATTGCAATACCTGACGCATCGGTCTGTAAAAGGAATTCATTCTCTTCTGAGAAATTAGGATAATCAAGTACTGGTGGTGTCATTAAAACTGTTTTTAAAAATTTAAAAGAATTTTCGCAGTCCTCCGTCCATATAAATGGTGCATTTTTACAACATAATCTATTTAAGGGATAAGCTATTTCTGCAATATTGTTGATAAACTTGCGGTAATAACTAGCAAATGCTACAAACCTTTTTACATCATCCGAATTTTGGGGTTTGGGGTACTTTTGAAGCACCTTTGTTTTTTCTGGATCCGGCAAAATTCCTTTTTCTGACACTATATGGCCAAGATATAAAATTTCTTTTTGTAAGAACTGGCATTTTGCAGGGTTTAATTTTAAATTTACTTGTCGTAATCTTATAAATATGTCTAACAAATTTTGATTGTGCGATGCCAAATTTCTGCCAAAACACACAAGGTCGTCCTGATATACTAAACACTGCTCATAATTTAAACCGGACATAGCAACTGTTATCATTCTGGAGAAAGCGTTAGGGCTGGTTTTCAACCCCATCGGCAATCTCGTCATTTGGTATTGGTTTTTGCTTGTTGAAAAAGCTGTATATGGCCTACTATCTCTATGTAAATTTATTTGGTAAAAACCCTGGTATAAATCCAAATGTGAAAAATATACGGCTCCTGCAAGTGAATCTAAGATTTCCGATATGTTGGGCAAAGGAAATTTGTCGTCCTGAATCTGGTCATTTAACTTTCTGTAATCAATCACGATACGCCATTTTTTGACACCAGTATTGTCTATCTTTTTCGGTACTAGCAATAACGGACTTGACCATGCACTTCTAGCCTCTTCTATTATTCCATCATCTTTCATACTTTGTATCTGCCGATCTATTTCCGATTTTTGTGTATGAGGAAGTCTATACGGTTTGATATAAACGGGTTTACTATGGGATTTTAGCTCAATACTCTGCTCATAAAGTGATGTTGTACCCAACTTGTCACCTGATAAGTGAAAAACATCCGGAAATTTTGCGCAAATTTGTTCAATCGATGTTCGCTCATCTTCTGACAGTCCATCCAACTTTAAACTTTTAAATAATTCTTTCACTCTCTCCGCGTTCATATTTGGTCTATCAAACTGACATACTTCATATTCATCCAAATTAGTAATATTTACGGTGAAAAAATTTAACGACACATCTGACTCCCGCGTATTTAAAATCTTGATAGGTATTTTACCGTTTTTCGGTGTTGCTATCGAACTAGCTACGTATATTCCTTCACATAATTCCTGCGAGCTAATAACACAATCTTGTGTGACGTTTGTATTTATGTAGTGTATGGATTCACTACGGGAAGGGACGGTCAAATATGAACTATCCTGTTTAAAATATTCAAAGTTTATTGTCAAGAAATTGTTACTATTACTAAGCAAACGCAAATTTTTTAATTCATAATCCAATTTAGCTTTATGTTTTATGAGAAAATCTTCGCCCAATATGCCATCTGTCTTACACGGTAATTTATCAAAAACATAAAATTTGTGCATAAACTCTTCTCCTTTGTAATTTAGTTTTAAATAAACAAAGCCCTCACAATAAACCTTTCCTCCGACTCCATTTATACAAAGCTTCTGTTTATGGATTGGAATGTGTAAACTTTCCAATCTATCACGCTTGACAACTGAAATAGAAGCGCCGGTGTCAATTAACCAATCATAGCAATCTTGTTCTAAATTAAGTGATACTTTGTTTAAACAACTGCATACTAATACGTACTCAGTCTCGAAAAAACTTATGCATATGCATTAGGTCTTGATTGCATTGTTCCGCTCCATATTGGGCTGATTCTGGCTCAAATGTCGTGCCGCTTGTCGGGTTGTCACGTTCCAATTCCATAGTATGCACGTGTCTGTTTCGGGGGAATCTAGAACGACTATTGTACGCATACCTGCCACCAGACGAATTTCCACGGAAAACTTGCCTACCACCGGGTTGGCGAGTGGGTTGCTGTGGACGATTGAACGTTGGTACTTGCTGCCGGTGGTTCGTTCGAGCTCGGGAATAATTTTGATTTCCTCGAAAACCTCTATAAAATCCTCTGCGGCCTCTAAACCTGTTAGGTGAAAAATAATTCTGGTGCGATATACCCATAACATCTGCAAAACTTGATGCTGATGTTGACGCTTGCTCCTCCTCTTGAGCTACCTGGATGGCGTCCTTCAGGGATTGAAAGTCGCGTGCCGCTATAATAGTTCCGAGCCTACGATTTCTCAGTCCGTCGGCGAATCGCTTTATTGCGATTTTTTCATTTAAAGGGCGCAAAATGTTGTACGCCTCTGATTTGCCTTCAGCCTGCGAAATCGTAAGATCGATAAATAACTCTGACAATTCCTTACCAAAATGTTCGACTGACCGTTCATTCTGTCGTATGTTGTGCATCCTGGTGTGTATAGCTGTTGCTGCTTTATGGGGCAAAAGCTGCTTTCGCATATCCTGTAGTAAAGCAGTCACGTTATCATAAGTTGTACTCAACTTCAGTTTAGCTGACTGGGACAATCGAGTTTTTAATACAAAAGTAATTAAATTTGTGCGCGCTTCCGTCTTTAAAGTTGAACTATAATAATCAATCGCGTCAATTAATGTATGCCTCTGTATCAGTCATAGTTGGCAACATGCTCAGAGCAACTTTTAGATCAAAATCTGCCATTTTTGGTTGCAGAGTCTGCGTTTCCCGTGAATAGTCCTTTAAACAAAATTCTTTTATAGAGTCATATACATTTACAATTTTTTCGCACAACTTATTTGCCTCTGACACAGACTCACTATCTAGCAAACGCTCTTTTATTTGTTTTGAAATTATATCTGTCACATCATTATACTTTAATATTAAATCTTCTGCTTCTAATAACTTTTCATTTAATCTTTCCTTAGTTCTACTTGGGTAATTTAACTTAACTAAATACTCCTTTATACTTTTTAGTCGATTATAAATTGGAAGTAATTCTAATGCCATTACATTAGGTATATATAATAAATGTACTCATTTTATTACTAATTAAAAATAGCAGGCTACTATTATTAAACAAGTAAAAATAATAAATTTGTCCATCGTAATTTAACACCTCTCCGAACTCTTTACTGAATGACCTACGACGATGATGCAATGTCACATATGAATAAGTAAATAAAATGCACAAGGAACACTTACGTTCTTTTTTTGCACTATTAAATTCACTTTTATGACGTCGATTCACTTAACTGATACACCCAAAGGAAGACGGACTCCAATGTCACCCGGCTGCTGCTGCCCGTATACCACCCGTGGCTCCCTACGGAAAGAGCCTCGCATCCGATACAAAGCTATCTGGTTCAACATCCAGCCTTCATGGCATCTTCTATATAATAAAAAAAAATATTTCATTTGAAAATATTTCATTTGGTTTTAGGTTTACATTATTGAGTTTTTAAAATAAAATAAAGTTTATTTAATTATCTTTCATTTGAGGCCCTGTTTGAGTAAATCGCCCCAGTAGTTATCTAAACATAGCGTAAATAGAATAGGCCCGGCCGCCATCTTTGTGACGTCATAACTACTTGCTCCACCATTTTAGAAAGCGACAACATACGTTTCGGTGATCAGTAAACCACGCTGATTCCAACGATACCAATTGTCGGTATAAACCTTTCCAGTCCAACAAAAATTAATAAATTTTCAACTTGGCCTCTCTACTAGTTAAATAATACTTACTATTCGGTTTTATAGAGTAGTTGCAACAGAAGGTTGGGCGTTGCCCGTGCAACAGTGGGAGAGAATAGAAGAGGTTCGACAGGATGTAGAAATACCAAGGCTGGAGGCAGTTTCTAAAAAACCTACTAAAGAAAAGGTAAATAAAAAAAATTAAAGCTATTTTTTTTTATCGTGTTAGTGAACTCACCCAAAAAAAAATGTAATGACGGATATAAGTGATGTAATTACTTATTTTGACTTTGACTTTGACTTCGTAGGTAGGCCCCCCAGTTCGGTGGACCGACGGTCTGGTGAAGGTCGCGGAAAGCCGCTTGATGGGGACAGCGCAGCACCAGTCGTTGTGGAGATCTTTGGGAGAGGCCTTTATCCAGCAGTGGACATCTTTCGATTGAGATGATGATGATGATGATGAATCTAATCTCATCATCAACAGCTCATACACGTCCCCACCGAGAGGCTCGAGCCTACTCTCAATTAGGGTGATCAGACCCTACTCAACAACGCTGGCCAAGTGCGGGCTGGTTGACTTCACACACCACCTTTGAATTTCTTCGCAGGAGTGTGCAGGTTTAAACACGATATTTTCCTTTACCGTAAGAGCGTCCAATAAACCTACATATGAATTCGAAATCTGAAAGTTTATTGGTACATGGTGGGAATCTATCCCGCATCTCCCGGACGGAAGACAGCGGCTACACAATTCCACCGACACGCCACTCATCTAATAGATGATGAAATGTTTATTGTTGACCATTTTAGGCATCATCTGCAAAGGACAAAAAAAAAGATGATAGTATGCTCGGCAAAGATGCAGATAAAGTGCCTATTTTCACCATACACACTCCCATGACTGATGATGCGCATATTGAACTGGAGGCTTCCACCACGCTAGGCGGTGGAGCTTACGCTAAGCGAGACGATGAGAGAGACATACTGTTTGCTACCACCCTGAGGTCATGGGAAATAAAGGAACCCGGGAGGAACGTTAGAGGATCGGGTATAAGGTTAGTTTAATGGTAATAGTTTAATAAACATTATGCCAACTCATACACGTCTACCTCCGAGGGACTCGACCCTATCCAATATAAGGGCTATCAGGCTTTAGTCAATAATGACGCTACGCTGGTCTAGATATAAGTAAAATGTATATCGTTGTTGTAAGAGTAAAATATACCATATCGATTTATACATGGGAAAGGGGTTTTCACACTAGCGCCAAAACTCCGCCAATATTTTTTTAATAATTTTAGTGTCACTTTTTATCAAGACGAACCTAACGACGACACATAATTTTATCGAAATCAGTTCAGCCGTTTAGTACATAATTACGAAGCAACATAGGGTAGGTCAAACATACAGGTACATACAGGTCAAACATATTATATATGGCTCAGCTCAGATTCGCGCAGACTCGAAGCAAAGTGGCGCGAAAAATCGTATTACATACAAGAATATAAAAACGCGCAACGCGTTGGGTTCGTTTTTATTAGGGTTCCGTAGTAAAAAAGGAACCCTTATACAGGTGTCAAAAAGGGTATTTGCACTTTTAAATATCAATAAATCGTCTTAATGAGGGTAGATAACAAAAAAATTTTTTTTTTTTTAATATATAATGTCATACGTGGAATTTATTGGAAATTTAGTCGCAATGGATTCGTATACCGGAGCTCAGCGTTCATTTTGTGTACGAGTTTATTATCAAAACAATAATTCGATAATAACAGCTCGCCGCTTATATCGCGCGCAGTTCAATGTACGGGACATTTCTTTATCTCCCAGTGCGAATATCATTAGAAAAAATGGATTAAGACATTTGAGGCTACAGGGTCAACTTTAAAAAACTTTGATTGCGGACGTCCGAGAGAAATAAGGCTACCTGCAGTTATTCAAGAAGTTCACGAGTCGGTAAGGCAAGATCCCTCACTATCACTGCGAAAGCGAAGTCAATCCGTAAACATTGCAAAATCAACATTGCACTTGATTTTAAAGAAGGATTAGCATTTACGTGCTTACAAGATTCAATTAGTGCAAGAATATGAACAGCGACAGATTATGAACCCACAGATTATGAACAGCGACTAAATTTTGTTCAGGAGATGTTTGCGCGCTTTACCAACTTCAACAATGTCTTGTTTAGCGATGAAGCAAATTTCCACTTAAATGGCCATGTCAATAAACAAAACTGTCGCTATTGGTGTGATAAAAATCCTCGTTATAAGCATATGCGTCCACTTCACAGCCCTAAGGTAGTAGTGTGGGCAGCAATGTCCGCCAAGGGCATAATCGGCCCCTATTTCTTTGAGGACGGTAGGGGACATGCACTTACAGTTAACGCGGACAGATATTGTAACATGATTGAAAGTACAGGAATTTAGAGGTTACAATTCGGCAACATTTTTTCAGCAGGACGGTGCCAAATGTCACACAAGTAGAAGGTCTATTGAACCATTGAATGAGTTATTCCCAGAAAGAGTTATCTCAATAAACGGGAACCTTAAATGGCCCCCTAGGAGCCCGGACTTAAGTCCACTTGATTATTTTTTATAGGGTTACCTAAAGAGTAGGTTTACATAAATAAGCCGTCAACTCTTAGCCAATTGAAAAACAATATTGCAAGTGAAATAACAAAAATCACTAACGTTTTATGTGAACGTGTCTTAGGCAATTTGCGGCCACGACTTGAAGAGTGTCAAAATCGTAATGGACGTCATTTGGACAACATATTTTTTTCGTCGTAAACTGTCCATTGTATGTACTTTTTGCAAATAGTAATAAAATTATGAAATGATATATTTTTCATTTATGATTTTCGTATATAAACTGCCAACACCCTTTTTGGACACCCAGTAGTTTCGGTCTGTCCGTGTCTGTCTGTCTGCGGCTTAGCTCAGAGACTCTTAGTACCAGAAAGCTGTTATTTGGCATGGATATACATATGAATCATGCCGACAAGCTGAAAATTAAAAAAGCTGAAAGTTTTTTTAGGTTTCCTCTGGTACACGTCAAGAGGGGGTTTTTTTTTCACGATTACCTTAAAGTGTGAGGTATCGTTGGATATGTCTTTTAAAAACAATAGGGGTTTGCTAAGACCATTTTTCGATGCTAGTGTAAGTTTTAGAAATATTCCGTTTTAAAAGGCTTATTTTTGTTAGTCAAGTTTCCCCCCCCTCTACCAGCGAAACCGTTGTATATGGAAACGTGAAAAAAATCATGGTAGTAGTGTATATGATGAATTTAAAAGGAAAACTATCAACATACTTATGAAATGTACTTGTACTAGTAAGAAATTTGGTACAAATATCATAAAAAAATACTTTGATAAAGTTTAAACTGTCTATGTAGTAAATTTAATTACGAGAAAAGTAAAAAAAATGTGAAATAAGTAGGCTTGACAGGTTAACGAATAAAATACCAACTTTAAAATGTACTTGTGCTAAGTAAGCAATTCAGTACAAGTATCATAGAAAATGACTTGATGGAGTCCGTCTATTTATGTAGTAAATTTAAGTAGGTATTAGAACAGTACTCGTAAAAAGATTGCGAAAAAAAAAATCATAACATCATTTACTAAAATAATTTCATAACCTATTTACCTTATTTACCAGTCAGTTTTAAATGTGTAACAATCGCGAGTTGCCAATGGAACATTCGAATAAAACTATTTTGAATTTCGAATAAAGCGCGCCGCGCCGCGGAGATTATGGCCCTGCGGGGCTTGCGCACGGGGAGTCGATGTAACAAATAGAGCGGCAGCCGCGCGCGCTCATTAGCGCGAGCGACTGGATGCTGTTCGGATGTGCCTCGAAATCCTACCTATTAGATTGCAATTATTAGCACTTTGAATATTCAAATTTTTTGATTATTTTTGTTAGAATTAAGTATACATATGAAATACTTGAAATTACAATACTATTTCTTTTTCAATTCCAGTTAGATATTCCATAAACTATTATAATTTTATTTAGCAATTTAGTCTAGCCTACTTTTATTTCCAAAAACTTAGTTCTCAGCGGAGCAATTTTCTAGATAAAATTAAATATAGGTACTACCTATATAATAGGTTATAGGTACGTTTCTTTTTAAGTTTCTCTTTAGCTATTCTTTTGTTAGGCAACTACGGAACCCTACACTTTGCGTGGTCCGACACGTGCTTGGCCAGTTATAATACGAACTAGGATATATTAATCAACAAAATAGAGAATATTCTTTCAAGTTTTAAAACAAAACGCGTCGCTTCGCATCTCAGAGGAAATAAAAGACGATCGCTTCGCCGACGCGCGTCAGAAATCTTTGCTTCACATCGTCTCTGCGCCAATATGAGACTAATATAACTCTTCCCTTTGCGCAGTCAGGTAAAAAGAGGTTAGCTATTATTATCATTGTAAAAAAATACATATAACTTTTTTCTTTCTAGAGAAGAGTTTCGTGACGAGTTCCTGGTGCCTCCAACTCCGTCAAAAACCAGTACTATTTCTGAAGTGTTTGAGGTTAATATTGAGACAGTTTTAATATTTTTTATCTTCCTATTACTACATGATTATAGAGATAATAGGCATAGGTATTAAATACTTACTTTTACTTTCGTCCAGGAATTACAGTAAATAATAATCTTAATTTGTGGCATTCAGTTAGATAAATTAAACGTTTAAAAGGTACATAACTTTGTCCCTATCTATTATTTCGAAATCTTGTAACACTTACCCAACATGTATGATTTTGTCACTTGTATGGATAATTTTGATTATTTTTTCCAGGAAATGTTAGAAGAGGAGGCAAACAAGATAAGTGAGTTCAAATGTACAGATGTACTCACTTATTATACAATCTTTACAGTGTAGTCAAATTAGAAGGAGAGGAAGTCCAAACACTTGTCATTATTGCAGAGGCGTAGCTACCGCCGTATCTGCCGTATCAATTATACGGGGCCCCCAACGTGCGTAAGCAAAAATTAATAAAAACTTCCCAATTTATTTTTATTTCAGAAATGACAAAATTTAAAAAAAGCAATTTCTTTTTTTCCCGTGTATATATTGAATTTGAATTGTTTGTAAAAATTTTGGAAAAGTGACCGAGAGGTAATTATTATGATGAATAAATATTTCTTTTAATTTTATGCAAACATTTTTTTTTCTTTTGTGACAAATCTTTACCCTTCCTAAGGGCCCCCAAACAAACTTTTACACGGAGCCCCGCCAGGGCACGCTTTGCCACTGCATTATTGATTTGTATTCACTTAACACTATTCTAACTTATAAACTCTTATAATAACTCAGTAGATATGTGTGCTATTGTAACTTGTTTTATTTTCCAATCACTGATCAATTGAAATTTTTGATGCTAATCTTACAGAAAAAGGCAAACCTGCGGGGCCAAGTCCAGTGACAGAAAGTGGTTGTAAGTATTTTAGACATAACAACATCTATTATACCCTGCGTTCCGAGACGCGCTGAAATCGATTTTAGCGCACTCAAAGCGCGTACCGAATTATTGTCAGCAGGCGAAACCCATACAATTTGATCGCTGACGGCGACGCTGACAGTTTGATTCGAAAGTGATTTAAGCGCGTATCGGAACGCGGCCAAAGTCAGCGTGTCGTAGCCTGGCTGCGACATATTGCTGAGTCAGAACTTTTTTGCCAGCACAGTATACAAACAATTGCATCGCGTCGTGGTAGCTTTGCTTTAAGAATGTGTACTTCTGTGTCAGTAATTTTGATGCGTGTACTGTTTGTTGGCAAATAAATGAGTTTTCTATCTATCTATATAAATGAGATTTATCATCTTCTTCCTGCCTTCTCTCGAAAACATAGAGCCTGTGGATTGTTATAGTTTTGTCTTATTTAGCTGTGTTTATAAGACTGGCCGCCCGCCTCACATCGACAATTATCACAATTTTGAACTGTTAGGGAAAAATATCACGTATATCGTTATGGACTATAAATAAAGTTGATAAAATGTAAATTCTTGCTATCATTATAATTAACAGCCTCAGTGGCCGAGTGGTCCAACATTCGCCTCTTATTACGGAAATAATAAAGTGTTATGTACACAAAAAAGATTTGGTCTAAAGGTCTTAGTAACCGGACCATAAAACTAAAAAAAATCGGAATACCGGCTTCAATCCCGATGAAAGTCATTGAAAAAAAAGACGATTCTGTGCCCTTACAAGGCTCGATAAGCCGTGAGACTTTATTTACCTAACTTACCAAATCACAATTTTTTACAAAATGATAATATTATAGGGGCGTGG